>JANAVB010001997.1:14852129-15270303 GCA_029216955.1 Iris pallida
GGACAATAAGCTTGTTGGAGCCGTTGGACAATTTGGAATGGAAGTAGAAGCATATAACAATAACTTGAGTAAGGATTGTCTTGTTTCCAAGTAAAGAAGGGCACCAATTGGATTATATAAACCGACTGACTAAGTCAGCACACTTTATTTTCCTTCAAAAGTTGGTTTATCCACTAAGAAGTGGGCAGCATTGTACGGGAAGCACATTTACTAGATTCATGGAGTACCGCGGGACGAGCAATCAGAGAGGTCAATCCAGACGCTTGAAGATGTATTGAGATTTTGCGTCTCGGAATTTGGTAGGTCTTGGAAAGACCAAATTGTATTTGGTGAAGTTTCTCCCACCGAGGAACAAGCAGTTTTGAAGGAGCTGGAATTAAGGTCAGGAACATCAGGCCATTTAAAGTTCAAGACGCGTTGGAAGTAGCGTACCAGTTAGCTCTACCAGCTAATCTTGAGAGTGTGCAACGACTCCTACGTCACAGCTCAGACGTTATATTTCGGATCCGAGTCACATTTTGGATAATTCAGAGCTGAAGTTTGGAATCAACCTTTCCAGTGCCAGAGAAACCAGTTGCAAGCCTAGTCAGAGATGAGAAGAAATCAAAATTTGAGCCATCACTTAAACTCCTATTCCTTATCTTTTCTTTTTCCCGTTCTAATTTGACTAATGCTGCTAAGTTAGCCTAGTTTTGCAAGCTATCTCTTTAAATCAAGCTTGATCATGACGATATTTTATTGGGTGCACCCACTAATAATTGTCTAATCAGGACCGGTGCATGATGGTCTGATCAACCTCGGTACTTTGGTTCGCTTTTGTATTCTTTCTGCATGGATGTCACCATAAATGAAACTTGTCCCTAAACCGTCTCATCCATGACAGCCTTGGAAATCCTTATGTTGGACCTGAGTTACAGGCGCAGTACCCGTACATGTTTGTCTTTCCTACCTTACTTTAAATTTCGAGGACGAAATTTTCTAAGGAGGGAAGATTGTGAAACCCATTATTTCTGTAGTAGAATTTTGTATTATTAATTTAACGTTTTCAAAATTATTATTATTAAAAATATAATTATTAATTATTTTGGGTGAAAAATTTTGAAAATTATAACAAACTTGGATTTTTGGATTTTGGACCCAGACCCGAGTCCGAGCCCAGACCCAGGCCCGAGCCCATTCTTTCTAATTTTTTTCTCAAATCTGATTTTTGGATCTGGTCCTTATTATTATATATATAAATATATATTTTTTGGTACGTTGGTGAGCTGGTCCCGAAGGACCAGCATTCTCGTGTGATGACTCCTTCCCCACTCCTATTTTTCCTCCTCCCTTTATTTGCTACACTCCACATGATCATAACCAACTCCTTCCATTATTAACCCCACGTTTTCCCCACACTCCATTCACAACAGAAGAGTTATTTCTCTAAACTTCTGGTTTCTCAACCATCTCTCTCAGAACTCTCAAATCCCTCTCTCACACTCTGATTTCTCCCTCTGTGGAGAAACCCCTCCACCCGAAAACCCTCATCCCCGTCGCTCTCCGTCCAGCGCGAGACCCTCTCCGGCCAACAGCGCAGCACCCGGCCGACCTCCCCGCGGCCGCGCGACCCCCCCCCCCCCCCCCGCGACCCCGGCGGACTTCCCCGACCGGCGCCGTCCAGCCGCCTGCTCCCCGAGCGTGCCGCTGCCGACCCGCGACAGGTGCGACCTCCCGCACCGAGCCCGACCGGCCCCCTCCCCGTGGCCGTGCCCTTCCGGCGAAGTCCCGCGCCCATCCCCGCATCAGCGCCCTTCCGGCGTTCTGCCGCCGTCCGTGCCGCTTTCCAGCGGGCCAGATCTGCTCGCGAGCCCCCTCTCCCGCAGACCCTCTCTCGCTGTCCAGCGCTCTGTGAAGTTTCCGCTGTCCAGGATCCGCGACCCCGTTGTCCGAACGTCGTTTCGGTTTTTCCCAAGCTTTTCCCGCGGCTCCCCGCCAACGGAATTTGGTAAATTCTTGTTAATCATAGTAGTTCGTCCCTCCCGTAGAGTCCATGATGAGAATCGGTCCCCGGATTCCCTTTGGGAAATTCGGTTAGCTGCGTATTTTATTCGGTTAACTGCGTTAGCTTATTTCTGTGATTTTATCTGCTGGGTTTTGTGTGGTTTGGTTTGATTGTGGGATTCCCGGATATTTCGGGAAGTTCTGTTGGTTGGAAATTATTTCTGGTGGTTTGGAAAGTTGATTCGGTGGTTATATTTTGGGATTACCATTGGTTGGAACAATTGCAGGTTTCTGTGGCGCATTTCCCAGTTTTGGGTTGTCCCGAAATAGAGGAAGTGCTGCCCAAATTTTTACAAAACTTTATTTAATTTGATTTCAAAATCGGTTTTCGGAAATGAATTTTAAAACTGATTTTCGGGCGACGACAGTACCGGTCTGTAGGCCCTGGCGAAATGCAAACGCACCAGTCCGACCGGACGTTGAGGTATTAGCTGGATTTTGATGATGGACCGAGTCTGAGACTCTTAACATTTATTTTAAATTATTTTATTTAATATTTAGGCTATTTATTATAGTTATTTTTTTACTGCATTTTATTTAGTAATTAAACCATTTCCTCTTATTTGATGTAAAAATAATTATACAGGGCAAAAGCCCACTCTAGGATGTTTAGCTGTGCCCCTGTATTGTGTAGCGTAGATTTTTACTTTCTTTTCTGGGTGGATGTGATCTTGGGTGGTTTTGATTAGACGTATAATCGTAGTTAGAGCGTAATGTTATAATTAATTGAGAATTAATTAAATGGATGAAAATTAGTAAATAACTAGTTCATGATTTACCATTAAAAGAAAACTATACTTTTATAAATATATTACAAAAACACAAAGTTTTCCAAGTTAATTGATTCTCTGTGTTATTTCCAAATAATCCAATTAACCGGCTTAATCAAACGCACGTAGTTGCGACGTAAACGTTAGCTGTAGATTAATACAACTTAAAACCTGACTAGGACTTACTACTAGAGATTACAACTAGCACACTTAGCCTGGTTATTCAAGGTTCTAAGTCGAGTTCTCAACTATAGGAACTCGAAGTTACACCTGACATTCCTTCTCGGTATCAACCCGTCTTTCCAGTCATTCAATTGAGGCAAGTATAGTTTATGTTAGTTTACAGTTATTTACTTAATCGTTTTACTGCATGTCTAAACCACGTCTCAAACACGAAACTCTCACCGAGAGTACTGTACTGTAACTACTGTAACTACTGGGGACTGGGAAATAGCGTAATGATTATGACCACTACTGTAACAAAACCCATTATCCCTCCTGTAACAAACCCAAGCCGGTCATATGTCATTACCTATTCAAATTACTGTTTTCTACTATAACAAACCTGTTTTAAAAGCTGTTTAGAACTGCATGATTCTATTTCTTATTTAACTGTTTAATTAGCATGAATTGTACTTTGCTTCCTCCTGACTGGAGACAACATTTTAGGTAACAATGAGGATGACGAGCTATACTATAATAGCTACTATGACCCGGTTCTCTACCCTGCGACGGTACCGGAGCCGTCTCTGGAGGACGCTGATCCTGGGACTGCTGAACCTGATGTCTAGATAGTTTCCTTTTCTGCATTTTCTTTTATTTAGAGTTTGTAGTTTTATTTCAGCATTTCCCTTCCAGTTGTATTTCTGAATATTTATTAAACAAAGTTTCATTTCCGAATAGAACAGTTGTGACAAATGAAATTGTGTTGTTGTGAATACCTGCAATGGAACAGCTTACTGCCGCCGTCTCACCACGGTGCAGGCTGGGCATGGTCCGGTTCGACCCATTAACTTGGGATCGGGTCGTGACATTGGGCGAAGACAAGTTCACTACCAACAAGTAAGAAAAATACATAGAAAATGAAATGAGTTCGGCAGGCGAAGCGAAGACGATCAAAGTACAATCATCCTCGAAGAAATAGTGACGATCATGGCCACGGCTAGAACACCTGCGAAAGACAAGAACACACACCTGGCGAGATAACCAGGCTCTCAGAGGGACGTAACAAGATCCATAAAGAACATGCCACATAACTGAATATATAAACTATGTTATAAATCACAAGTAAAGTAAATAGTCCCACTCGTAACAAGATCCAATACCTCAACATCGAAATAGTGGACTACCCCTACGACCAAACAAGGACAAGGGGTAGAATACTATACTGCGATCCGATATTATCCCAAGCTACAAATGGAACGGGGTTACATGACATTGACGAGGGTTACCTGACCATTCTAAGGTGTTTTATGCAGTAAGAACAAACCTTCAACGCATGAGCCCTGGCTGTAAATAGGATCGACATAGTTATCATATAGGGTACCAGGGGCCTACGTTCGGAACATCCGAAGATCGTCAGAGGGCATCATGTGCAAGGGGCTACGTCCATAACGCACTGAAAAACGTCAGAGGGCATCTGGAGTCTACGTCTCTGGCGGAGCACACAGGTAAGTAGGAAAGTTAAAAGAAGCCCATACGTCAGGTATTGTTCTCCCCACCCAATGTACCTGTCAAGTCGTATCTACAACCATGTACCTCTAACAACTGCTAAGTCTCCTAACACGTCTCGATTAGCAGTTAGCCCTAACGCATGCACATGGGGGATCAACCAACATGCAAGAACCTCTACATGCTACTCATCTCACACATCCTCGTGGTACAACTGTGTCAAGGTATATACAATACACTATAACGATAGTCTCTTAACTCTAAGTCCATATGCAATCAAAGGATAATAACAAAGTACATCTAATATCACTGAGCAGACAGTAAATCAAGAACTATAAGAACTGGAAATAAATGAACAGTAATATGTAATAAAATACAACTAAATATAAACAGTATAATGGCAAGGTATCTTGCCTGGTGTTACGCCTGGTGTGCGATGTTATGTCATGTCCCAATAGTCCAATAGCCACGATCGAGGCGTAGGGGTTTGAGTTGCGAGAAAACAGGCAAGCAGGATTAGTCACGAGTAATGAGGATAATTGGAAGAATTTGCGGAGAGTAAATACTTATACTATTTTAGAATATTTATAATATTTGAAAAGTATAATTTATGAGTTAAAATAATTTTACGTAAATACTTGAAATTAGTTATATATTAATTTAATTTGAAAAATACTTTTATTAAATACTTTGATAAATCAAAAATCGCATTCAGATATAAGTTTGTAAAAGAAGAATTTTTTGGTAGACATCTATGTTTTATTAGTCAAAAATATTTTAATGAATATATATAAATCTAGAAAAATATTTTAGGGAAATTTTGAATATTTGAAATTACCTATATAACTCTATCATTTATTCTATACATATAGTTGAAAAAATAATAATCATACAAAATTCTAAAAAATAATTTAATAATAATGATGATAATAATAACAATAATGTTTGCCATTAAAATCTTTTGATTAGAAATTTCAATACAAACAGACAATGTTACAATATTGGACTTAGACGTAGTCCTAGGAGTACACTTTTGTTTATCTGGGTCCCTTGTGCCGATGGAGCGAGTGGTAATGAGTTGACTCCGTTGATGATCTGACGACGGTTATCGGTTCTCTGAAAGTTTGGATTGCACTGGGTGCTGGAGCTTGCTGAGAGGAGGAAGACGTTGAGTGTCTGTATCTGCCTCTCTGATTGTGCGATGACTCTGTCTGTCTATGAATGTTCATCTCTGTGTGTGTGTAGGTCTGGAAGAAGGAAATAATCCCTCTATTTATATAGTCTGCAGGCTGGCTGCTCATGCGCGCATATGTAGGATACGCTTGGACGCGGGGACGCCACGTGGAGATTGTTGATGGAGGCGCATGGATGATGCGTCCTGATTGAGGGGTTGAATTCTTCATACTGCTGTTGTGGGTCGGCACGTAGCAGAGAAGAGATTTTTCTGTTGCTGAGATCTTGGGTGAATCAAGTCAAAGGACACGTGTCATCGGCCCATGGCTCGGAGATCTCGGATTTGGTGGAGAATAATCTGGTAGGATGCGCCTGGGACTTTGGCTCGTAACTTTTGGGAGTCGCGGACCATTTGGACGCATGGCTTTTGAGGCGCATGAGAAGCTTCAGTAGTGACTTTACTTCTGTCTTTCGGGATCAGAGAGAAGTATGGGATGCATGGCTTTTGAGGCGCATGCAGAGCTTTAGTAGTGACTTTACTTCTGTCTTTAGGGATCAGAGAGAAAGTCTGAGACGCATGGCTTTTGAGGCGCATGCAGAACTTCGGACGCATGGCCGCGGAGACGCATGCGAGTAGTTGGGCAGCCACATGGCTTGTAACTGTCGGAGAAAAGTAATGATGTTACTGACGTTGGTGATGCTTTGTTTTCTGAAAAAGCTGTCAACTGTTCAGTCCTCGAGAGGCGTGCTGCCAACTCTGTCAGACTTTAACATTTAATGTTTTTGGCACGTAATGGACTGTTGGAGTGGGTGCATTGATCGGCGTTCCACTAGGCATATAGGGCCGTATGGGGGCGCATGCTTGTGAAGTGCTTGGTGCTGAGGGGCGCGTCTGTGTGATGTGTGGTCTGGCCGGCGCATCCGCTCCGCATGACACGTCTTTATTGGTCCGTCTGTTGAGTTCTTCGAGTCATTAATGACTCTCCGACTTAGCTAAATTCGAAGGGGCGAATTCATCATCATGAATACAAGTTCATTGCACTAACTTCGGGAAGGTTGCCACTTGGCGCATGGGTTTGATTTGCCCTGGCCTATGAATAGCAACAGTTTGAGAGAGTTTTGTTGTCGCTCCCTTGACTTCTCAATGAAGATGGATTCGACTAATCCACCTCCTTGGCAAGACGTTGTACTGTGGATGATGGTTCTCCTTGTTCGAAGAAGCTTTGACGGTGAACTCCTTCAGAAGATAAGATCTCCAGGCTGGTAGATGCGCCTGTGCGTTGACGAAGAAGTGATTCACTCTGACGGGGCAGAGTGCTGAGCTGGAAGACATGTACAGCATGTTGTAACTGTTGGAACATAGACTGGCTTGGTGGTGGAGCCACTGTCTTACGGTAGCAGCAGTTGATGGCGACCGTAGCACAAATGTGCCCTATGAGGGGCGCATTATGTTTGTTGGTCGGCTCTTCTGATCGGCATTTGTGAATGATCACATTACGCAAATCGCTAGAGGAGAGTGTCACCTTCATACCCCCATCAGGCGTATGGCAAGGCCAAGCGCCAGGGTGGTCAAGTGAGAGTGCCACCATTATACCCCCATCAGGTGCATGGCAAGGCCAAGCGCCGGGGTGGTCAAGTGAATGCTGCGCCCCTTGATCCAACACCAAACAGGCGCTCAGACAGTAGTAGGGGTACAACACTTAAAGTGTCTTGAACGAACCTCGAACGCACAAACCAGAGGAGGCGCGGGAGTTCAAGACCACCGGGTTTGCCTTGCTCGACTTGGTTGCGAACGCAGTAGATGCGCCCAAGTGAGACAAGGACTTTGAAGGTCGGCTCGTTTGGCGCAGAAGCACCCGAGTCGACCTTATATAGCTTACCATCATCAGCCGCATGATTGTGAGCGCATGCTTCTGGTTTGCCGTTGACATAGCACGTTTGAAGCTCATGGCCCGTGCCGCCTTGGACTTCTTCGTACCAGCCCATGGGGTGCATAGTACTCAGAGTCCAAATTATCCTTTCCATGACAGCGAGTGAAGAACTTGCAGCCAACCCAGAAGAAGAGAAGAACAACTGTAACTTTTTGTGGCTCGAACGGGCTCCCTAGATAACGGGCTCCCTTTTCTTTACTCATTTTTGGTGCCCTTTTCAAAGGAGGCAAGAGGGCTCTATATATAGAGTGGAACGAGACCTCTCTTCTTCTCCTTTCCGATGTGGGATTAAAAGCAAGATCCCTTCTTTTTCATGCTTCTACAAGACCCCCTTCAAAGTTTTTAAAACTTTTGGACAAGTTTTGAAATACTTTGAACAAGAAGCATGAACAGTAGAGCTGTTTAGGTGTGACAATCCTATCAGACGTAGTATGGACATGATTGGTTTGGGTACTTCCATTGGGGAATTTATGTGGACTTATCATCCTTGGCGCACCTTGGTTTTAGGTACAGATAATAAGTTGAGAGAGAGAGAAACCAACATATTTACTCAGAGGTAGTATGGACATGGCAAATATGGGATTCAAATGATGGAATCTTCCTATTCAGAGGTGTTGTGGACGTGGTAGGAATGACTCTGGGGGAAACGCGAAACTACTCAGAGGTAATGTAGACGTGGAAGTTCTGCGATCAATGTACGACAACGCAGGGGTTGTCTGTACGGGATGTTTACTCAGAGGTAATGTGGACGTGGTAAATATGGGTAGCGTAGTCTCACGGAGTGTAAGATTCCGCTTTGTAGGGCGTAGGGGGATAACTCGGAGGTGATGTGGACGTGGTTGTCCTTCTACTGGAGGATGCTACGGAACAGCTGGGTTTCGGAAGCGTCTAATTTTGTGGAAGTACATGTCTTAATGATGTCAAGAGTAGTACTTCTTTAGGAACTTGTCGTTGATGGACATCATGAACAAGTCCCCATTGGGTTTAGTGAGGCAGTATGCACCGTTTGATTATACCGTCTCTATGATAAAAGGTTCTTCCCACTTGGGCTCGAACTTTCCTGGTGTCTTGTGAGTCAACACCATCGGCCTCCTGACTGCCAAAACCAGGTCGCCTACTTGGAAAGTCCTTTGCTTCACCTTCTTATTGAAAGCCTATAATACGGGCTTGTTATAGTTCAATACGTTGTTGAGCTAGGAGACGCTTTTCGTCAAGTGCCTCAGACGACGACGTTGATTGTCCTCTTTGTGAGTTGGTTTGTGATTGCTACGCGGAGTGAGGGTATCTTGATCTCGAGAGGTTGTACCGCTTCGCTTCCGTAGACCAGGAAGAATGGTGTTGCCTGTCGGGGTCCGTACCGTTGTGCAGTAGGCCCAAAGGCATTCGCCAAGCTTTTCGTCCCAGTCGTGTTTGTTGGATGACACGACCTTTTTGAGTAGCCTGACGATAGTCTTGTTGAACGCCTCGGCCAATCCGTTTGCTGCCAGATTGTAGGCGGTTAAGGCCACGTTTTGAATGCGATTCTTGTCACAGAATCTGCTAAAAATGGCTGATGAACTGAGGACCGTTATCGTGGGTAATCCTCCAGGTATCCCGAAACGGTAGATGACATGGTGCTTGATGAAGCTGATCACCCTAGAGCTCTTCACTTCCACCAGTGGAACTGCTTTTGCCCATTTTGAGAAGTAGTCGATGATGGCTAGGATGAAGCGGTGTCCCCTTGATGAAGGAGGGGTGATCGGTCCTACAATGTCCATGCCCCAAGCTTTGAAGGGCCAAGAGGCGATTGTAGGATGTAGTGGTTCTGACGATGTATGGATGAAGTCTGCGTAAAGCTGGCACGCATGGCACTTCTTAGCATAGTCAACAGCGTCAGCGGCCATGGTTGGCCAGTAGTAGCCCATGCGTCGTAGTCGATCCTGCAACTTAGGGCCAGGTTGATGGGCCCCGAAGGTCCCATCGTGAGCTTCTCGAAGGGCTTTGGCTGCTTCTTTATTGGACAGACATCGCAGGAGAAGTCCATCGTAGGAGCGTCGATACAACATTTTAGTAGTTGTATCTAGTAGAATCGAAGGGAGCGCCTCCTGACTGAGACAGCTTCTTTTGGGTCTTCTGGGAGAATTTCGTAAATAGCGAAGTCGATGAACGGAAATCTGCAGTCTCGGACATTAACACCAGCACTTGTTGACATGGCATGAGTCAGTTGTGAGCACAGGTTGTTTTTAGGACAGACCAAGTCTCGACCAACCACCGTAACGTAGTGTAGAGTCCCGAGGGGTGCTGCTAACGAGGCTGCGAGGCCAGCCAGGGCGTCAGCCTCCAGATTTTGTAAACGAGGAACATGTTCGATGAAGAACTCGACGAAGGTTAGAGGAGTTGTTGTTCCCTGAGCTTCGTCTTGGCTACCCCCATCTATGTTCTTGAGGACTTCTCTCGGATCCGGAGGGGCTAGACTACCCCCAGCTAAGTTTTGGAGGACGCCTTCGTCTTCGGAAGAAGTATCTGTAAGGGCCTGACTACCCCCAGTCATGCCTTGAAGGACTTCTTCATCTTCGAAATGCAGGTCCACAGGGGCTAGATGACCCCCAGCTATGTCGGGGAGGCTGACTTCGCCCTGAAGATAAAGATCCACCCAGCTGTGCTTTGGAGGACACCCTCGTTTTCGGAAGGAGGATCAACAAGGGCTTGACTACCCCCAGCTTCCTCCAAGAGCTTCTTCCTCCCCGAGTGCCTTCGAACACTCCGGAGGACGAGATGGTTGTCTTGCTTTTCCTCGGCTGGCTCGTGGACGAGGAATTGCCAGTCGCCTTTCGGACTGACGAGGAGTAGGAGATTATATTGCATAAGGCAACCTCTAGTTCTGGCTCCTCTTTTGTTGACACTTTCTTCTCGAGACGACGTAGGAGGGGTGTCGATGACGGTAGCCACTGGAACACCGACTGTCTTGATGGGACTGCTGACTTGCAACAGCAGTTGATGGTGACCACAGCACAAGTGTGCCCTGTGAGGGGCGCATCGTGCTTGTCATTCGACTCTCCTGATCGATACTTGTGAGTGATCACGTTATGCAGATCATTGGAGGAGAGTGCTACCTTCGTACCCCCTTCAGGCGCATGGCAAGGCCAAGCGCCGGGTGGTCAGGTGAATGCTGCGTCCCCTGATCCAACACCAAACAGGTGCTCAGATCAGTAGTGGGGGAACAACATTTAAAGTGACTTGAACGAACCTCAGACGCACAACCCGAGGGGGCACGGGGGTTCAAGACCACTGGGTTTGCCTTACTCGACTTGGTTGCGAACGCAACAGATGCGCCCAAGTGAGATAAGGACTTTGAAGGTTGGCTCATTTTTGGCGCAAAAGCACCTGAGTCAACCTTATACAGCTAACCATCAGCAGCGCGCATGATTGTGAGTGCATGCTTCTGGCTTACTGCTGGCATAGCATGTTTGGGATGCATGGCCTGTGATGCATTGGACTTCTTCGTACTAGCCCGCTGGGGCGCATAGTACTCAGAATTCAAATTCTTCTCGCCACTACAGCGAGTGAGTCTGTCAAAGACAGAGACCTTCTATGGCGCATCGGAGGTGATACGCGGGGCATTAGCTGCGCCCCTGCTCCGTCGATGCATCTTCCTCGCCTGAGAGGGATGGCTGGGGAATGTGGTCAGCTGCACGTTTCCCTGAAAGATATGCTATATCGGTGGGCGCATCTCGGTTGCTGAGGACGTCAGCAGAAAGGAAAGGCTGGATCGGCGCATTCCCTTCGGTGGTGGTGCCAGAGGCGTCGACCTTGCGCACCCAAACTCGGTGGTCTTTTTCGGCTTTAGCAACCGCTTCGAAGGACTCGCACTGCCTTCAGAGATGAACTCCTCATACGCCTGTTGATTGAGGCGTACGACCAGCATCTTGTGGAGGAGCCCACCTTCACATCGTCGGATTGCGACACAGCTTTCTCGGTGGAGGAGAAAGAGGTCCCTAGCAGAGTCACCTGCTTGTTTGCCATTAAAATCTTTTGATTGCAAATTTCAATACAAACAGAACAGTATTACAATATAGGACTTTGACGTAGTCCTAGGAGTACACTTTTGTTTATCTGGGTCCCTTGCGCCGATGGAGCGAGTGGTAATGCGTTGACTCCATTGACGATCTGACGACGGTTATCGGTTTTCTGAAGGTTTGGATTACTCTGGGTGCCGGAGCTTGCTGAGAGGATGAAGACGTTGAGTGTCTGTATCAGCCTTTCTGGTTGTGCGATATCTCTGTCTGTCTACGAATGTTCGTCTCTGTGTGTGTGTGTAGGTCTGGAAGAAGAAAATGATCCCTCTATTTATATAGTCTACAGGCTGGCTGCTCTTGCGTGTATATGTATTCGCCTGGACGCGGGGACGCCACGTGGAGATTGTTGATGGAGGCGCGTGGACGATGCGCCCTGATTGAGGGGTTGAATTCTTCATTCTGCTGTTGTGGGTCGGCATGTAGCAGAGAAGAGGATTTTTCTGTTGCTGAGATCTGGGTGAATCGAGTCAAACACGTGTCATCGGCCCATGGCTCGAAGATCTCAGATTTGGTGGGGAATGATCTGGTAGGATGCGCCTGGGACTTTGGCTCGTAACTTTTGGGAGTCGCGAACCATTTAGGGCGCATGGCTTTTGAGGCGTATACGAAGCTTCAGTAGTGACTTTACTTCTGTCTTTCGGATCAGAGAGAAGTCTGGGATGCATGGCTTTTGAGGCGCATGCAGAGCTTCAGTAGTGACTTTACTTCTGTCTTTAGGGATCAGAGAGAAAGTCTGAGACGCATGGCTTTTGAGGTACATACAGAACTTTAGGCGCATGGCCGCGGAGGTGCATGCGAGTGGTTGGGCGGCCACGTGGCTTGTAACCGCGAGAGGAAAGTAATGATGTTGCTGACGTTGGCGATGCTTCATTTTCTGAAAAAGCTGTCAACTGTTCAGTCCTTGAGAGGCGTGCTGCCAACTCTGTCAGACTTCAGCATTTAATGTTTTTGACAGGTGATGGACTATAGGGGCGCATCGATCGGCATTCCACTAGGCGTATGGGGCCGCATGGGGGCGCATGCTTGTGAAGTGCTTGGTGCTGAGGGGCACGTCTGTGTGATGCGCGGTCTGGCCGGTGCATCCGCTCCGCATGACACGTCTTTATTGGTCCGTCTGTTGAGTTCTTCGAGTCATTAATGACTCTCTGACTTAGCTGAATTCGAAGGGGCGAATTCATCATCATGAATACAAGTTCATTGCACTAACTTCGGGAAGGTTACCACTTGGCGCATGGGTTTGATTTGCCTTGACCTATGAATAGCAACAGTTTGAGAGAGTTTTGTTGTCTCTCCCTTGACTTCTCGACGAAGATGGATTCGACTGAACCTCCTCCTTGGCAAGACGTTGTACTGTGGATGATGGTTCTCCTTGTTCGAAGAAGCTTTGACGGTGAACTCCTTCAGAAGATAAGAGCCCAGGCTGGTAGATGCGCCTGTGCGTTGACGAGGAAGTGATTCACTCTGACGGGGCAGAGTGATGTGCTGGAAGACAGGTACAGCATATTGCAACTGTTGGAACACATACTGCCTTGGTGGCGGAGCTACTGTCTTGCGGTAGCAGCAGTTGATGGCGACCATAGCAAAATGTGCCCTGTGAGGGGCGCATTATGCTTGTTGGTCGGCTCTCTTGATTGGCGTTTGTGAATGATCACATTACGCAAATCGTTAGAGGAGAGTGCCACCTTCACACCCCCATCAGGCGCATGGCAAGGCCAAGCGCCGGGTGGTCAAGTGAGAGTGCCACCTTTACACCCCCATCAGGCGTATGGCAAGGCCAAGCGCCGGGGTGGTCAAGTGAATGTTACGTCCCTTGATCCAGCACCAAACAGGTGCTCAAATCAGTAGTAGGGGTACAACACTTAAAGTGACTTGAACGAACCTCGAACACACAAACCAGAGGAGGCGCGGGAGTTCAAGACCACAGGGTTTGCCTTGCTCGACTTGGTTGCGAACGCAGTAGATGCGCCCAAGTGAGACAAGGACTTTGAAGGTCGGCTCGTTTCTGGTGCAGAAGCACCCGAGTCGACCTTATATAGCTTACCATCAGCAGCGCGCATGATTGTGAGCGCATGCTTCTGGTTTGCCGTTGGCATAGCACGTTTGAGGCTCATGGCCCGTGCCGCCTTGGACTTCTTCGTACCAGCCGGTGGGGCACATAGTACTCAGAGTCCAAATTATCCTCGCCATGAAAGCGAGTGAAGAACTTGCAGCCAACCCAGAAGAAGAGAAGAACAACTGCAACTTTTTGTGGCTCGAACGGGCTCCCTGGATAACGGGCTCCCTTTTCTTTATTTATTTTTGGTGCCCTTTTCAAAGGAGGCAAGAGGGCTCTATATATAGAGTGGAACGAGACCTTTCTCTTCTCCTTTCCGATATGGGATTAAAAGCAAGATCCCTTCTTTTTCATGCTTCTACAAATAATAATAAAAATAAATAAATAATAATAATAACACTTATACTCAGTTGCTGTTTCTCAAAGGAAGGAAAAAAAGTGTGGAGAGAGAGTGAGAAATCGAGAGAGAGGGGAAGTGGAGTGGGTTTTTCACCAGAGCGCGGCTCTGGCGCCGATGGCCGCGGCAGGGCACGGAGGTCGAATTCGGCGATGGAAGGGTTCCCGGCGGCGGGTCTGGGAGTCGAAGCCGGCGGCGACTCGGGCTGGAGAGCCAGCGCTCAGGCGCTCACGCCGACGGCCGGCAGAGGTTGGGCTCTCGACGTCGGGCGGTCAACTGCGGCAGGCGTGCTCGCGGGACCGCGGCGGAGGAAGGCGCCCGAGGCGGCGCTGGAGGTGACGCAGCCGCTCGTGGCGGCGCATGGGCCCCCGGAGCGGAGGCCCGTCCATGGGGATTGGCGGCCACAGCGCCGCCCAGCCGGAGGTGGCATCCACGCGGGGGTAGGGGCACAGATAACTCACCGAATGAGGCCGACTGTAGAGGTGAGTTTAGGGGTTATATTTTTTTTCTTCTGGTGATGGGGTTTTCGGGACTGTGATGCGGTGGCGGTGAGGATGATGATGGTTGTGGTGACCGAATTATGACAGCGTTGTCCGACTATAGGAGGAGGTTGGCCGGGTTCGTTTTGCGACGACAGGGAGGAGGTGATGGGTCGATGGCAGCGCTGGGTGGCTGTCGGGTGTGGCTTGGGTGATGGAGAGGAGGATTTGGGGGAGATGGTGGCTGGCCGGGATCGTTGGTCGGAGTGCCGGGGTGGCTACGGTGGTGGCGATGGTTGTCGGTGTGGGGGATCGTTGTTGGTGGTGTCGGTTGTGGCAGGACATGGGTTGAAGGAAAAACGGAAGTGGCCGATGATGACGGTAGTGATGGCTGGGGTCGCGGGACGAGTCGGAGGCAATGATGGTGATGAGGGTGACAGTTGTGGCAGCCTAACGATGGGGGGATACAGGAAGAAAGGCGATGGTGCATGTCAGGGAACAAAATAGGGATTAGGACTCGTGTCATATCGGGGAATGTCCGATAAGGCGACGGTGACGGGGAGAGATGTCCATGATTATCAAATATGTGGAATAATGTATATGTAATGGAGGGGATATAGTATATGGGAGGCACCGACATGATGCACAATTTGTGGAGAAAATTATGGAGGAGTGCCTCTCCTTATATAGGAGGTGGGAATTCCCATTAGGATAAGGATTGAGATTATTTAAATTCTCCATAGATAATATCATATTAAATTGAATTAGATTTAAACTTTAATCGTTCAAATCCGAATCAACTTAGATAAAACCTTCATTTAATTCAAATTCACATGAAATCTTTTCTAATTTAAATTATCGAAATAATTCAAATGTTAAATAAAACAAAATCTTAAATATCTTTTTCATAAATATTAAAATATAACATTTATTAATTTCAAAATCAAGATAATTATTTAAATATTGAATCATAGACTAGCCTTTTTTTTAAATAACAAAATATATTACTATACAAATTCCAAATTTCACAAATATCTAGAATATATTTTATATAAACCAAAATTTTCAAATCACTACTTATTTTTAAACGACGAACAAAATAACTCTTTTTTAAAAATAAAAATATTTATCACATTTATTTGAACATGTACTTTCCTATATAAATAAAATTTATAAAAAAATGTTTTTCTAAAATATGTACCTCGACACATATTCGCACTTGTCGAGCAAATACGAAACACAATTCTCGCACGCTATGCGAATACAACAATGTGAATTCGTATGCGACGTGCAGATACAAAGTACAAAATAAATACAAAAATATAAAAAAAATTGTAGTAGAAATTTAGGGGGTTTACATCCTACCCAACTTAAAAGAATTTCGTCCTTGAAATTTAGGGATAATTAGGGTAGGTAGGCTTAAGGAGATAGAAAGTTTAACCGATAAGATTTGATTCATATCGAACAAAAAGGTAATCAATTGTTTGACGATAAGGAAACGACATTTCAACGGCAATAAGTCATTTATTATGACAAGAAATTCAATAGTTCTAATACGATCATGTGTATGACAACCCCTTAGTGTCTATAATCCATCATTCATTATCATTTGTGCAAGCTCCCAAATAGGTAATAGTTTTCAATATAAATTTTGATCAATTAGTCATATTAACTTTCAGTGCACGTTTTCAGTATCGTTAAATCTCAAATCGTCCTTACCAATTAGTCATATTAACTTTCTCACTTTGTTTTCCGCAAGTTTATATTCCATCTCTATCTTATTCTTTAATTACTTCGATCATTTACCTCACATTTTTTTTTGAATTCTAAAATGTATGCATATAGCTAATTTTGATGTTTCACAAGGAGAATTCAACAAGTTCAACTCCAATGAATCTCTAATATACCTTCCCAACATATCTATAATTATAATTATTTTTCTCAAAATAAATTTCTCCGTTCCTAATCTCTTCCAAGAGTAGGTAATCGATATTTAGTCAAAAATGAATGAACATTCTTTGTAGAAAATTTTGTACTTACCCCAAAATAAAATATCCCTTCAATATTTGTGGATCATATCTTCATAACACCATCATATTGAAAATTTTCTCAAACTTTTAATCCAGAGTCAAAGATCATTCAATCTTACTTCAATATGAAATTATGTCAAAAATCTTGAAATTTGATAAGTCCAACTTCCAATTTAAATAATCTCTAATATTCTTCTTTCTACATATTTTCTCTCAAGCTAATTTCTCCATGGAAATTTTTCTTTAAAATAAATTTTCTTCACTTAATTAGTCAAGAGTAAATCCAATCTCACCTTAATATGACCTTTATACTTACAATCATTCCATAGTTAAATTCTCGAACATTAAGGATTTAAGAAGTTACATTCTTCTTGAATTCTTCAAACACTCTATTTATCATCTCATAAAATAAAGACTCAATTTTCAAACAAGAATCTATTCTCCCTTTATCATAAAATACTTCGTCTCATAGGTTTACCGTAAAATTTCACTTATGCATGCTCAGTCTCTTATTCAACTTTACCACTTTTCTCTAGGGATTTTCTAATCTAACCTCTCTCCAACCAAAGGATGTCATGATCAAATTTATCTTCGAGCGAGGAAATCATAAATAAAAAAAATTGCATAAACCACAGAGGAATCAAGGTGAAATATGACGAGCAATTTAGTGAGAAGGTAGAAGAGTAAGGGTTGCTAAGATCACACGAAAAGTAAAAGTTGTTATTGGTCGAGTAAATCAAGATAAGGCACGAAAATAAAAGAACAAGGGTTAAGCAATCGAGTTAACACATAAGTTATGCATAATAAAAATTATGTAGATCACAATCATATATTGGGTTGAAAGATTTGAGTCAAGATTTGGTTTCTAAATGAAGTCGAAAGGACAATGTTATCATGGTAGGGTTTACAGCTAGCTATTTTTACCAAGCGTCGCATCATAAAAATAGAGTACAAGGGGACGTGTTTTAGTGGGACATGATACACCTACATGAAGGTGAGCTTGTCTAGGTCTTACATGTAAAATTGGTTGGAAGGTAACAGTTGTTCTTGTGCTCCAATTATCAAAGTCACGATAGGGAGCGTCAAATGATCAAAATAGAAAGTGGGTTTTCATAAGGTACTAATTAATGCACAAAAATAAAAGGTTAAAGCATGAAGTAAAGATAATTTAAGAAATCTCGTAGATCAAGTTAAGATAAGTTAGAGACACCGTTTCTAGAGAGAAAATAGCCTCATAGATAAGGGTATGGTCAAGGAATGATTTTAATCATTTCTAAGTTTCAAACAATTAGATGTCACGAATAACGATATAGATTTGAGGAAGGTCGAGTAAGTCAAAGATGTTCATCGGTTTGGTCGATGACTAACTATACTTAGTATATGCAATATCATAATCATAGTGGTATCTAATGTGGAATACTTCTATCTCACTAGGGTGACCTTACTTGCTTCTTGGTCCTCTACCAATATATGATCTAATCTAAAATTTCAAGTTTCTCGAAAGTTTCTCAATAAAATTTCCAAGGTACTCTACCAAAATTTTCAATTATCTTAGACTGTCAACTTTAATCAAAATTTTAAATCTCTAGTCAATCTCGAAACAACCCTGGTATATCGTAAATCGAATAAATGATTTTTTTTCAAATCTTAAACTCAACATTTAAATAAGTTTATCAGCCAAATTTATACTACATAATGGAACATTTAAATAACTCATGCATTAATTCTATATCCTTCAATGTGTATATCTAGCTTCCAGTAAGTCACAAGTATTCTAAAACCTTCAAAAGCCAAAATCCTTCTTCTCTTTTTTACCAAAATTTAAATATCCATAATAAGGCTTTAAACTCGAAATCTAAATATCCAAATAACTTTATAATTCATAGATCATATGACATAATTTAATCCAAAAATATTTTACCAAAATTTATCAATCATCCTCAAATTTTGGTCAATCATAAATTATACTTCCACATTTAAAATTTTATGATCCTTTTCAAATCAAATTTATACCCCTCCAAAAGATGTATAGCTATAACTCAATAAATCCTAAATGTTTAAAGACCTTCAAAAATTAAAACGCAAGAATCCAATCAATTTATTTTTTCGATCTAGCTATCCTCTTGTGTATACCACCTTGTAATATCAAAATAAAATTCCAACTATCTTTTGAAAGCGGAAATATGCAACTACCCAACTTAACCAATCCTTAAGATCATATTTCTAAGAAAATAAATGCCTTTATAACTCAAATAAAATCTCAATGCATATTAATTGTCAATGTAACCTTTCTAGCCATGTGTTTGACCTATGAGCATATACTAGTATAGTCATCTTTCTAACTGTCTCTAAGTACGAAAAATAAGAATTTACGGTAGAAAGAGTTCAAGCATGATGTAAATCAAGGATGGTAACAAAGTTCAAACTTGAAGCAAGGGAGGAGGTCAAGCTGGTGGATGAGATCCTAAAATCTATTCCATATGCAGGCCCGCACGGTTCATTAATATAACCGAAACGGCAAACTCGACCTGCATGGGCCACCACAAAAATATGTAACACCCCAGTCCTAAAATATGTAGGACTAGGAACGTAGACATGCCAGTCGTATAGTATATACGTAAGCTGTAAAATACAGTAGAACATGACTAATCTCATCCACACAAAATAAATGAATAAAGATATCATAAAATGATAATGAATTATCTTCATACAATATGTTGGGCGGAGACAAATCCACTACCAACAAGTAAGGAAAAATGGAAAATAAAATGAGTTCGGCGGGCGAAGCGAAGACGATCAAAGTGCAATCATCCTCGAAGAAATAGTGACGATCATGGCCACGGCTAGAACACCTGCGAAAGACAAGAACACACACCTGACAAGATAACCAGGTCCTTAGAGGGACGTAACAAGATACATAAAGAACATGTGACATAACTAAATATATAAACTATGTCATAAATCAAGTAAAGTAAATAGTCCCACTCGTAACAAGATCCAATACCTCATCATCGAAACAGTGGACTACCCCTACGACGAAACAAGGACAAGGGTAGTACACTATACCGCATGCGATATTGTCCCAAGCTACAAATAGAACGGGTGATATGACATTGACGAGGGTTACCTGACCATTCTAAGGTGTTTTATGCAGTAAGAACAAACTTCAATGCATGAGCCCTAGCTGTAAATAGGATCGATAGTCCCCATATAGAGCACCAGGGGCCTACGTCCGTAATGTTGAAGATCGTCAGAGGATCATGTGCAAGGGACTACATCCATAACGCACTAGAAAATGTCAGAGGACATCTGGAGCCTGCATCTCCGACGGAGCGCACAGGTAAGTAGGAAGTGAAAAGAAGCCCATACATCAGGTATTGTTCTCCCCACCCAATGTACTGTCAAGTCGCAACCACAACCATGTACCTGTACTAATGCTAAGTCTCCTAACACCCTCTATTAGCAGTTAGCCCTAACGTATGCACATGGGGATCAGCCCACACGCAAGAACCTCTACATGCTACTCATCTCACACATCCTCGTGGTACAAATGTGTCAAGGTATATGCAATACACTACAACGGTAGTCTCTTAACTCTAAGTCCATATGCAATCAAAGGATAATAACAAAGTACATCTAATATCACTAGCAGACAGTAAATCAAGAACTGTAAGAACTAGAAATAAATGAACAGTATATGTAATAAAATGCAACTGAATATAAACAGTATAATGGCAAGGTATCTTGCCTGGTGTTACGCCTGGTGTGCGATGTTCTGTCATATCCCAATAGTCTAATAGCCACGATCGAGGCACAGGGGTTCGAGGTTGCGAAAAACAGGCAAGCAGGATTAGTCATGACTAATGAGGATAATTGGAAGAATTTGCGGAGAGTAAATACTTATAGTATTTTAGAAAATATTTATAATATTTGAAAAGTATAATTTATGAGTTAAAATAATTTTACGTAAATACTTGAAATTAGTTATATATATTAATTTAATTTGAAAAATACTTTTATTAAATACTATGATAAATCAAAAAATGTCTTCAGATATAAGTTTGTAAAAGTAGAATTTTTTGGTAGACATCTATGTTTTATTAGTCAAAAATATTTCAATGAATATATAAATCTAGAAAAATATTTTAGGAAAATTTTGAATATTTGAAATTACCTATATAACTCTATCATTTATTCTATACATATAGTTGAAAAAATAATAATCATACAAAATTCTAATAATAATGACTTAATAATAATGATAATAATGATGATGATAATAATAATAATAATAATAATAATAATAATAATAATAAATAAAATAATAACACTTATACTCAGCTGTTGTTTCTCAAAGGAAGGAAAAGAAAGTGTGGAGAGAGAAAGAGTGAGAAATCGAGAGAGAGGGGAAGAGGAGTGGGTTTCTCACCAAGCGCGGCTCCGGCGCCGGTGGCCGGCGGCAGGGCGCGGAGGTCGATCCGACGATGGGAGGGTTCTCGGTAGTGGGGCTGGGCGTCGGGAGCCAGCGGCAACTCGGTCTAGAGAGAGCCAGCGCTCACACCGGCGGACGACGGAGGTTGGGCTCTCGACGTTGGGCGGTCAACTGCGACGTGCGTGATTGTGGGGATCACGGAGGATGGCGCCCGAGGCGACGCTGGAGGTGGCGCAGCCACTCGTGGCGGCGCACGGGCTCCCCGAATGGAGGCTCGTCCGTGGGGATCGGCGGCCACAGCGCCGCCCAGTAGGTGGCGGCCACGCGGTGGTAGGGGCACGGAGAACTCACCGAAGGAGGACGGCTGTGGAGGTGAGTTAAGGGGTTGTCTTTTTCTTCTTCTTATTCTTCTTCTGGTGATGGGGTTTTTGGGACTGCGATGCGGTGGCGGTGAGGAGATGATGATGGTGGTGGTGACCGGATTATGACAGCACTGTCCGACTATGGGAGGAGGTTGGCTGATCGTTTTGCAACAACAGGAGGAGGTGATTGGTCAATTGCAGCATGGGTGGTTGTCGGGTATGGCTTGGGTGATGGAGAGAGGATTTCGGGGAGATGGTGGCTGGCCGGGATCATTGGTCAGAGTGGCGGGGGCTACGGTGATGGCGATGGTTGTTAGTGTGGGGATCATTGTTGGTGGTGTCGGTGGCCGGACATGGGTTGAGGGAAAAACGGAAGTGGCCGATGATGACGGTGGTGATGGCTGGGGTCGTCGGGACGAGGCGGAGGCGATGATGATGAGGGTGACTGTTGTGCAGCCTAACGATGGTAAGGATACATGGGAATGGCGATGGTGCATGGCGGGGAACAGAATATGATTAGGACTCGTGTCGTATGGGGGAAGGTCCGACATGGCGACGGTGACGGGAGAGATGTTCGGGATTGTCGGATACGTGGAATAATGTATATGTAATAGAGGGGATAGTATATGGGAGGCACAGACACGATGTACAATCTATGGATGGTAGAAAATTATGGAGGAGTACATCTCCTTATATAGGAGGTGGGAATTCCCATTAGGATAAGGATTGGAATTATTTAAATTCTTCCATAGATAATATCATATTAAATTGAATTCGATTTAAACTTTAATCGTTCAAATCCGAATCAACTTAGATAAAACCTTCATTTAATTCAAATTTACATGAAATCTTTTCTAATTTAAATTATCAAAAAATTCAAATGTTAAATAAAACAAAATCTAAATATCTTTTTCATAAATATTAAAATACAATTTATTAATTTTGAAAATCAAGATAATTATTTAAATATTGAATCATAGACTAGCCTTTTTAAATAACAAAATATATTACTATACAAATTGCAAATTTTGCAAATATCTAGAATATATTTTATATAAACCAAAATTTTCCAAATCACTACTTATTTTTAAACGACGAACAAAATAACTCTTTTTTTAAATAAAATATTTATCACATTTATTTGAACATGTATTTTCCTATATAAAATAAAATTTATAAAAAAATATTTTTCTAAAATATGTACCACGACACATATTCACACTCGTCGAGCAAATACGAAACGCAATTCTTGCACGCTATACGAATACAACAATGCGAATTCGTATGCGACGTATAGATACGAAGTACAAAATAAAGACAAAAATATAAAAAAATTATAGTAGAAATTTAGGGGGGTTACACAACAATAACGTTAACCTATCAAGTCGTGTTTGTCTTACGGCCCAAAATTAGAGACGCGACTACGCGATAGTACCCAACTTCCTTGTGACCGTGCTACAAATCCATCGTGTCGTGCCTCACAACTCAGTGTGACTTAACCATATCGCCACCTCGCGGCTCTTGCTACTTTGATCAGCAACTGACCCAATCAAGACTTGTGGGCTAAGTGTCACTCGACTGACTTTGCCTTGCGGTATTTCCTGACTTAAATTCAAGATGACTCAAATCCAAACTATACAACTTATATGCCGACAACGTAAGACTCGACGCCACATCTCATGCTGAAGCACGGTGTCTTCGTTACAGCCAAATCTTAGGCCAAAATATTGTCTTCTGACCGTGCACGCATTCGACTCGACTCATTAATATAGTAAACTCAATACTCGACTCAATCCAAAGCATACATGTGGATCATCGCCCATGTCGACTCATCTATATGAACTAGTCACTAGCGCCTAGCACTATAATGGACTCCCTTTGTAGCTTTTGATTAGATGGACGCCCCTTGCCAGCGCAAGTAGCGAGCTCTGCTGCAAGTTCCCGCCTAACATGTGCGGTCATCCAGTATAGCTACGATGTCTACCATCAAAACGGTTCCCATGGGCCGCCTGGGTCGTCGTTCGAGAAACTGTTTATTTTACCTTGTACAAGTTGTCCAATGACCATGCAAGGCTCGACTCGAACTAACGTCTCACACAGTCAATCTACTTCTAGTTTTACCATCTCTTTCAGGACCAAGTTTAATACTTGTCACATCTGAGACCTTGCCTCGACGACCCATGGTCGCGAGCATTCTTCTTCCTTACCCTATCATTTTACTCAACTCAATACAACTATTTGAAACAACTTTCCAAACTCAATGAATCAACCGTGGCCCGTGCCATAAAAAACTAACTCCGTGACATCGTGCCTTAAACCAATTAGTGTTCTGGGTGACACTACTGCCCAAGACATACCTATGCAATGGGCCTTACGATCGTAAAACCAAGTAATATCGACAACCGCAGAAAACATGGGACAGTGCTTAGAATGACTTAGGTCGAGTGGCATAACTTTGCCTAACTTAATCGAGCCTACAACTTAACCCAAGGGACGAGCAAAGGCTATGCCAAGCCTTGTATCGTGAAAGCGTGCATGCTTTATCGAGCATTTATGCGGGCGACGCCAATGACTTAGGCTAATTCATAGTTTATGTCGGAGACCAACTTTTCCTTCTCCCAAGCCATGGGACGAAGGACCGAGTATCATTTTCAAAGCACGCCATGCACCAACTCTAAGCCGACCGTTGGACCTTTCCATATTCTAACTCAATTTGACCCATCAGGATTATTCCTTTATCTACGTGAATTCGTCTCTTTTATTATCAAGCCTACTTGTGCAAGTTGAAAACATGTGATTTATTATGTGAAGGCTAAGATGAGGCGAGTTCACAGAAACTATTCCACCTGAGCGAGGATTCGCCTCGACCGAGCGATCTCTGAGCAGCCGTTTTAAGGCTAAGTTCGAACGCCGTCGGCGTTCCTATTCCTCCGATTGACTGAGCGGGACGGGGCACTACATCATAAACCACTCAGAAAAAGTTTTGTCCTCAAAACTAACTGAGTACTTACTCATCGACTTATCACTCAAACGTTCAATAACTCTCGCACATACTACTCCTATGCGTTCCTTCAACTCGAGCCACACTCTAACTACCATCACATTTCTTTGAAACTCTATTTCTAAATCCTTGACACTTTTCCAGTCCTCAAGTCTTACTTGATTCAACGTATCACTTAGTTTGAATCGTGCACACATTCCAGGCGTCCCCGAAATATATGTTTCAACTAAGCCTTGTGATAGTGAATCCATTCCTACCTATCGATTCATCCACTCAATTCTGAAAATCAATCGTACCGATGCGAACTCTCGCAACATGGACATCTCGTCTAGCCGCTAGGACATCTCTCCAGGCTAAAGTCAATGTCAGTATTGGAATCATAGTTCCAAACAACAATATCAACACTGACCCCCCTAAGGTCAAACCAAAGTTGATAGTATAGGGTTTTCTACCCAAGCTCGCATCACTCTAATTTTTTAAATATCGAGCATAGATTTTTTACACACATCTCAACATTCGTCGCACTGGGTCTGAGTCATTCAGCAAAGCCATCCTACGATAAGTTCACTCAACCAAATCTTTGACATATCAATATCACTCGTTCATCAAGCCATTTCGTATAGTCTATCTCTTCGAATACGATTTACATAATTCGCCTTTCAATCCTTCCAAGCCAAGCATGCTACGACACAATTTATTGCTAAGCCATGATTTATATTTCATATTTCCTAAGTCGTTCATCATAATTTACGTATTCGATCATAAGGTCGTCTAGCTTAACAATATGTTGCGCCCCGTTCTCATACGATTCAGATTATCCACGATGGGCATGAATCACCATACACGCACCCGCGGTATAATCATCCTTATCGGGACGTAACCCATGCTTTGAGTTTAGACTAACTCATTCTCGATGTGCAGATTGAACCTACTCAATCCTCAAGTTCACTCAATTATCAATCGTAAGTCCAAACATCTTCGAATTTTTCCTTCGTATCAAACCAACAAGCCGAGACAATCAAAGTTGTCGCTCTTGATTTTTTGAGTTCAATTATTCTTGCGATACGAATCACCATGTCAGTGCTCACACGGAATGATCGCCCCAAATCTGACGCGACGCATGTACGAGGCTAGAGTTGCGCTCACACAACAAGATGTCGATGCTGTGGTTATCCGTGTAACCATCAAGACACTTATGTTTTCATCCACATTTATTTTAATCAAAATCCTAAGTATAGCATCCGTTAGAACAATAACACTTGCACGTTTGTCATTCCTCGAATAAGAGTACTCCCGAGTTATCGTATATCGATCTTTGATATGCCTTAATACCATCGATGATATGCGTAACCTGACGATCTTCCTTTGCAACGAATCTCGAGTAGTGCGAATGATGCTATCGTCCGACAGGATAATCTTCTCAAAATTCAAATTCAAGTTCGATCATTATACCTTGAATCATTCACAACATCAATTTCCTCAAACCCAAATTCGCGTATTATTCATCCGTCTATCTTAAGTCATCGAGCAACATTTTTTTTGAATCACATCATTCCTTGCTAACTTAAATCATCGAGCAATATCCATTCCAATCCTCAGAGTTTTTTTTCAAACATGCGAATCAAACTTTTTCATGTACGCTATCTTTCCGTCGTGCTAACTTTTCGTATACGGTCCTTATTGATTTTTCTCGATCAAGTCATCCATTCGTACATCCTAACTTTTCCTCGATTTGATTTCACCTACTTAATCATTTTGTATTTCATACTCGTGCAATCCTCGATCCCGTGCACATTCCATGCGCGTCATTTTTAATTTGTTCGAATCCACTTATCAAACTTTAAGACAACAACTCACTCAATTGACTCTAAGGCTTTGTATATGTACGACGCTTGCTGATAACTCATCGACACCCCGTATCCTCAATCGATCGATCTACATCCTGAGGCTATCGTATACACCACTTAGGGATGAAGTCATCTGACAAATCCTCAAAATTATCATTCGAATCAAAATTGACTTTTCGAATCCCGTTCGAAATATTCCTCGAATTCCAATACACTCATCTATATCGCATCGATGATAACATTGTCGTTCGATAGCACCCCTATCGATAATCATCCCATTTACTCAATCAAGTCTAACTCATTCTTGTCTGACACTATTCAATTCCCGCACTCGACTTTGCTAAGGTCAATAAAATCTTTGGTGTATATGCCCAGCCCGACTTTGCCAACCGTGCTTACGTGAACCATCTTTTTGTTTTTGTCAAAAACTGTTCTCCTACATTTTAAAAATTATCTAGACTTATTACATGGACATCCCGTGGGACATTTGAGAGAGAGCGCACCAACGATATCAACTTGCGAAGCAACAGAGTTAAAGAATTCAATCTATAGTCCAAGGACATAAAGCCGTGCTCTGATACCATTATGTCATGCCCCGTTCCGTAGGAGTGATCGTCCTCGCTAAGGCGTGATGCCGTACGAACCTAGATTGCGCTCGTGTAAGGCGGGTTCCATAACGGTCGATTACAGAGGCTGCGACGGGGTCATCGTACAGAAGTCCCAAGCAGAGACATTGAATAATAGCAACAGAAATTCAAAGCAAACACAAGTTATACAAAGAAAGCTCTTTATTGATATTGAAACAAGGATTACAAAGGACGCAAGGCCAAGATTACAATCACTCAAGCTCACTCTTCTCATATACAAGTCACTCAGCTCTCTCTCATCTCTCAATACAAGTTTGAACCAACGGATGCTTCGAAAGACGACGTCCATACATTATGTCTCGTATAAGTCTTGACTCCATGTGCCACATGCTACGAATCGCCAAGGAACTCGTACCTCGACGCATCCAAACGAGCTCTGCACCACGAGCTTCTACCTGTACCTGCACATAAAAACTATGTGGGTGTCAGTACTCAACTGTACTGGTGGATTGAGCTCCTCGCTCACCCA
The DNA here is from genome assembly GCA_029216955.1 of Iris pallida. Lineage (NCBI taxonomy): Eukaryota > Viridiplantae > Streptophyta > Magnoliopsida > Asparagales > Iridaceae > Iris > Iris pallida. Next base: position 14,879,490 of record JANAVB010001997.1, read on the forward strand.
TACAAAACCGACATTTGATTTACTTTGTGCAACTTAGTCCCTTTGTATTGCCTTTCTAGTCTTGTCTTAGAATCAGTTCTAGGACAGACGTCTTGGCCTATTTTGTGTCTCTAGACCATCCCGTGCTTACAATAACAACGTTAACCTATCAAGTCGTATTTGCCTTACGGCCCAAAATCAGAGACGTCACTTGTGATAGTATCCAATTTTCATATGACCGTACTACAAATCTATCATGCCATGCCTCACAACTCAGTGACTTTATCATATCGTCGCCTCGTGGCTCTTGCTACTTTGATCACCAACTGACCCAATCAAAACTTGTGGGCTAAGTGTCACTCGACCGACTTTGCCTTGCAGCATTTTCTGACTTAAACTCAAGATGACTCAAATCTAAACTACAACTTATAATGATAACTTAAGACTTGACGCCACATCTCGTACCGAAGAACGGTGACTACGTTGCAGCCAAATCTTAGGCCCAAATATTATCTTCTGACCATGTACGCATTCGACTCGACTCATTGATATAGTGAACTCAATACTCACTTAATCCAAAGGCATACATACGGCTCGTCGTCCATGCTGAGTCATCTATATGAACTAGTCACTAGCATCCAGCGCTATAATGGACTCATTTTGTAGTTTTTGATTAGACGGACGCCTCTTGCCAGCACGAGTAGCGAGCTCCGCTGCAAGTCCCCGCCTAACCCGTGTGGTCATCCAGCACAGCTACGATGTCTACTATCGAAATGGTTCCCATGGGCCGTCTGGGTCGCCGTTCGAGAAACTATTTATTTTACCTTGTACATGTTGTCCAATGACCATACAAAACTTGACTCGAACTGACGTCTCACACAGTCAGTCTACTTCTAGTGTTACCATATCTTTCAAGGCCAAGCTCAATACTTCTCACATCTGAGACCTCGCCTCGACGACCCATGGTCGCGAGCATTCTTTTTCCTTGCCCTATCATTTCACTCAACTCAAGAACAACTATTTGAAGCACTTTTCTAAACTCAATGAATCAACCGTGGCCCATGCCTTAAAACACTAAGTCCGTGACATCATGCCTTAAACCAATTGGTATTCTGGATGACACTACCACCCAAGACATACCTATGCAATGGGCCTTACGATCGTGAAACCAAGTAATATCGACAACCGTAGAAAACATGGGACATTGCTTAGAATGACTTAGGTCGAATGACATAACTTTGCCTAACTTAATCGAGCCTACAACTTAACCTAAGGGACGAGCAAAGACTATGCCAAGCCTTGCATCGTGGAAGCGTGTATTCTTTATCGAGCATTTACGCGGGCGATGCTTATGACTTAGGCTAATTCATAGTTTGTGTCGGAGACCAACTTTTCCTTCTTCCAAGTCACGGGACGAAGGACCGAGTGTCATTTTCAAAGTACGCCGTGCACCAACTTTAAGCCGACCGTTGGACCTTTCCATATTCTAACTCAATTCGATCCATCGGGAATATTTTCTTATCTATGTGGATTCGTCTCTTTTATTATCAAGCCTACTTGTGCAAGTTGAAAATATACGATTTATTATGTGAAGGCTAAGATGAGGCGAGTTCACCGAAACTACCCCACCTGAGCGAGGAGTCGTCTCGACCGAGCGATGTCTCCGAGCAGCCGTTGCAAGGCTAAGTTCGAACGCCGCCGTTCCGATTCCTTCGATTGACTGAGCGGGACGGGGCACTACAATTTTGACATTAATCTACAGTACCACCGGGTAAGGCTATTGTCGTCGCCAATGCACTTAGCAGGTACCCAATGGCTATGTTCTTGACAAAGAACCGTCACTTGCTGGAAACATGGAGAAGATCGAATTAGAGATCGTGATACCAGAGGAAATCATGTTGAAACTTGAGAAGGAAGTAGTTGTACCTGGTGTGGACTCGCCTATGATACAGCTACAAGTGCAGTCCAGTCTGATCATCAGAGTCAAGGAGACTTAATTCCAGGATGAGATACTTTACAAGTTAAGAGATCGAGTACTAGCTGGAACACTCGAAGGATTTTCTATAGCTGGAGATGGAGCATTGAGGTACGGCACGATACTTTGTGTACCTACTGGCGAACTGAGGAATGAGTTGATGAAGGAGGCACACCAGTCGCAGCATTCTATACATCCAGGAGCTAACAAGATGTACAAGAACATGAGGACCCATGTATAGTGGCTTGGAATGAAGCGAGACGTGGCAGAATTCGTCTCCAAATGTTTGATTTGCTAGCAGGTGAAGGCAGACCGCCAGAGACCAGCCGGTTTGTTGCAATTGTTTCCCATTCCGGAGTAGAAATGAGAGCATATTACTATGGAATTTGTAACAGGATTACCCAGATCCCAAGGAGGAAGGATGCTATATGGGTAATAGTGGATAGACTAACTAAGTTTGCCTGTTCAGTCCTTTCAAGGTTGGTTTATCCACCGAGAGGCTCGCAGCTCTTTATGTGCAGAATATATACCGGCTTCATGGAGTTCCAGTCATCATCGTATCCGACAGGGATATCCGTTTTACCTCGCATTACTGGAAGAGCCTACAGGAGATCTTGGGCACGCAGCTGAAGTTTAGCACGATGTACCATCTGCAGACCGGTGGCCAGTTCGAACAGACTATCCAGACGCTTGAGGATATGTTGAGATCACGCGTTAAAGTTTTGTGGATGTTGGGAAGATCACCTACACCTGGTAGAGTTCTTCTACAATAATAGCTACCAGGCTAGCATTCAGATGACACCTTTTGAGGCTTTATATGGTCGACGTTGTCGCACTCCACTAGCATAGGACGATGTTGGAGATCGATTCTTGTTGGGACCAGAGATGGTTACAGAAGCAGCCGAGAAGATGAAGATGATTAGAGAGACACTAAGGATTGCACAGGACCGTCAGAAACATTGGACACCGCAGGCGTCGAACCTTGGAGTTTGAGGCCGGAGATAAGGTATTTGTTAAAATATCACTTACCAGGGGAACAATCAATTCGCCAGCTGGGAAGATGTCCCGCTACATCGATCCATTTGAGGTATTGAGCAGAATCGGAGAAGTAGCATACAAAGTGGATCTACCTTCCAGCCTCGAAGGCGTGCATAACGTCTTCCACGTAAAGCAGCTGAGTCGTTACGTACCGGATCCGAGCCACGTTGTTGATCATTATGAATTGGAGATTGGACCTAGCCTCACCGTGCCAGAGCAACCAGTGGAGATCATCGACCGCATGGAGAAGAGACTGAGGCGTGCCGTAATCCCACTAGTCAAGATAGCTTGGCGCCACCATTCTCCAAGCGAGGCTAACTGGGAGCGAGAGGATGAGATGAGGGAGAAGTATCCTCATCTTTTCTAGGTATGTTCTAACCCTCTTACTTTTGGTTGAAATTTCGAGGACAAAATTTACGAAGGAGAGAAGGTTGTAAAGCCCATATTTTTTCTTCTGTATTTTTTTATGTTTAATATTAGATATGGTTTGAGCCCATAACCTAATAGCCCAAGCCCTGTTAACTTAAACCCAATAACCTAACCCATTAGACTAACTACTTGGTCCCCCACTCACTTTCGGTCCCTGCTCAGATCCGCTCATTAAGCGGATCTCTTCTCCACGTATTCCCCTTCCCTCTACTCCATTACGTATCTCTCTCAGAAGCAGAAACCTATCTCTCACAGAAAAGAAAACTCCCATTTTTTCTACCTTCACAAAATCTTCCATCTCCCATCAACTCCACCAAATCCAAATCCGAAGGCACCACCGAACTCCCCTCGCCGCCCTCTCCGAATCCAGACCCCTCTCCCCAACCTTTCGAGCCCGTACCTGCGTGCTCCTGCGACAGCACCGGTCGCCACCGCCAGCGTCGTGCCCTGCCACCACACCGAACCCCGACAGTGTGACCCCCCGCCTGTCAGCCACGCCCGCGTCAGCCCGACAGTACGACCCCCGCCTGCGCGCCCGACCAGCCGGTACCACATACGCGCCGGACTTCCGTTCGTGCGTGTCAGCCCCCGCGTGCCCGTGTGTGCACTTGTTCGTGTCCGACTTCCTTTGGACGTCCCGACGCTTCGTTCCGAGTCCGAGGCCTCCCCTCGGTGCACCTTTGTACAAACTGTTGGTAAATTCATGTTCCGAATACCTTCTGTCATTTTCATAAAACCCATTTTATGTCCTGGCCAATTGGAATAGTTTAGTTCTGTAGTAATAATGTTGGTTCATTATGTAGGAATGTGTTAGTATAATGGTTATCATGGAAATTATAGATTAAGCAGTAAATATTGTGAGATATTATTTGTGTTTGTATTAGAGTTGCTGTAATAATAGTATAAATGGTTTAATCATCAACTATATAACTAAATAATATTTGTAATTTTAATTGTTAAGAGAAAACGTATATATATTTTTCCTAAATAGTTGTATGTCTAAAATACTTCATAATGGAATAAGTATTTGTTTATAGCAAAATGTTTTAATAAATTATTGTCGGTTTATTAAGAATTATGGGAAATAATTTATTAGAAAAAAATGGTCTATTATTATTAATTAGTTTCACCAAAATATTATTAATATTATTTGATTGTCACTAGAAAACTTATATATATATATATATATTATATATATATATATATATATATATATTCTATATATATATTATATATATTATATATATAATATATATATATATATATATAATAGATATAATATATCTATATATATATAGAAAACTTTTAATTATATATATATATATATATATATATAATATATCTATATATATATTATATATATATACATATATATATTATATATATATTATAAGTTTTCTATGATATATATATATATAATATATATATATATATATATATATATAGATATATATATATATATTATATATATAATATAATATATATATATAATATATATAATATTCTAAACACGTTTTATACCAAAAACTTTCAATAACTAGAATAGATAATAAAAAGATATTCTATAAATGATTTTTACTTGCTAAAATAATAATTTCGGTAAAAAAGGTTTTTAGCATAATAACCAAAATGTTTGCTATTAAATTAAATCATTTTATTAGTATTGATCGGTAAATAATTTCTTAATTAGTAAAATATTTGTTTTAGAAAATCTAATTTCCTTTTAATTATTAACCTCTAAAAATATGATTAATAGTTATTTTTCTCAATAATGATTATTTCGGCAAAACATGTATTTTATTAAAAACGATTATTTTGTCACTTATTATTTTGTAATAAAAATATTCTTAAAAATATAATTATTTTCCAAATAGGTTTTTCCAACCTATCAGACTTAGCCTTTAATGTTGTTCTTTAGAACTAAGTGTAGTTCTAGTTACTAAAATCTAGAACTACTATCTTATAGGTTCTGTTTCCTAAAACCTTAGCAGTTACCCACGTTGCTGTCCACGTCGAGGAACCGTCTGAGGCAAGTTTCATATTATTCCATGCCTGATTTTTACTTTAATAATTAAATATATGTATCAGTTGATTTCATATGGTATAGTGACACTGATTCACCGTAGATTCCTCTCGGACTCCACATCGATTAACGGATTGCTGGATTGCTATAGTGACTTATTAACTCATTGATTCGGGAATTGCTTGGGAAGTAGTATAACGTCTGTGACCAAAGCCAAAATTCTCGCTTGTCTCTCTCGCGCTAACCTCTACCACACAAGGGGTTGAGCCGTACCATATGCTATTCGTTTCGGCCGAAACGTTAGTATACATATTGCCTCTATCCCAGCCGGTCACATGCCCTGTTATATACTCAAACACTAGCTTAGCATTGTATCATATTTGACATTGAGACCATATGCTTGTTGTCTTTTAATATTATTTACAAAACTTATAAAGTTTCTTAAACTGTCTCGCATTTTCAATTATTGTTAATTTAGAAATGCTAGATGTGGAAGAAATATGTTTCTTGTTCACTCCTGACTAAAGACCCAATATTTTTAGGTGATTGCGATGAGGAGGAGCTAGCTTACTGTTCTTCTATGGGCCTGACTTGGGTCCTGCAGATTTAGCTGAACCAGAACCAGGAACCCCAGAACCGTAGATGTTGGCATAGTTTATGTACGTCCCAGTCCCAAAATAGAAGGACTAGAAACGTATCATGCCAGCTGTATACATACGAGTAAATGAAAGGCTCATATGTATACATAAGTTTTAAAATATAGAAAGCCATGCTCAAACTAAATCTCATCTACAAATATGAAGTTTTAATGATATAATCAAATAGTCATTTGTGCAAAGTTGGGCGGAGACAAATCCACTACCAACCAATTAAATAGGGAAGAAATATACAAAGAAAGTAATTTGGTTGAGTCAAGGGAATGACGATCCAAAAGCAATATCACGACGGAACAGAGCGCAAGTCATGGCCTTAGCTAAAGCACCTGTAGGAAGTCACAAAATACACCCTGGAGAGATCACCAGGTCCCCAGAGGGATGTAACAAGACACATAATATCATGCCATAAACTGAATAGTAAGAGCTCAATAGAAAAATGTTATGAGTAAAGGTTCCTAACCAATCTATGTGGAATGATGCACTTTAAAACAACGTTCTACGCAGGAGCTTAGGTGTTCAGCATAGAGGGATAAAGAGTGGCAGTAGGTAGCGCTCATAAGAGACACTATCGGCCATGGGCAGAAAGTAGCGCTCATCCGAGTCACTATCGGCCCGGGACAGTAAGTAGCGCTCATACGAGACACCGTCGGCCCAAATCTGTGTGTACTGAACATGTAGCCCCTACGCTAATAACTGTCTCCTTTCTCCCTGATACTATACATGAGTCGTCTCCACGACACTGTTTAATCCTTAATAACTGCCAAGTCCTCTACACAAATCTATTAGCAGTCATATCCTAAGCACGGCCTGTACGCACCGATGTACGGTCGGTACGCAAGTCCGAAGCTATATATGACTCACAACTCACACACAACCCGTGGCACATCATGACAGTTTATGAGATACTCTAAACATATGGTAGTCTCTTAACTCTAAGCCAATTGCATAAAATATAGTAAATTGCATCTTATATAGTTTTGAAAGAACAACTTGATAAAAATAAAACATACATGATATTGAGCAAGAAAGTAAACAGTAAAGGCAATGTATCTTGCCTGGTGTTACGCCTGGTGTGGTGCGTTGTTCCATCAAGTCCTGTTTGCCAGTAGCCATGTTCGATGTGTAAGGGTCCGAGAGTCACGAGAAAATATGAACATGTCATTAGTCATAATTTCTAAAGAAATATGGTTATGGAATTAGTCATGATCAATGGGGATATCAAGGTGGGAGTTTTGTGGAGAATACATACTTATACTATTTAGAAATCATCAATATTACTTGAAAAATATATTTAAAGAAATTTTTTTACGTAAACACTAGAAAATAATTTATACATAATATTTGAAAACTATAATTAGTCAAAACATTTTTTTATGTAATAAATTAATTAATCTACGAATTTATTTAGGGCTTAAACTTATTTGATATACTTTTTTTTTATATTTAATGTTTGATATATATATATATATATAATATATATATATATATATATATATATATATATATTTATATATAGGGTTAAATCTATAATATGTTTTTTTCACAAATATATTATATTATATATTACCAAAATCAATCCCAATAATATAGCTACTTAATACTAGTAATATTACTAATATCATTTAAGTAATAAGTAATTAATACTACTGATAATATAAATAATAATGATAATAAACCCCGAAAAATCTATACTGCTGCATTTCCCCTAAATTCTTCATAGTAAGAGAGAGAGAGAGAGGTGGGAAGAAGAGGGTAAAGTGGGAGAGAATAGGGGGATTACCGGAGTTCGGCGGAAGGCGGTGGCGCGGTAGCTCTGGGCGCCGGCGTGGATGTCGGGGCGGGGCTATTCGTCCGGACGCGGCGGCGGATCGCACGAGAAGACGGAGTCCCGCGGAGGAGGAGGCGGCCGAGGGTCTCGACGATCGGTGCTCAGGCGCCGGCAGCGCGCCTGGGGGGTGGCGGCGGCTCCGGTCGCGGGCTGGCGGGAGGAGCACGGTCGCGGCTCGTGTTGGCGATGCAGAAAGGATCATCGGAGGTACGCAACGACGTAGGGACGGCCGTGGTCAACCCCGGAGGAGGTCGGCGGTCATGTGGCTCCAGGAGGGCCAGCCGAGTGTCGGCGACGAGTTGTTCCCGTGCGCATGGATCCGCGGCAGTGGTGCGCGATCACGCAACGGCAGCCGTGGGCACGCTCGTGCACGACGGCATCGGTGGGGGAGGACGGGCGACGCGGACAGCAGTAGCTAGGCACGACGGATCTGGGAGAGGCTCGGCGTCGCTGATGGCCAGGTAAGTTTAGTATTTTTGCCTTCTTTTTCGTTTTGGTGGTGGTGGTGGGGTACGGTGTTTGGGCGACGATGGCCGGATTCGGGTGGCCATGGATGGTTGTGGAGGTGTTGGGGTTATGATGGCGACGGAGATGGTGGTGGTGTTTGTGGCCTTGTGATGATGGTGGGGTGTGGCGTTGTACGGGGTCGGCCGAGAGATCAGGGACAGAGCACAGTGAAGGCGAGGCTGTGGTGGCGATGTTGGCCGTAGGTGGTGAAGGCTGGAATAGGGTTGGTGTTTTGCCGGTGTGACAAGTGTGGTGATCCAACGTGGTATCCGATGAGGAGTTCGGCGGTGATGATTTGCTGTAGTTAGATTAGGGTGTCATCGCGTTGGTTGTCCGACACGACAGGGATGGCGTGGTGGTGTCCTGCGTGACATGGAGTGGGTGTCAAGTCCGGGATTGTCGGACAGAACATAAACTTGTAACTGTAATGGAGGGGATATATAGATGGGAGGCACAGACACGATGCACAAGTTTTAGGTTGTGGAAATTTATGAAAAAAGAGGGCAAGTACCTCTCCTTTTGTAGGAGGTGAATCCCATTAGGATAAGGACAAAAATTGGTTAAAATCCCAAGAGATAATTTCATAATTAAATTCAAATCCATTTAAAATCATCTAAAACCATCTTTGATTTAAAACTTATTCAAATGTAAGTCATTAAAAATAATCTTTTCAAATATACTTTATCATATTTAATTCAATTTAAACCAAAACAATATTTTCAAATACTTTTTCGAAAATAAAATATTAATATTAAATAAATTTTGAAAATAGAATTATATTTAAAATTTAATTTTTCGTACCTCATATGCAATAAATATTTGCATAAAACCTTGTTTTCAAAATTACCATTTATATAACCTTCCATGATGTAAAATAAAGTTTTAAAAATTTCAATATGACGCATTTTACAACTCTAAGCAATTAAAATATTTATTATTTATTATTTATTATTTAAAAAATACGATTCTAAAATAAAATATTTTAACAAAAATATGTACCTCGCACATATTCGCACTCGACGAGACATACGAAAATGCGAACTCATACACGACGTTCAATCAGACAAATTCATACGTGACGTACAATACGACTATGTGACGTACAAATTGCAAAAAAAAATTAATACCAAATTTATTTAAAAAATAATAGTAGAAATTTAGGGGGTTTACAATTTCTTTTCTTTCTTTGTTTTATCAGAACAATTGTAATAAAAATGAATTGTGATATTAGTCTTGTTATTTCTATTCCAGACCAGTTTCAGTTTAATAAAATATTTTATTTCTGTTAGATATTTGCCTGTTGTGTTTCACTGCTTGATACAGCTTACTGCCGCCGTCTCACAACGGTGCAGGCTGGGCATGATCCGACTGGACCCATTATATTTGGGATCGGATCGTGACACCAGCAGTGGTAACTAAATAGCTAGTAATGAGAATGGGTAGTTGGCATTTTGAAAATTGAAAACATAGTTGGCTGGTCAGCTGTTTGAGAAAAATAATATAGGAACTGATATTTTTTTTTTTTTAAATCAGCAACTAGCTGGCAGCTGCTATTGTATGCATGTGTGAGTTTGAGATGTAGGATGTATATTTTTATGTTTTAACAACACTAAAAAAATTAAATAGTTATTTTATTATTGATGTTCACGGACATATTCGAACCGGACAAGAATAAGAACGAGCTCGAGCTCGTTAAAGGATCGGAGTAGTATTTTTGTTCAAGCTCGGTTCATATAGTGGTTCGGACAGTCCACGGTCGGACGATTGGTCGAGTCATTTCGGACGGACGACGGACTGTCCTGTTCACTTTATACCCCTAACTTGAGCAAGGTGAAATTAAACCTAAAATTAAGAGGAAGAGTATATGAATGTGGAAGAGTACTGGAAGTACTCTCAGGAAAGAGACAAAGTTGATTCCATGGCCCCTCTCTCTCCCTCCATATATAAAAGCTCACCCATTTCTCGTCATCTACTGCTCTACTCTCGAACCCTTAAACTAGCATATATTTCCAAGCAACCAACAAAATATACGTCCAAATTTTGGGCGCTAAAAAAATAACGCCCAACTTTAGACGTTAAAAAAGTACGCCAAAATTTGGGACGTTAAATTTTGGCGCTTTTTTTGGGCATTTTTTGGTGGTTAAAAGGGGAGAATTTTGGTTATCGAGAGAGAATTTTGGTTATCTTAACTAACGGCTAATCAACATTCAAATTTTGACGTCCATATTTTGGTGTATATTTTTACGCCCTATTTTGGGGCGCAACGGTTCTAATTTACAATTCCCCTATACTTCGTTCCTTTTGCACAATTTTTAAAACTTCTATGTTTCTGAAACAATTTTTCGAAAGAATAATGGGTTAGAGAATGGGCTTAGGGAAATAATTAGGATTATTTATAAACAATGGATTTGTTAGTTGAATGGGCATACAAACAGGTTGAGGGTTATCCAATACAATAGCTTTTGGATTATATAGTTACTAAAAGAGGGGGCTCCTCTATCGCTGATAATAGCCTTGCTGAGAATAATTGTCTTGGTCTTGAGTTCCTCACACAACTTTGCAATCTCCACACGAGTTGTATCGTGATCTTCGTGAAGTTCCAAAATCACCGCACGAGTCGTCATGTGTCCCTCATCAAAATTGGTCTGATACTCCCAAAGTTGCTCTGGAATAGCGTCATAGCATTGGAAACATATCTTTTAAATCCATGAGAGAACTCTTTCCAAGTTGTAATATTTTGCTTCACTTGTTGTTCGATGTCCGTATGTGACACCCTTCTCTAAGAGTTCCATGTAGGACTCCAACTCGCCAAGACACACTCCATCTACGGCTCTTGCTTTTGTCTCTCTTTGCGTTCTTCAACATTCCTTGCAACGAACTGAAAATCTCGTAGATGATGTCGATAACCACGATGATGATTGAACCTGGTTCTAATTTCACTTGTCGCGGATTTCGTATTTTACCTACATTTCACCCGTGTGGCACACGTTCTTCCTCTCGAAGCTTCATACAAACCTCTCTCAAACACTTAGCTAAATGTCTAAGAACATGAGAAGAGAAGAGTGGAGCAAAGTATTTGATACTTGAAAAACATCCATTATCGAATTTACAAGTTTTTGTGCTGAGGAATAAATAAGACTTCCACCCTATTTATAGGCTCAATGGTCTTACAAGTCTGGCCATGATTGTGTAACTTGTCGAACATCCAACTCTTGTAAGAGTTCAAGAAAACTCTACCACATTATAGAAATTTATAGTGTCTTCCAACTTTATCTTAATCTGAACAGGGTTATGCAGAGCGGTGGAGCAAAAAAAAAAACCTATAGGTGACGAGTAACTAAAAGAGTCTAAAGTGCAAATCTTCCTCGTTCATTTTTTTTTCTCTCTCACTTTGACAATTTGACAAAAAAGGTTGACAAGTATATATCGACCATTTGACACTGCTACTACAAAGTGGATTGTTCTTCCACGGTGTAATTATGAGAGCTGGCCTCGTTTGGTTCGCGGAATCTCCGGTTGGAAAAAAAAGTTATTAATTTCCTATATTTGGGTGCCAAAGAATTGAGGAGAAAAAGAAAGTAATTTCCAATAGAAGAAAAATTAGTAGGAAAGTGGTTCCATCCATTCAAGCAAGGAATCACTTTTCCGCATTAAAGTAATCACTTTTTTTTCCAAATTCCTAGTATTTTCAAACATCGGAAAAGAAAATCAATGGAAAATAAAATTTTCTAAAGAAAGAAATGACAAGAAATTGATTTCCTTTTCCTTCCATTCCGCAAACCAAACAAGGCCTAAGGGTCTATTTGGTAAAGTGAAATTGGATCTGGATTCCGATTTTTTAAGGAAGTGGGCCAAAAACACTAAATCCCGTTGTTTGGTAGAGGGGAGTGAAGTGGATTGGTATTGGGGAGCAATTAATGCATGACACTTCCTGCATCCCCCTTGTCCCCCCTCAAAAGCTCGTTTCCACTTCCTCCCTCCCGAGTAGGATGTGGGAGGGAATGGATGGTTTATTTTTTTATAAAAAATATTTATATTGGAGAAGGAATTATAGCTTGGGCCGTCGGCACGTCGTCGTCGTGCCTCGCGAACGGCTACGCCATCGACATGCCTCACGAACGACTGTTAGAAATTTTAGTCTTTTTTTTGAAATCTGCAACAAAATAAAATAATGTAAATGGTTACCGGCCTTCGGGGAAGTCGCGCACGTAGCACTGCCCTAAGAGTTAATCCGGGTCTATGTGCATATTTATCCGAATACTCCTAGTGGTAGAATCTCCGCTCTATGGTATCTCGCTGTTGCACACAACGTAGAAAGAGTGACCCTTGACTTAGCTCTGCCCAGAGCAAGGACAAAGAACAAGAAGCTTCCCAGAGCGAGATTTGATGTAGGAATTTCGGTGTGTAAGAAAGAATGAAAGTATTCAATATAAAGGATGTTGGGTGTAATGTCCCGCTCCGCACGACGCATTACGCTGAGATGTTGACTCAAAGAGTCGCGTTGACTGAATTAAATGTATCGATGTGAATCGATACGAGAGTTACGTTGTTCCGAGCAATGCATCAAACTAAGTCGATGCAAAGAGTTACATTGTCCCAATGCATCGAGTTGAATCGATGCGAAGTGCTGCATTGTCACGAAGGATAAGTGCATTGAGTTGGCTCGAAGCTTCTAAGAAATCAAATCTACCTAAGGTGCAAGTCCGAATCGATGCAAGTATTGATTTTAATTGGTTTCATGTGCAGGCTATCCGTTTCAGCTGAAATGTTAGAGGTCATATTTTGCCTCATTCGTAACGGGTCTGCAAAACCCAAATCACCGTCTCGCAACAGGCTGGGACTTAGACATGGTAGGCTGAAATCGATCGTGTAGTTCAATAAAACAACAAGTGCTCGAATGGCTAAGTCAGAAGATTTGGCGCAACAAAGATATGAAATCGAGCCGCATCGGCTCGATAAACAACAAGGCGTATCGGTTTAAGGTACTGACTATTCTTTTTATTCCTTCATGCCTAAGTAAGAATGTATCATTGTATGCTAAGTTAACATATCGACCCCACGGGCGTGGTCCGATCGAAAGATAAATCATAGTGTGTCAAACACTAGTTAGAACAATTGAAATGAAAGTGCATCTAATGCACGAGTCGCTATAGAACATTGAATATCGCAAAGGCGAGAGCCCCGGTGCGCAAGCCACAAGAACATGGGACAAACTGTATTCAGCGAGTACCTTCATGCACGAGCCATTCCGTGCCTGCGCGCACAGTTAGAAAGACTAGCACATTGAAAGATTATAAAGGCGAGCGCCCTAGCGTGCAAGCCACGAACATTGAACATTAAGGCTAAGAACAAAGAATTACGATATCGAGGCATGAATCGCATGCATGAGTCGAAGAAATGAGAACAATCGTGTCAAAGCGTTCCTACGTGCACAGAATCATAAAAGATGGCTTCGTTGCGAAGAGAACAGTTGTGGCATGAAGGTGACGGAACTGTCAGATGTGACATGATGCCTCAAAAAATGTTCAGGACCTTCGAATCGTTCGATTGACGAACAGTGAGTTGAGGCATGATGCCACTGAACATTGAAACGAAGTATTAATGTGAGAACATAGAAAGTTAATAGAAAAAATACGAGATAATAAAGTCTGAGTCTCGACTCAAGACTATGTTTGGTTGTTTGAATAATAGTCCGTTGCATGGTCGAATGGACTTAAGAAAATGATTAGATAATCTCCGTGCACGGAATATTTCCTTCGAACGGATGCGACGGGGCACCGGGAACGTTCGGCCTAGGAGAGATATAATCTTTGATGGACGCACATCTGTAAGATGACTAGCAACCGATTATAGATATGAAAAGCCACAAAAGATGGTATGCATACAGTATGTCTTCGGTTGTTTGGGATAGCAATCCAACCCGTGAAGCGTCGAGCTACCCAAAAGAAAGGAAACAAAATGAAAGAGAAACAAGTTTAGTCCATTATGGACGGATATGCCATTGACCTTCATAGAGTTAAGGAACGATGGGTTGAAAGTGCAGGCACACAAAGATCCTGTATGGAGGACTTATAACATGACAGAGAAGAATTGAGGCGTATTCACCTTACGTCGGTGCAAGGGAGAGTGCGTCGCTTTCGTAAAAAATCCTGCCACAAACGAAATACGAGATTGCTTGACATTGCCTATCTGTATGCTTATAAAATTCTTCGATAACATGCTTTACCACTTTGGAATATGCCATGAAATCGACCCTAAGGAGAATATAGAAAGATCATAAGCTAAGTTGCATGATTCAACATAAATACTAAATGTCGGTCTAAAAGTGAATCTTTTTATCAGTATATGCGAGGACGAACGTACTGATCCCCACCAGCTTTTATGCAGGGTACAGGGAATAGATTGCTCCCGACGAAGCTTTGCTTGATCGTGTAGAGGCATGGAATGCCGTAGCGTTTGAAGCGTGCGATCGTATTGACGCTCGGACTTGTAACAGGATTGATGCGACCTAGATATATAAGGCATGATGTATGGAATGATAAAATTTCTTGTAGGCAAGAGAGAACTTGATGTTGTAGACAATCTGAAAATTCAGTTGGGCTATTGAAAGCCTTTATATCTTAGTTCATTATCAATAAAGAGAATTGTTTCGTATACTTTGTTTTCTTCCGTTTACTGATATCAAATCAAAGATAACCATTTGAGAACTTGTCATCTTTCCTTGCACGAGCACAACTCCAGGCTCGTACAGCATCATGCCCCTGCGAGGATGATGATTCGGATGATTCCGGGTCGGGGCATGACAAAATGGTATCAGAGCTCTAGGCTCAATTTTCTCAGGACGCTTGCTTTGTTTCAATTCCAAAGAGTTTTCCACCACCAATCGAATCACTCTTGACTCTACTCGACGTCGTACTGGATGTTCCATACAATAAGTCTAATACAAATCATGTAATTTGGCCGCATGTGTTTTAGAAATTACATGATATTTTCTAAGAAAGTCGTAAAGGTTTATTGCATTGAGTGCAACGAGACATGAAACAAAACAAGCATCCTGAGGAAATTGAGCCTAGAACTCTGATACCAACTTGTCACGCCCTGACCCGGAATCACCCGAATTATTGTCCTCGCATGGGGCGTAATGTCGTATGAGCCTGGAGTTACGCTCGTGCAAAGCAAGATGACAAGTTCTCAAAATGGTTATCTTTGATTTGATATCAGTAAACGGAAGAAAACAAAGTATACGAAACAATTCTCTTTATTGATAATGAACTGAGATTATAAAGGCTTTCAATAGCCCAACTGAATTTTCCAGATTAGCTACAACACTCAAGTTCTCTCTTGCCCACAAAGAATTTTATCATTCCATACATCATGTCTTACATATCTCGGTCATCATCCTGTTATAAGTCCGAGCGTCAATACGATCGCACGCTTCAAGCAAAACTGGACAACTCTTTGGAATTGAAACAAAACAAGCATCCTGAGAAATTGAGCCTAGAGCTCTGATACCAACTTGTCACACCCCGACCCAGAATTACCCGAATTATTATCCTCGTATGGGGCGTAATGTCGTACGAGCCTGGAGTTACGCTCGTGCAAAGCAAGATGACAAGTTCTCAAAATGGTTATCTTGATTTGATATTAGCAAATGGAAGAAAATAGAGTATACGAAACAATTTCTTTATTGATAATGAACTGAGATACAAAGGCTTTTCAATAGCCCAACTGAATTTGCCAGATTGGCTACAACACTCAAGTTCTCTCTTGTCCCAAAGCATTTTACCATTCCTTACATCATGCCTTATATCTCGGCCGCATCAATCATGTTGCAAGTCCGAACGTTAAAACGATCGCAGGCCTCAATACGTTAAAAGCTTCGCGAACAATCCATTCCATGTACCCTGCATGAAAGCTAGTGGGGGATTAGTACGTTCGTCCTCGCTTGTACTGATGAAAAGTCTCACTTTCTAACCGACATTTAGTATTTATGTTGAATCATGCAACTTAGCTTATGATCTTGCTAGTCTCCTTAGGGTCAATTTTATAGCATATTTGAAAGCGATAACATAAAGCGATAATATGTTACCCTGGCAAGCTTGTTATCGAAGAATTTTATAAGCATATAGACAGGCAATATCAAGCAACCTCGTATTTTGATTCATGACAGGATTTCTTACCAATAGCGACGCACTCGCCCTTGTACCGATGCAAGGTGAATACGCCTCAAATCTTTCCTGTCATGTTATAAGTGCTCCGTGCAGGATCTTTCTGTGCCTGTACTTTTAATCCACAATTCCTTAACTATATGAGGGTCACTGGCATATCTGCGCCATAATGGACTAAACTTGTTTCTCTTTCATTTTCTTTCCTTTCTTTTCTCAAATTGAGTAGCCCGGTGCTTCACGGGCTGGATTGCTATCCCAAACAACCAAAGACATACCGTATGCATACCATCTTTTGCGTCTTTCATCTATAACCGGTTGCTAGTCGTCTTACAGATGTGCGCCCATCAAAGATTAACGTCCCTCCCAGGACAAACGGTTCCGGCGCCCCGGTACTAACTGTTCGAGGGAACACCCATGCACGGGCTATTATCTCTTACATTTGTCAAGCCCATTCGACCATACAATGTGCATCTTATTCAAACAACCAAACATAGTCTTGAGTCCACGACTCAGACATTCATCATCTCGTATTTTTTACATAACTTTCTATGTTACTTCGATTTCGATGTTCAATGCCATCATGCCCCAACTCAATGTTCGTCAACCGAACGACCCAAAGGTCCTAAATATTTTTGAGGCATCATCTGTCACTACCATTTCTAACTTGAGGGTTTTTTGTCATTTTGGATGAATTTTGAATTTTTAATTAATTTATTGAATTGGTGAATTCTAGTTTGACTTGTTGAGACTAGTAGACTAGCCTAGAACCTAACCCTAGCTATATTAACCCTAGTCTAACTTAAGTTAACCCATTTTAGTCATTAGAGATTAGTTTTAGAATGAGAGGATTAAGTTTAGTGAATTTAAGTCATGACTTATGGTTTGTTGAAATGGCTTATGACTTCATGACTTAAATGATCATGACTTAAGCCCATGGGCCAATTTAGGAAACCCTAACCCTAATTATTCAACCCATGACCAGCCATAGGAGAACCCCCCTATTTAATGTCATGTTGAGGTGTTCTTGCCTCTGCTAGAGCTTGACCTAGAATTTGAAGAAAAGGTATTTTCTCCCCTTCCAAAAATCCCAATAAATTTTTTTAATTCTTTTTAACCCTAGTCTTTTGCATTAGGATCTAATTTCTGGTTGTTTATTATTTCTGGAGGTTCATCTCAGTTTTGTTGTCATTTGGAGCTTGGGAGTTGGTATATGGAACCCTTCCATTTGGGACTTTCTTAGAGGATTGACACTCATAGGTAAAACCCTCAAATTATGATTTAATCCTGATTTTAGTGCATGATAGCTTAGGTATAGGTGTCCCCTATATACTGTAGAAATTTTGTGTCATTTGCATTAGGTTATGTGTCCGTATCGGACACGTATCAAACCTATAGGCTAGGTGTTCGACGAAATGTCCGAACCAATTTGATTTGCTATTTTTACAAATCTATTTGAATAGAAACCTAGATCTAGGTTTTGCTTATGGATTTCTGTAGTTACTTCCTAATTTTAGTTTCGTGTCGTATCTACCAGGGACACGAACACACTGACCGTGCGCACGTACACTGTGTCCTGGATCACGGGGTTGATAACTCCCGACATAGGACACGTAGACATGACATTTTTGACAAGGGGCTTGGGACATCATCTGCCATCATCCTTCCAAAAGTTGGGTCGATTTGTTGCGTGTGCGAGGAGAAATCCTCCCCGTACTGCCGCGCGCCTGTCGTTGCGCGCACAGGAGCGCTGCTAATACGCATTTGGCACGGACACAACACGTGTCGTGGACACTGTGCAGGCGGTCCTAGGGGTAGAGCCCTACCCTTGGCACATGTGTACGCAAGGCCATATGTCACCACGTAGCCTGTGTCGCATGCGGGACACGCGTGCATACTTGCACGACGCTGTGCACTGTCCTGTGTGCGTGTGAGTGTTTGTGTTGCTGGACACACTTGTGTCCACTTGGATGGACACGTATGAAGTGGTAGACACGTGCACATGTGTATAATGTTTTACCAACCTCTAATTTATCATATTAACTTGATTTTGATACTCGAATTTGGTTTTTCCTAAATCACTGATACTCAAGTTTCCAGTTTTAATATCCTGAGTTAAATTCCATTTTAAACTGATTTAAATGCTTAGATTTCCCTGTTAGAATCAATTACATGTATTATTCCTTCTAAGTTGGTTTTACATGTTAGATTGGTTTTGCACTTAGTAATGGATTTTCGAATGTGGTGTGCAAATATGTGGACTGATACACAGTCCTGGTATTTCAATTCCCGACTTTTCATTTTCTTATCAAAAACTAATTGATGTTTCAATTCCATATTTTATTCTTATATATGGTTGTTAGTTGTTTAAGTGTTAGTTGAAATTGTGTTAGAGGATTTGATATGGTTCTCGAATTGGGTTTGGATGGTATAAACTGTCATTTGAATCCTTTCTTAAAAACTGAATTGGTGCTTATATTGCCATGTTGATTCCTGAACATGTGTTAGTTCACTGTTAGCTAATTAGGAACTGTCCAATCCTGAAAATCCTGAGAGCTGTAGGATGAAACAGTATTTCCTATTCACTGTTAAACCAAGTTGACTAATTGCCATGTTTTATCCTGAGCTAAATTGCATTCCCACTATTAGTTTAGGATCCACTTGCCATGGTTAATTAGTTACACATGTTTTTGTTCACTATTCCCTATTACATTTCCTATTTCCTATCACTAAACTGTCACTTGGTTTCATTTTTCTAAAAACCTAATGTTGAACTGCCATTTGCCATGTCCTTCACTGTTTACACATCACAAACCTAGCTAGCTGTCCCTATTCCCTAATACACATCACTGTAATTGATTTCCTATTCCACACATGTATCCACACTCACTGCCACCTTAAACTCTCTACACACACCCCCTCACATGTCACACTCTCACAGATTTTACTCACACACTGTTCTATGATCACACCCACCCACATGTACATATAGGCACATTTACACTTGTGCCTTACCCTATCACCCTATATATATATATATATATATTATATATATATATATAATATAATATATATATATCATAATGTAGCCTAAGTGTGTTCCTTACATAAATTAAATATATTATTGATATATGTATATGTGTGAAATGTGTGTGAACTATACTAAATTATATTATTTGAAATGTGTGAGAATATATGTAATGTGTCAATATGTGTCTAGCCTATGGCCTATAGCCTATGGCTCATAGCCTGTGTGTGTGGCATGGATGCCAGTTAAGGTGTGTTTGGCTTGTATAGCCTAGATAGTGTGTGTGTGGTGTGCTTGCTAGAATAGGCTGGTTAGGCTTAGTGAGACTTGTTTGGCTTAGGCTTGACCTAGTTGACCTAGTTTGACTAGTCTAGTTTGACTAGAGTTGACCGAAAGTCGACTTTAGTCCAATTTGACCCTAACATCATGTAGATGCATTGTAGCCGTCTGTTATACTATTTTAGACTTGTAGTGACTTGTACTGTTCTATAGGAGACAGACACCACTCCTCGGACAGTAGATTCTCTCCAGATTCAGGATACCAGGCGAGTACATCACTGATAGTTTTTATCTTGATATCTACTATATCCGATTCAGTTGTAGTGTTTTACTTGATTTCTGACACGATGGTTCACGGACTAGTATACGTTGGATCCTATCATGAGATGTTGTTCCTGGATTACTTGGTATTAGTTTTTACTCGACTTGTTACTTGTACTTGTAAACATGGACTTGGGAGTGGGCTGATCACCTACTTTGAATCCCGTGTTATGACGTGTTATGTCCGGATCCTTTATACTATTCGGGGATGGGGAGTTATTAGTGATTGTGTGATCAAAATCCTCACTTGTTCTATACACTCGTACTTATTATTTGTTCATAGCTATACCCTCGCTCACGACGGGTAAAGCCTGGCCGCATTGTTCATAACTTTCTATGGTGACCGACCTTATTCTGCTCAGTTGTACACTTGTTCATTGTCACGACCCGCACCCACCGTGAGGGTACGAGTACGTAACAACGCCCGCCTACGCCGCAGTGTCGGCGGTAGAACGCTGTTCTAGGTCATGAACTATAACTAGCATAATATGAATACTCTCCATAATGAGGCCAACACAGAGGTACAACTCAATCACAATCTAAGGTAGAATGATAAAGATAGATAAACATGAAATCCAAAAGAGATACAGGAGAGTCTAAGTGTCTAAGATACATAATCCCAGAAATACATCTCAAAACTCAAATACAGTAATCAACAAGTAAAACAACTCCAGACAAAATGAAATAACTATCTAAACAACCTCTACTGTGTCTCCTCTAGGCTAGCAGGGAATCCCAGGCTATCTGTAAAATTTATCAACAGGTCCAGTCAGGACAAGAGCGAGCACATATCTCTCAAAAGTTCATAGCAGGTTAGGAGTATAAATCATATAATAGAGTAAAATACAGGAAGTGCTGAAAAGGAAGTACGAGTAAACAGGAGATATTTTGTAACTGAAAGTAAATACATAGTAGAGACGTAAGTGGCTACGTGATTTAGAGTACAATATGGTTATGTAAACGGCTTAGGGGCACATGAATACAAATAAGAGGCACATTTATACAGCTACTGGGGATAATGATCACATAACCAATTCTACTCACCCCGCCCCAATTAATACACAAGGATCCATTCAAGTTACGTTATAAGCACATGATATAGCTAAGGATACGTGAACTCATGTAATGAGTAGTACATGAGGCACGTGATAAAGCACATGAGAACATGTAAAAACATGAACTAGTACGAGTACAAGGAGTACCTGATGCACATGATAAAGTACATGAACATAAATACCCGATGCACCCGTAGAGGGATAACATCTGGAAGGGATCCATATAGTATTCCGTGAAGATACGTGTCAGCATCATGTAGAGTAATCTAGAGCAAGAATATAATCCAGGTAAGTATGAAAAGATCAGAGAATGTACTCGTCTGATATCTGAATGTCCAAGGTAAAGATACTGTCCGAGGAGAGGTGTCTGGCTCCTAATTGGAACAGCACAAGTCACAACATGTCCAGAAGGGTAATATAAAGCAATGCATTCTACATGAATCTAGGTCAAACTAGGCCAAAGTCAACCCTTGGTCAACTCTGGTCAACTGCACTAGTCAAACTAGGTCAAACTAGGTCATGTCCTAACCCACAAGTCTTACTAGGCCTAACCAAGACTATCCTAGCAAGCACACATCAACAAGCTATACAAGCCACATACACCCAACTCTATATAGCATGCAATTATTCAATACTCAAATAGGCAAGAATTCACATTGGATACAATAGGTAATCTATTACTTTAAACTATATATGTCTACACATATATACACATGCATATATTGGTATTCAACATTAGGTCTATAATTATGGCATTTCAAATGGTTATATAAACTTATATATTACAACACAATATGCTATAATATATAATACATATATAGCTAAGTTACTGTATTCATAATACTTATTTAAGAGGCTATGTGTGTGTATGTGAACATGACAAAGGGACAAGTGAGGGTTAAATGGGCATACATAGTGTATACATATCAAAGAGTGTCAAAGTGTAAGTGAACAAAGTGTCAATGTGATAGTGTCTACATAGTGTAAGGGGTACATGAGGTAATATAGGATTGTGTTAACATAGAACATTACATCTCATTAACTTGTATATGCATATATACATTATTACATTACATTCATGCTTGCATTCATTCATCATTCATTTATTCTCTTGCACTACTATATGCACCATACATTACATACTATGGAACCTACATATTCATTAGAAGCCATACTTATATCTTACATTAGATAGGATACTTATACCTCATATATCATTTATTTAAATTTACTCATGCTTCCATTCTCTATTTACTCATAATGTATATACATTAACATGGGTTAAATCAAATAGAACATTATATTACACACAAGGGTGCACAAAATGCATATGCCGAATAGTAACTCCTACTAATAATTAATACTGTACCATTTCAGCATGATTAAAATCTAGGATTAAAGTATGTTATAGATCTAGCTTTCCAAAACTTCAAACGGATCGTTTTCGTTTCGGAAACTCCCGGAATCGCGAAAACACCGAGAACGCATTTGTCTTTCGTACAGCTGACACTCAAATAATTCTCCAGAAAGTTACAGAAGGAATTAGGCCTATTTTATATTTTTGGAAAGCTAACTTCAATACGCTCTTTTAAAAAATAGAAGATTAAACCGAGCATTGAGCTAGAAGTTATGACATTTCTAAATTATGGCTGAAATTAAAAACGGGATAAAAATCATGACGGATTTGGGTAGTTTGAGACAAAAGAACACAAGTATATAATAATATATCAAGAACTCACTCTCTACACTAATATATATATGAGACACTATAGAACACATCTCCAATACAAAATATGAGATTAAACATGTAATAATTCATTCATACATAACAACACATAGTGTGTCCAAATTTGGGGTTTTCCCACATGGACACAACCCAACAACACAAAGGACACTCCTATGACCTCCAAATGGACACGAATGGACACAAATGGAGATACAACCATGGGGGTCATTCCTATGGGTTCAAAATAGCCTATATGCATGAGGAAATGAAAAGGAGAAGGGATTTATACCTCCCGGTAGATCGAATCGAAGAAAAGCCTTCCCGGAGCGACACCGACACGTAGAGATTCCAAAAGGACACGAACGAGCTCCGAATCCTCCCAAACTTGGGTAGCTTCCTCCTGGCTAGAATGGAGAAGGAAAGAAGAAAATTTGGTGGCGAAATGGAAGGATTTGGTGGAGAAATTGCTAGGGATTGCTCTCTAGGAATTTGGGGAAGAACAAGAGAGAGAGTGTGGATGAGAATAATGAAATGAACTTGAGCCTATCCTCTCCCAAAGTGGCTGGCCATATGGGGCTATTTGTCCTATTATGGTAAGGAAAAAAATGCCCCCACTAACCTATTCTATGAGTATTAGGAAGGGCTAATTGGTTGGGGCTAAATTAGTCATTCTAAAGTCTCTAATCACACTAACCTTATCCATAATAATGAGTCTAACCTCTAACTAAAATATTTCCATCATGTGGACTAAAATTAATATCATGTAGGCCATGCCTAACTAGTGTGTGGATCCCACTAGAGTCAAACTACCCCCGGGTCCCCGTTTCAAGTCGGATTGAGTTGAAATTCGAACCCGACTCAATAATCCCAAAACAATATCATAAATAATAAATAAATTTCAACCCCAAAATATATCATAAATAATAAAATAAATTTTAAAAATATTCAAAAATGTAAAATGATAAAAATATCCCTGTTTCTGAAAACTGGGGGTGACAAATCTATCCACCTTAAAAAAATTTCGTCCTCGAAATTAAACAAAGCAATCACAGGAAACACATGCAGAAAACAATCCCATTCAAATATTTTTCAAAAAAACAGCAATAAAAAAAAATCTCTTTGAGGCACATCAAACATTTGTAAATAAAACTGATACGTGTCCGATACGGACACAAAACTATCACAAACACATCTATCAAAGGTCAAAATCAACAATCACCAACGCAATAAATATCAAAATAATTCAAAGAGGTCAAATGCAAAATATCCTTAGGTCAGAAATGACATTAAATATCCTAATCACATGGTTAGGCTCACAAACAGTCTCTAGGGTTTCACTAGCAAAACATCAAAATCACAAGTCATAATTTTAAATAGTTTTAAAATGATTTAAAAATTACCAAAAATCATATTATGATTTAAATGTCAAATCATAAATGATTAAAATTACAAAATTTTAAAATTACCCTCATTTTAGAGAACTGGGTGTTACAAGTCTATCCACCTTAGAAAATTTCATCCTCAAAATTAAAATGTTCGTACTCCTTCAAGGTCAAACCCCCCAATCAAAGTCTCAGAACTTAAACAATCATACGATTTAAAGGATGACATATAGGGTCATGGCATACGGTGGTAGTGAAAGTCTCATCTAGGTATACTAGTCATGCTAAACCAAAACGGTCATATGGTATCAAAACACACAAGCAATCTAGGGTGCTAAACTAGAAAAGATACAGAAATAACAATCATCAAGACTGTAAGGCAGTCTACCATCCTATATAAAAACTGGTACTTATCAAATAAAAAAAGTTAACTACCATTTATCTAATAAGGGGTACTATTCAAGAAAATCAAAATCAAAAGTTAAAGAATGAAAGCCAATTGCATAGAAATCCAATCACAATATATTTATATATATGCGTTAGAGAGAAAAAGCATTATGTACAAGTTATGTAGTTTCGTGTGTGTATGGGTGTATGTGGACATGTTCATATGGTTAGATAATAGGCGTGTGTATGAAATATACATGAAAGTGCATAGGAGGATTTGGAGTTTCAAACAATAACTATCAAGTTACACTAATCATGACTATTGGTTAAACAATCTACAATACACAACTCATTTGCTCATAACATGCATGGCTAACCATGTATATATGTATATATAAAGAGGTAGAGATTAGTTATGTATGTATATACATTATAACATGTATGCCTAAGCTCTATATATATCTATATAGATATATAATCATGACATAGAGAGGAAGAGTTAGGTTACATGACAGGGTATACTAAGTTAGGGTGTGTGTGTGTCCTTGTACAGGATTATAGCTTAGTATTGAAAGGTTAAACCCAGTTTTAGTTCAGCATTTACATACAAATCTGAAAATAAGCTAACATTTAAACCAGTGCAATATTAACATAATGCAATTTCAAAATTTAGGAGTTTGAAACATCACAACTAATCTCAATGCTCTCAATACATCCTAACATAATAGAAATAAAATCCTAATATACTATCAATACATTTATCTACGCATATAGTTCAATATTACATGTTAAATCTGAAATTGAACTAAACATGGAAATCAATGTAAAATGTTAACATGTATTCAGTTTTCAGGATTTTGGAGAATTTGCACATCAAAACCAACTCAATGTTTATCACAACCTAACATGTAAGAATATGGAACCTAAATTTATATCCCTACAACAACAATGTACACAGCTCTAAATATTACATTTAAAACAATTAATTTGAACTAACATTTAAAATCTCGTATTAAGGGTTAATATGCACACAGTCTCAGATTTGACAAATTTAAACACAAAACTCAACCAAAAAAAAAAATTTGAATTGAAACCCTACGTATAACATACATGTGCAGTGATATAAATAAAACTATTATCATGAAATTTTATATTTAAATTACGAGTTAAGCTAGGAAAAGCAGAGAATCGAAAATATTGGGGTTTTGAAAATTTAAACATTAACGACATATTAATATGTTTTCAGATAGGTGGAAATCAAGTGTAGCATGCATAAGTGTCAGGAAAGTGTCCACTATATATATTCATATATATTCTCATGTCCCAATATAAAATTTTAATTCTACGTTAAGACCAACAATTAGATTTCTACCAAGGTTGCAAGCAGGTGATTGACGTAATCAAGACAGTATTATTATTATTATTTATTACAAGAATAATAGCAAGAAAGAAATAACGATAAAATCTGTTTTGCTTATCTGTTTAAAAAGAAAAACCCATTTTGAAACCCAGAGCTAAATTTTCAAATCCAAGATAAAGTCTAGCAAAATCATCGATTTATTGTATTAAGAAGAATTTCATAGTAAGAAGTTACACAAAGTTTATAAAAACAGCTAAAGCTACTCCTAAGTTAAATAAATGAGAAACAAAACAAAACAACAAATAACAATTCTCTCTTTCTTTCTTTCTTTTCTTTTTTTTGTAGGACTGAAACAAAAGTAGAGAAAACATGTTCAAAAATATTTAAGGTACAATCTGATAATCATATACGTCTTCTTGAAATTATGTTGTCAGAATTCTGCCACGCCAATAAGCATAGCTGCAATAAACGATAGAGTCCATAATAAGGCATACACCCTATAATCATGTTATCTAGAATTCTTACCACGCCACCCGGTATGGCTGCAAGAAAATCTAGATTTTATAACTTAGATAAGTATAGCTATATCAGGCTCTACGTCCTTGTCATGCTAGCAAATATGACTGCAATAAATTCTAAATTCCATAATAAAGTAGACTTTTACCTTTCTCACTGTCCTTATCAAGTATGTTATCAGGTTATACCTTAATTCCAAAAAAATGTACATATACATATAAATACAAACTCAAATTCAACAACTAACATCAAGATTCAAAATTCAACAATAATCCATCAAAAATCATAAAAATACAGACTCAAATTCAACCACTAACATCAAGATTCAAAATTCAACAATAATCCATCAAAATCAAGTTCAATAACAGGAAGTAAAGGTAAATCAAATAAAGGAAAAACAGATTTCAAATCGAAGTTAAAATAAGATTCTCAAGGGTCGTCCCAGGAATCTCTCAAGGAATCCTAACCGTGATTGAGTACCTTCAAAATATATCCTATTCCTACTGCAGGCTGTAGTGGTACTCTAGTTCGAATACCACTACATAAACTTGACCTGCATGGGCCACCACTAAAAACGTGTCACGACCCGCACCCACCGTGAGGGTACGAGTACGTAACAACGCCCAGCCTACGCCGCAGTATCGGCAGTAGAACGCTGTTCTAGGTCATGAACTATAACTAGCATAATATGAATACTCTCCATAATGAGGTCAACACAGACGTACAACTCAATCACAATCTAAGGTAGAATGATAAAGATAGATAAACATGAAATCCAAAAGAGACACAGGAGATAGAAGTCTAAGTGTCTAAGATACATAATCCTAGAAATAAATCTCAAAACTCAAATACAGTAATCCACAAGTAAATACAACTCCAGAAAAAATGAAATAACTATCTAAACAACCTCTACTGTGTCTCCTCTAGGCTAGCAGGTAATCCCAGGCTATCTGTAAAATTTATCAACAGGTCCAGTCAGGACAGGAGTGAGCACATATCTCTCAAAACAGTTCATAGCAGGTTAGGAGTATAAATCATACAATAGAGTAAAATACAGGAAGTGCTGAAAAGGAAGTACGAGTAAACAGGAAATATTTTGTAACTGAAAGTAAATATATGATAGTAGAGACTGTAAGTGGCTACGTGATTTAGAGTACAATATGGTTATGTAAACGGCTTAGGGGCACATGAATACAAATAAGAGGCACATTTATACAGCTACTGGGGATAATGATCACATAACCAATTCTACTCACCCCGCCCCAATTAATACACAAGGATCCATTCAAGTTACATTATAAGCACATGAATACAGCTAAGGATACGTGAACTCATGTAATGAGTAGTACATGAGGCACGTAATAAAGCACATGAGAATATGTAAAAACATAAACTAGTACGAGTACAAGGAGTACCTGATGCACATGATAAAGTACATGAACATAAAATATCCGATGCACCCGTAGAGGGATAACATCTTAGGAAGGGATCCATATAGTATTAATCCGTGAAGATACGTGTCAGCATCATGTAGAGTAATCTAGAGCAAGAATATAATCCAGGTAAGTATGAAAAGATCAGAGAATGTACTCGCCTGATATCTGAATGTCCAAGATAAAGATACTGTCCGAGGAGAGGTGTCTGGCTCCTAATTGGAACAGCACAAGTCACAACATGTCCAGAAGGGTAATATAAAGCAATGCATTCTACATGAATCTAGGTCAAACTAGGCCAAAGTCAACCCTTGGTCAACTCTGGTCAACTGCACTAGTCAAACTAGGTCAAACTAGGTCATGTCCTAACCCAGCAAGTCTTACTAGGCCTAACCAAGACTATCCTAGCAAGCACACATCAATACAAGGCTATACAAGCCAACATACACCCAACTCTATATAGCATTCAATTATTCAATACTCAAATAGGCAAGAATTCACATTGGATATACAATAGGTAATCTATTACTTTAAACTATATATGTCTACACATATATACACATGCATATATTGGTATTCAACATTAGGTCTATAATCATGGCATTTCAAATAGTTATATAAACGTATATATTACAACACAATATGCTAACATATATATAATATACATATATAGCTAAGTTAACTGTATTCATAAATACTTATTTAAGATGCTATGTGTGTGTATGTGAACATGACAAAGGGGCAAGTGAGGGTTAAATGGGCATACATAGTGTATACATATCAAAGAGTGTCAAAGTGTAAGTGAACAAAGTGTCAAGTGTGATAGTATCTACATGGTGTAAGGGGTACATGAGGTAATATAGGATTTGTGTTAACATAGAACATTACATCTCATTAACTTGTATATTGCATATATTATATCTATTATTACATTACATTCATGCTTGCATTCATTCATCATTCATTTATTCTCTTGCACTACTATATGCACCATACATTACATACTATGGAACCTACATATTCATTAGAAGCCATACTTATACATGCTTACATTAGAAAGGACACTTATACCTCATATATCATTTATTTAAACATTTACTCATGCTTGCATTCTCTATTTAATTACATAATGTATATACATTAACATGGGTTAAAATCAAATAGAACATTATATTACACACAAGGGTGCACAAAATACATATGCCGAATAGTAACTCCTACTAATAATTAATACTGTACCATTTCAGCATGAATTAAAATCTAGGATTAAAGTATGTTATAGATCTATGTGTCAGCTTTCAGAAACTTCAAACGGATCGCATTTTCGTTTTCGGAAACTCCCGGAATCGCGAAAACACCGAGAACGCATTTGTCTTTCATACAGCTGACACTCAAATAATTTTTTAGAAAGTTACAGAAGGAATTAGGCCTATTAATATATATTTTTGGAAAGCTAACTTCAATACGCTTCTTTTAAAAAAAATGGGAGATTAAACCGAGCTTTGAACTAGATGTTATGATATTTCTAAGTTATGGCTGAAATTAAAAACGTGGATAAAAATCATGACGGATTTGGGTAGTTTGAGACAAAAGAACACAAGTATATAACATAATATATCAAGAACTCACTCTCTACACTAATATATATATATGAGACACTATAGAACACATCTCCAATACAAAAATATGAGATTAAACATGTAATAATTTATTCATACATAACAACAACACATAGTGTGTCCAAATTTGGGGTTTTCCCACATGGACACAACCACAACACAAAGGACACTCCTATGACCTCCAAATGGATACGAAATAGACACAAATGGAGATACAACCATGGGGGTCATTTCTATGGGTTCAAAATAGACCTATATGCATGAGGAAATGAAAAGGAGAAGGAATTTATACCTCCCGGTAGATCGAATCGAAGAAAAGCCTTCCCGGAGCGACACCGACACGTAGAGATTCCAAAAGGACACGAACGAGCTCCGAATCCTCCCAAATTTGGGTAGCTTTCTCCTTGGCTAGAATGGAGAAGGAAAGAAGAAGATTTGGTGGCAAAATGGAAGGATTTGGTGGAGAAATTGTTAGGAATTGCTCTCTAGGAATTTGGGGAAGAACAAGAGAGAGAGTGTGGATGAGAATAATGAAATGAACTTGAGCCTATCCTCTCCCAAAGTGGCTGGCCATATGGGGCTATTTGTCCTATTATGGTAAGGTCCAAAATGCCCCCACTAACCTATTCTATGAGTATTAGGAAAGGGCTAATTGGTTGGGGCTAAATTAGTCATTCTAAAGTCTCTAATCACACTAATCTTATCCATAATAATTAGTCTAACCTCTAACTAAAATATTTCTATCATGTGGACTAAAATTAATATCATGTAGGCCATGCCTAACTAGTATGTGGATCCCACTAGAGTCAAACTACCCCCGGGTCCCCGTTTCAAGTCGGATTGAGTTGAAATTCGAACCCGACTCAAATAATCCCAAAACAATATCATAAATAATAAAATAAATTTCAACCCCAAAATAATATCATAAATAATAAAATAAATTTTAAAAATATTCAAAAATATAAAATGACAAAAATACTCCTGTTTCTGAAAACTAGGGGTGACATTCATAGCCGGTCGGATGGAAAGCCTGATCATGTTTTTCCAAGTCGATCACATAACGTACTAATAATTCAAGTCATATTTTATATTTATTTATCATAGGAGGCTAAGTTTTGTTCGGAAGAAGGGTTACAACCCCGGTCCTTGTTTGGTTTAAGGGTTGTAACTCGGTTTCCGAATAGTTCCCAAGTCATCATATATGTATACTGTCGTCCTATTCAGTACTCACATCTATTATACATTTTCTGCTAATTTTACCCTGTATTTCACATGTTCTACATGCTTTTATGCTATACTTTGATTGGAGGCTAGGTTCTGTTCGGGAGAAGGATTGCAACCCCGGTCCTTGTTTAGTTTATGGGTTGTAAGTCGGCTTTCGAATGGCTCCCAAGTTTTCCCATATCTTTGTCTTGTATTTCATTATATTGTTTCTTATAGAATTTGTCAATTCATATGGAACTGCTGTTGGTGTTTGTACTTGCTCATTTTTCTGACAGGATACCTTTGATATATTACAGTAATTCTGAGGCAGATTGTCCGACCTATTATGGGGACGAGTTAGATGGAGTAGTCCAGGACCGTGGCTTGATAGTAGAGCCACTAGACTTTGCACACCTAGTGTAGTATGGCTTAGTTAGGTTTGCCTGGACTGCGATCCAGCTAGTACTATCAGACTGTAGTATTTTATATTATAATCACTACTAAAATCTGCCAAATCAGCGACGCCTCAATGCATCGCTAAATAGGAAAAATAAGTTGCTAATTCCTATTAGCGACGTATTTAGCGACGTATGCACGTAGTCGCGATTAACCTAGTCGCTAAACAAGAAAACGTCGCAATACGTCGCTATTGCGACGAGCTTTAGCGACGCTGCTACGTCGCTAATTCAGCGACTGCTGGCGACGTAAAGCATCATTATTTACCGACGTGTACTAGCGACGTTAAGCGACTTGACATGCATCGATACTGACCTGGCTTGAGAGCCATATGGCGACGTTCTGCGACTTTTTCTACGTCGATACAGTACCGACGTTTTGTGACGATCAGCGACGATATTCCTCACAGTTAGCGACGTTGATAGCGACGTTTTTTTGTCGCTGAACGTCGGTAATCGTCGCTGAACGTCGCTAATATTAAAAAAATAAAAAAATACAGCATTTGCAGCATTCCCTGCAGCATTTGCAGCATCCCCCACACCATTTGTTACAGCAACAACGGTGTGTATCACGAGCACAGTATCAAACAACACAGATACATACAATCACGAACACGTTTGAAACACAATCTCATCAATCAACACAGATATATGAAAATTTGTAACAACAATGTCAAATATATTGTTCCACAACTTAATTGCCAAGTATGGAAACGAATGGCTCAGAACACAACCTAAAATTCATTCTAGCATATACATTAGTGTGAATCATCTATGTTCTGTACATATGGTGTAGTATATGTTCTTATCGTATGTAGTATCTGAAGAATATAACAGAATCAAGATGAACTCACATAATGTAATACTAAGACATCATCTACTACTATATATATAAGATATAGTGATAGGTTGTCGTATCATCATTGCCGAGGGATGAGGGTCGGAGGACAGTCAACTTTATCTACGGCTACATAGTTTCTGCCTCGCTAGTCGAATGGCTGCAGGAACTATGTCCTGATCACGATGTCGTACTGTAGATTAATACAAATGGAGCTGGAGCCAAAATACAGAAACCAAAATATGATATCCACCTGAAGTGTAGAGTCGGGGGAGAAGAACTTTTCCACCCTCTCCCTCTCTCACGCTATCAACGTCACAACTTTTCTACCTCAAGTTCTGATCAAGCATATTCCTTCTCCTCTCCTCCACCATGGCTCTGAACCCATCTGTTCCTCCCTACTTCCCTTTTTCTTATTTGACTCTCTCAGCCACATATGATATCCAGCTCAAGTGTAGAGTCGGGGGAGAAGAAGTGGACAGGAAGAGGAGGGAGAAGCAGCACAGCCGGCGGCATGACCCGGAGAAATTACAGAGGTTTTCTTCAACATACGTAGGAGAACTATAAGGATATATCTTTTCACAACATATCACCTTGTCAAAGACCCTTAATGTGACATCCATGTTATCGCAGTGTCGGAAGACTAACATGTCATAATTTTCTAAGCCGTGTGTTTTGACATAATCCTCCAACCGGATTTCAGTTCTATGTAATAATGCAAGATTACTACATAGGAGGAAAGAGTTGGGAGGATTATGTCAAAACACACGGCTTAGAAAATTATGACATGTTAGTCTTCCGACACCGCGGTAACATGGTTGTCACATTAAGGGTCTTTGACAAGATGACATATTGTTAAAAGATATATATAGTTCTCCTACGGATTTGAAGAAAACATCTGTACTTCCTCCGGGTCATGCCGCCGGCTGTGCTGCTTCCCCCTCTTCTTCCTGTCCACTTCTTCTCCCCCGACTCTACACTTGAGCTGGATATCATATGCGGCTGAGAGAGTCAAATAAGAAGAATGGAAGTAGGGAGGAGCAGATGGGTTCAGAGCCATGGTGGAGGAGAGGAGAAGGAAGATGCTTGATCAGAACGGATGGCTCAAAACACAACCCAAAATTCATTCTAGCATACATTAGTGTGAATCATCTATGTTCTGTACATATGGTGTAGTATATGTTCTTATCGAATGTATTATCTGAAGAATGTAACAGAATCAAGATGAACTCACATAATGTAATACTAAAACGTCATCTACTACTATATAAGATATAGTGATAGGTTGTCGTATCATCATTGCCGAGGAGGAGCCACTTCCCCCGCCTCTACAGAATCAATACCATCCAAGGAAGGCAAAACTGAATCAGCATTATCTTTCGGATCGTCCTCATCAAGGCATAACGGGTTGCACAGCGTGCCCAGCTTCTTCAACTTCTCGTTGGCTGCAGAGTCGAAATGGGAACGGGTCCTCTTTGTTGGCCCGGAGCTCTGACTCGCACTCGTCGCCTCGCTACAAGTTTTCTCTTCTCCTCTGACGCGGGTCATAAGAAAAGAAATTTCGTACCTCTTCTTCACATAAACATCATTTCCGCCTTGTACTTGAGCCTCCTTGTCTGTGACGCTATCCAACTTCTCGGTGTCTACATTGTCACTCGAATCTCCCCTTCAACTCGTATCGTCCTCTTATTCGTCTGTCTTTTCGCTTCCTGTCTTACAATCATCTGCTATCACCGTCGACTCATTCGACTCATTCTTCGAGTCTTCCTCCTCCTCCTCGGAGTCATCAGAGAAGGAGTCGAATGAGACGGCGGTGATAGCAGATGATTGTAATACAGGGAGCGAAAAGACAGGCGGATAAAAGGACGATACGAGTCGAAGGGAGGATTCGAGTGACAATGTAGGCACCGAGAAGTTGGATAGCATCACAGACGAAGAGGCTCGAGTACAAGGCGAAAATGATGTTTATGTGAAGAAGAGGTACGAAATTTCTTTTCTTATGACCCGCGTCAGAGGAGGAGAGGAAACTGGTAGCGAGGCGACGAGTACGAGTCAGAGCTCCGGGCCGGCAAAGAGGACCCGTTCCCATTTTGACTCTGCAGCCAGCGAGAAGTTGAAGAAGCTGGGCACGCTGAGCAGCCCGTTATGCCTTGATGAGGACGATCCGGAAGACAATGCTGATTCAGTTTTGCCTTCTTCGGATGGCATTGATTCTGTAGATCCGTGTATAAAGAGGAAGAGATTGGGAGTAGAGTGGACCCAGAGGGAAATGAGAGATGAAGGATGGCTCAGGGAAGGGGGCAGATGAAGGATGGCTCAGAACACAACCTAAAATTCATTCTAGCATACATTAGTGTGAATCATCTATGTTCTGTACATATGGTGTAGTATATGTTCTTATCGTATGTAGTATCTGAAGAATGTAACAGAATCAAGATGAACTCACATAATGTAATACTAAGACATCATCTACTACTATATATATAAGATATAGTGATAGGTTATCGTATCATCATTGCCGAGGGATGAGGGTCGGAGGACAGTCAACTTTATCTACAGCTACATAGTTTCTGCCTCGCCAGTCGAATGACTGCAGGGACCATGTCGTACCGTAGATTAATACAAATGGAGCTGGAGCCAAAATACAGAAACCAAAATACAAAATACAGAATCAAATTCCTGGTTTCCCTGAAAATACAAAACACAGTTCTAATTAATATGTATTTTAAGTGTGAGAACGGATGGCTCAGAACACAACCCAACCGGAGAGGATACTCTGCAGATCCATCTGAGTAGGACGTATACTCTGAGAGATCACCTTTACAAGAATGATATCAGTAGGGGGATTGAGTGTGTACGTCCTACTCAGATGGGTCTCTCACCGTTACTATTTTTTCTGACAGCATGGTGGATGTGCTCCGTCAACAGATTCTTGCTCCGAGCCAAAACTTTGCCCCGGAGCTCAAGTGGACATCCTTGGTGCAGAGCTCGAGTGAGAGGTTTCTGACAGCATGGTGGTCTCCTTTGTCAAAGTATCCGTGCTCATCACATATTGGTTGTGGGACGAGCACGGATACTTTGACAAAGAAGACCACCATGCTGTCAGGAACCTCTCACTCGAGCTCTACACCAAGGATGTCAACTTGAGCTCCGGGACAAAGTTTTGGCTCAGAGCAAGAATCTGTTGACGGAGCATATCCACCATGCTGTCAGAAAAAATAGTAATAGTGAGAGACCCATCTGAGTAGGACGTACACACTCAATCCCACTACTGATATCATACTTGTAATGGTGATCTCTCAGAGTATACATCCTACACAGATGGATCTCTCAGAGTATCCTCTCTGGTTGGTTGTCGTATCATCATTGCCTAGGGATGAGAGTCGTAGTACCAATACAATCCAGAGATTGACATAGTACTAATTCATATATGTAGTCCAATACAAATAGTCTAATACAAAAACAACCCAATACAAATAGTCCAATACAAATAAGTACTAATAGCTAATGAGAACCACGCTGCTCATGCAAACGCTCAGTGATACGTTCACGCAACCACCTCGAAAAAGCGAGATTTTTGGCGCGAGGAGAGCTGTCGTCCCTTGCAAGGACTGTATGAAGAGTCCTCTCGGTCTTACTACTACCGGTACTGGATGAATAGAACTCCTGGTCTCACTAGCAACCTGCGCCACTTCCTCCTTAACTGTAGGAGGAGCCACCTCAGCATTCACTGTTTCCCTCAAACGACGTGCCGCTCCTCGGGTCATGGGTACCATCTGGTAAGCAAGCTAATATAATTGTAACATAAGAAAGCTAACTAAAGGAACCATCATGTAATTTGAGTACATTTTTGAAAGCATATAAAGTACAATAAATTCGATTTTTTGTCAAGTAGCAGATGACGGATGGCTCAGAACACAACCCTAAAATTCATTTTAGCATACATTAGTGTGAATCATCTATGTTCTGTACATATGGTGTAGTATATGTTCTTATCGTATGTAGTATCTGAAGAATGTAACAGAATCAAGATGAACTCACATAATGTAATACTAAGACATCATCTACTACTATATATATAAGATATAGTGATAGGTTGTCGTATCATCATTGTCGAGGGATGAGGGTCGGAGGACAGTCAACTTTATCAACGGCTACATAGTTTTTGCCTCGCCAGTCGAATGGCTGCAGGGACTATGTCCTGATCATGATGTCATGCTGTAGATTTAGAATTTAAAATATGGTATTCAGGTCAACTTAATTCGGTCAAAGGGTACTGAATAGAAAGTCTTATTATCCCATATTTCAGTAATGTCAGTGAGCTAAATCATACTCAACTGTCAAGAATACTTAGGAGAAAACTCATTCACAGGATTAGTATCCATCCTTCGTGACATAGCTAAAATTTTATAGGGCTCGATAATAATTATTAGTCAATTTATTCATCATTTCAAAACCCTAAAAATGCCCAAAAAAACTCCCAGTATCAGTAAATAGGGCTCGAACCCTAAATTAGAATTCGAATCCAAGCAAAACATCAAATTGACAGTTGATATGCCCAAAAAATGAGATTTTTCAGTATATAGGTGTCACACTGTGAATCTCGTGTCCACACAGTGAGACACGACGTGTCCAAACCAACAAAATAGGTGTCACACGAACTAAAAGCGAGTCCACGCTCTCGTGTCCCTCGCAGCGAGTCCACTGTCAGTCTCGTGTCCCCCGCAGCGAGTCCACGCTCTCGTGGACACGAACTAGAAGCGAGAGAGAGAGCTAGAAGATGAGGAGAAACTGGGGAGGAGCTACCAGAGGAAGGAGGAGGAGGAGAAGGAGGAGCTACCTGAGGAAGGAGGAGGAGGAGAAGGAGGAGGCCGGAGGAGGGAGATCGCCGGAGGAGCGCCGCGAAGGAGGAGGAAAATTGCCGAGGAGCGTCGCGGAGGAGGAGCACGCCCAAAATTGGGGGGGGGGGAATTGTAAAATGATCGAAAAGGAAACCCTCGCTGGCTATATGAAACGATTAGCGACGTCCGCATAGGACGTCGCAAAACACCGCTGATATATAATAAATGGCGACGCAACTTAATATGCGTCGCTAAACGTCGCTATATCAGCTACGAGTACCGACGAACTTGCGACACACTACCCCATTTAACAAAATGTAGCCGCTAGACGTCGCTATTAGTCGCTGTTGGCGACAAACAGCGACCTCTTATATTAACGTCGCTAAATCCAAATACGTCGCTGATTTGACTTATTTTGGTAGTGAATTCTGTGACTCGGTGATGTTGTGTATATCTTGGGCTTATGTCGGATCTTGAACTTATTTCTTATTTCATCTATCATATTTTTTTACGTGCTATCTACCTTAGTTTTATCTTGTGATTGAGTTTGTATTGCTATGTCACCTCCATTCGGAGTGTATATACTGTACATGTACCTTTATACTATTTAGTCGTAGTATTTATAGACCTTATATACAGCATTCTACCGCCGATTCTGCGGCGTAGGCTGGACGTACCCACATCTCGTGCCCTTACTCTAGGGTACGGGTCGTGACATATTTTTGTGGTGGCCCATGCAGGACAGAGTCACAACTAGTACAATTTTATAGTAGTGCTTGACTTAGAGCGCTGCTACGAGCCTGCTATTAGGATATAGGTTCTAGGTTATGATAGGAGGTACTCAATCACAGTTAGGACTCCTTGAGAGATTCCTGGGACGACCTTTGAGAATCTTATTTAAACTTCAATTTGAAATCATTTCCCTTGTTTTGTTCACTCTCACTCCTTGATTATTGAATTTGATTTTTGATGGATCGTTGTTGATTTTGATTCTTCTATCGAAATAAATTTTTATGGCCTGAGTTACGATATTTTCTGATAACATATGTTGACGGGAATAACAGGGATGGTTAAACGTCTACTTGATTATGGAACCTGTAGTTTATCGCAGCCATATTAGCTGGCGTGGCGAAAACATAGAGACTTGACTTCGGATGTACGTATCTTGGTTATGGGATTTGGAATTTCTCGCAGCTATACTAGTCGGCATAGCGAGAATTCCAAACGACATGATTATAGAGGTGTATGTCCCAGTTATGGAATCTATCGTTTATCGCAGCCTTGCTTACTGGCATGGCGAGGACTCTGAGTAACATGATTTTGGATAGACGTATATGATTATCAGATTGTATCTTGAGAAGGTTTTTAAACATATCATCTCAATCGTACCCTTCTGTTGTTATAAAATTGTATTCCATCATCAAATAACTTAAGAGTAGGGATATTTTAGTTGGTAGAGCTTATTCATATGTAGTTCTTTCATAGTGTAATGATATGATGACTTGTAGAGTACATGTACTCTAGAGATGATAGTTAGCATTGATATTAGAATAATAACCCTTGTAGATGGTTCTCCTGTTATTTATAATACCTACCAGTTTCCATATAGGATGTTAGTATGTCTTACGTTATTGATGATTTTTTTTTCCTTTCCTTACCTTCCCAGTAGGACACCCATGACCAAAGCCTGTCCTTGAGAGTAGTTGTAGTTTCACCTAAGACTGAGAGGTCTATATATATAGATAGATTGTAGATGATATTGGCATATGGGATATGGGTTTGGTTGGTATCTATAGGTCATTGTTGTATAGGGTTATAGACATGTTGTTTAGCCTATATTTGGTCCACTTTTTTATTTTAGTTAAGTTCTCTTTGTGTTGAGTTCAGTCATGTTTGATCAACCTTTATTGGCAGTGTGCAGACCCTTCACTAGATACCCTGTTTCCTTGGTTCAGACTTGTACAAGTTGTTCACTGCACTCAACATTTTATTACCTACCATGTTGCATCATAGACTTTACTGGACCATTGTTCAGACCCCAATTACTGACTCACCAATATAACCATCAACCCTTTAACATATTCTACATATCTGGAAGGTTAGTATCATGCATATTAGAGGTCTGCACTCATCCTTACTTTCTGTACATGGTGACCTACTGCATCTCTTAGCATTTTACCTTACTTGATAGCCTTGCAATATCCTTCATTATAACCTGCAGTACCTGCCCTATAGTGGAGTTTAAACTTTTTCTTGGGCATGGTTGTTCAGCCCACTTGGGACAGTTGAATACATCAGGGATATAATGTGGGTTATTAATAAGAGTTCTTCCTTGATCATTTATTCTGTCCCTCTTTTATTGTATTAGATACAGATGATACCTGTTTAGCCCATCTGTCCAGATTCATGTCCAAACCTTTCCCTTTTAGTGATGGTTAGTCTATATGTATGCATAGATGATACATTTAGAATAGTGTGGGTTCTATGGGTTACATTAGGGATATATGGGTATTAGAGAATAAGATATATGGGATTATGTGAGGTATTTTAGAGTATGTGTTATGGTTAAGGTTAGAAGTTATGAGTCTAGTTTAATGTAGAGTATACCTGTGTATGTTTTGAACTTAGGATTCAGTTGGTCTTGATTTTTTTTTTAGCACTATAGTCTATTTTAGTCTAAACCCTATATTAGCCATTGACCCAAATGTCCAAGTTGACTTAGTTGACCAGTTGTTGACCAAATGCTTGGATATTGACAAATTGACTAGTTGTTGACCAGTAGTTGACCATTGACTATGTTTGACATAGTTGACTGGAGATAGGATTAGAAGCAGGTTGATGCTGTGTTGTTTGATCATGTTTGATTACTTCGTAATTAGATACCTTGTTTGTGTTTAGGTCGGAGACATGGTTCTTCTGCGGATATCTCCGACTCGTGGTACTATACATTTTGGTGGAGGTGGAAAGCTTAGTCGTGCTTCATCGGACCTTTCGTGATCAGCGGGAGGGTCGGTGATGTGACTTATTGGCTAGACTTGCCACCTGCACTAGTGGGTGTCCACAACGTATTACACGTATGACAGTTGAGACGGTACGTGGCTGACCCTAGCCATGTGCTTGATCATTCGGAGATTGAGGTGGGACCTACTCTCAGTTATCCAGAGCAGCCTGTGGAGATTCTGGATCGCCGAGAGAAGGTGCTGAGAAACTAGGTGATACCCTTGCTTCGCTTCGCATGGATGCATCATTCTCCAGGAGAGTCTATCTGGGAGCGGGAGGATGAGATGCGCGAGCGATACCCATATCTGTTTGTACCGTGAGGTATGATTAGCTATCCTTCTCATCAGTTTAGTTTCGGCTTTTAATTTCGAGGACGAAATTATTTTAAGGGAGGTAGATTTGTCACTACCACATTTCTAGCTTGAGGATATTTTTGTCATTTTGGGTAAATTTTGAATTTTGAATTAATTTATTGAATTGGTGAATTCTAGTTTGACTTTGACTTTATGAGACTAGTAGACTAGCCTAGAACCTAACCCTAGCTATAGTAATCCTAGTCTAACTTGAGTTAACCCATTTTAGTCATTAGATATTAGTTTTTGAATGAGAGGATTAAGTTTAGTGAATTTAAGTCATGACTTATGGTTTTATGAAATGGCTTGTGACTTTATGACTTAAATGATCATGACTTAAGTCCATGGGCCAATTTAGGAAACCCTAACCCTAATTATTCAACCCATGACCAGCCATAGGAGAACCCTCCCCCATTTAATGTCATGTTGAGGTGTTCTTGCCTCTTTTAGAGCTTGAC
The DNA here is from genome assembly GCA_029216955.1 of Iris pallida. Lineage (NCBI taxonomy): Eukaryota > Viridiplantae > Streptophyta > Magnoliopsida > Asparagales > Iridaceae > Iris > Iris pallida. The sequence continues at coordinate 14,920,344 of JANAVB010001997.1, forward strand.
CTAGAATTTGAAGAAAAGGTATTTTTCTCCTTCCAAAAATCCCAATAAATTCATTTTAATTCCTTTTTAACCCTAGTATTTTGCATTAGGATCTAATTTCTGGTTGTTTATTATTTCTGGAGGTTCATCTCAGTTTTGTTGTCATTTGGAGCTTGGGAGTTGGTATTTGGAACCCTTCCATTTGGGACTTTCTTGGAGGATTGACACTCATAGGTAAAACCCTCAAATTGTGATTTAATCCTGATTTTAGTGCATGATAGCTTAGTTATAGGTGTCCCCTAGATATTGTAGAAATTTTGTGTCATTTGTATTAGGTTACGTGTCCGTATCAGACACGTATCAAACCTATAGGCTAGGTGTTCGATGAAATGTCCGAACCAATTTGATTTGCTATTTTTGCAAATCTATTTGAATAGAAACCTAGATCTAGGTTTTGCTTAAGGATTTCTATAGTTACTTCCTAATTTTAGTTTCGTGTCGTGTCCACACGGGGACACGAACACACTGACCGCGCACACGTACACTGTATCCTATATCACGGGGTTGATAACTCCCGACACAGGACACGTGGACACGCCATTTTTGGCGAGGTGCTTGGGGCATCATCTTCCATCATCCTCCTAAAGTTGGGTCGATTTGGTTGCGTATGCGAGGAGAAATCCTCCCCGCACTGGTCGCACGGCCTGTCGTTGTGCGCGCAGGAGCGCTGCTGATACGCAGTTGGCACGGACACGACACGTGTCGTGGACACTGTACAGGCGGTCCTAGGGGTAGCCCTACACCTGGCGCACGTGTATGCAAGGCCACGTATCACCACGTGGCCTGTGTCACGCGCGGGACACACGTGCACGATGCTGCGCACTGTCCTGTGCACGTGTGAGTGTTTGTGTGTGCTGGACATACTTGTGTCCACTTGGATGGACACGTATGAAGTGGTAGACACGTGCACATGTGTATAATGTTTTACCAACCTCTAATTTATCATATTAACTTGATTTTGATACTCGAATTTGGTTTTTCCTAAATCACTGATACTCAAGTTTCTAGTTTTAATATCCCGAGTTAAATTCCATTTTAAACTGATTTAAATGCTTAGATTTCCCTGTTAGAATCAATTACATGTATTAGTTCCTGCTAAGTTGGTTTTACATGTTAGATTGGTTTTGCACTTAGTAATGGATTTTCGAATTTGGTGTGCAAATATGTGGACTGATACACAGTCCTGGTATTTCAATTCCTGACTTTTCATTTCCTTATCAAAAACTGAATTGATGTTTCAATTCCATATTTTATTCCTATATATGGTTGTTAGTTGTTTAAGTGTTAGTTGAAATTGTGTTAGAGGATTTTGATATGGTTCTCGAATTGGGTTTGGATGGTATAAACTGTCATTTGAATCCTTTCTTAAAAACTGAATTGGTGCTTATATTGCCTTGTTGATTCCTGAACATGTGTTAGTTCACTGTTAGCTAATTAGGAACTGTCCAAATCCTGAAAATCCTGAGAGATGTAGGCTTAAACAGTATTTCCTATTCACTGTTAAACCAAGTTGACTAATTTCCATGTTTTATCCTGAGCTAAATTGCATTCCCACTATTAATTTAGGATCAACTTGCCATGGTTAATTAGTTACACATGTTTTTGTTCACTATTCCCTATTACATTTCCTATTTTCTATCACTAAACTGTCACTTGGTTTCATTTTTCTGAAAACCTAATGTTAAACTGCCATTTGCCATGTCCTTCACTGTTTTGCACATCACAAACCTAGCTAGCTGTCCCTATTCCCTAATACACATCACTGTAATTGATTTTCTATTCCACACATGTATCCACACTCACTGCCACCTTAAACTCTCTACACACACACACCCTCACATGTCACACTCTTACAGATTTTACTCACACACTGTTCTATGATCACACACACCCACATGTACACATAGGCACATTTACACTTGTGCCTTGCCCTATCACCCTATATATATATATATTTTTTTTTCCTATATATATATATATATATATATATATATATATATATATATATATATATATATATATATATATATCATAATGTAGCCTAAGTGTGTTCCTTACATAAATTAAATATATTATTGATATACGTATATGTGTGAAATGTGTGTGAACTATACTAAATTAGATTAATATTGAAATGTGTGAGAATATATGTAATATGTGAATATGTGTTCTAGCCTATGGCCTATAGCCTATGGCTCATAGCCTCTGTGTGTGGCATGGATGCCAGTTAAGGTGTGTTGTTGGCTTGTATAGCCTAGATAGTGTGTGTGCTTGCTAGAATAGGCTGGTTAGGCTTAGTGAGACTTGTTTGGCTTATGCTTGACCTAGTTGACCAAGTGTGACTAGTCTAGTTTGACTAGAGTTGACTTTAGTTCAGTTTGACCCTAAATATCATGTAGATGCATTGTAGCCATCTGTTATACTATTTTAGACTTGTAGTAACTTGTACTGTTCTATAGGAGACAGACACCACTCCTCGGATAGTAGATTCTCTCCAGATATTCAGGATACCAGGCAAGTACATTCACTGATAGTTTTTATTGTCTTGATATCTGCTATATCCGATTCAGTTGTAGTGTCTTACTTGATTCCTGACACGATGGTTCACGGACTAGTATACGTCGGATCCTGTCACGAGGTGTTGTTCCTGGATTACTTGGTATATTGGTACATTACTCGACTTGTTACTTGTACTTGTATAGACATGGACTTGGGAGTGGGCTGATCACCTGCTTTTGAATCCCGTGTTATGACGTGTTATGTCCGGATCCTTTATACTATTCAGGGATGGGGAGTTATTAGTGGTTGTGTGATCAAAATCTCCACTTGTTCTATACACTCGTACTTATTATTTGTTCATAGCTATACCCTCGCTCACGACGGATAAAGCCTGACTCCACTTGTTCATAACTTTCCATGGTGATCGGCCTTATTCTGCTCAGTTGTACACTTGTTCAAAGTCGGTCGGATGGAAAGCCTGATCATGTTTTCCCAAGCCGATCACATAACGTACTAATAATTCAAGTCACATTTTATATTTATTATCATAGAAGGCTAAGTTCTGTTCGGGAGAAGGGTTACAACCCCGGACCTTGTTTGGTTTAAAGGTTGTAACTCGGTTTTCGAATAGTTTCCAAGTCATCCTATATGTATATTGTCGTCCTATTCAGTACTCACATCTTTTATACATTTTCTGCTGATTTTACCCTGTATTTCATATGTTCTACATGCTTTTATGCTATACTTTGATTGGAGGCTAGGTTCTGTTCGGGAGAAGGATTACAACCCCGGTCCTTATTTGGTTTACGGATTGTAAGTCGGCTTTCAAATGGCTCCCAAGTTTTTTTATATCTTTGTCTTGTATTTTATTATACTGTCTCTTATAGAATTTGTCAATTCATATGGAACTGCTATTGGTGTTTGTACTTGTTCATTTTTCTGACAGGATACCGTTGATATATTACAGATAATTCTGAGGCAGATTCTCCGACATATTATGGGGACGAGTTAGATGGAGTAGTCCAGGACCGTGGCTTGATAGTAGAGCCACTAGACTTTGCACACCCAGAGTAGTGTGGCTTAGTTAGGTTTGCCTGGACTGCGATCCAGCTAGTACTATCAGACTGTAGTATTTTATATTATAATTCTGTGACTCGGTGATGTTGTGTATATCTTGGGTTTGTGTGGGATCTTGAACTTATTTCCTATTTCATCTATCATATTTTCTTTTCGTGCTATCTACCTTAGTTTTATCTTGTGATTGAGTCTGTATTGTTATGTCACCTCCATTCGGTGTGTATATACTGTACAGGTACCTTTATACTGTTTAGTCATAGTATCTACTGACCTTATATATAGCGTTCTACCGCCGATTCTGCGACGTAGGTTGGACGTACCCACGTCTCGTGCCCTTACTCTAGGGTGCGGGTCGTGACATCATCTCATATCTGACAGTTTTGTCACATTCATGCCACAACTGTACTCTTTCGTCACGAAGCCATCTTTTATGATCTCTTGCACGTACGCATGTTTTGACACATTTATCATCTTTTTCTTCGCGTCATGCACTTGATACACGCATCGAAGCCGTATTTCCATATTCTATGCCTTAGTGTTCAATGTACGTGGCTTGCACGCTAGGCGCTTGCCTTCATAATCTTTCAATGTGCTAGCCTTTCTAACTCGTGCGCGAAGGCACGGAATGGCTCGTGCAAGAAGGCACTCGCCGAATACAGTTATCCCATGTTCTTGTGGCTTGCGCATCGAGGCACTCGCCTTTGTGATATCCAATGTTCCATAGCGACTCGTGCATTTGATGCATGTTTCATTTCAATTGTTTTAACTATTGTTCGACACACACTATAATTTTTCTTCCGATAGGACCACGTCCGTGGCGTCGATCGGTTAACTTAGCATAGAATGATATATTCTTGCTTAGGCATGAAGGAGTAAAAATAAGAGTTAGTTCTCCCATCTTAAGCCGATACGCCTAGTTGTTTGCCGAGTCGATGCGGCTTGATTTTATAACTTTGTTGCACGACCAAATCTTCTAACTTAGCCATTCGAGCACTTCTTGTTTTTTTGAACTACTCGATCGATTCCGACCTACCGTGCCCAAGTCCTAGCTCGTTGCGAGGCGGTGATTTTGGTTTTGCGGACCCGTTGCGAATGAGGCAAAATACCGACCTCTAACATTTCAGCATAAACAGATAGCCTGCACATAAAACCAACTAAAGTTAATACTTGCATCGATTCGAACTTGCGCCTTGGGTCGATTCGATTTCTTAGAATCTTCGAGCCTACTCAACGCACTTATCCTTCGGGGCAATGCAGTGCTTCGCATCAATTCAACTCGATGCATTCTTGGGACAATGCAACTCTTCGCATCAACTTAGTTCGATGCATTGCTCGGGACAACGTAACTCGTATCGATTCAAATCGATACATTTCATTCGGTCAACGCGACTCTTTTGAGTCAACATCTCTGCATAATGTGCCGTGCGGAGCGGGGCATTACAGGATATTGAAGTTCTATAATAATCATAGCACTCATTGATGTTTATACTTGAGTCGTAGATTTGGAGTTGAAAGATGCTCCAGTTGTTGATGTTTCTTCTCCAAGTTTCTTTTTAAAGAACGGAAAAAATAGTTTTTTTTTTTTGTCTTCTTGATTTCCATCCTAAATAAAATAGAAAATAAGCAATGGATTTAGAAACTGTGGCTTGAAATAATTAGACTTGAATACTTAGTTTTCAAAAGATAAGTGTCATTATTAAGTATCAGACATTACTTAAGGTATCAGACATTCAAAAAGATAGGTATCAGGCATTCAAAAGATAATTAAGTATCAGACATTACTTGAAGATAGGTATCAGACAGTCACATTCAAAACATATGAATCAAATTATATAGAAACCAACATATGAATCCAACTATATAGAAACCAACATATTAATCCAACTATACATAAACAATATATAGAAACCAACATATGAATCCAACTAAACTATATAGAAACCAAAAAATTAAGCAATTCACTGCACACAAAAAATAAATGCTCTAGAAAGTGGACAGAGGCATGTTTCATTTCAATATCATACTTCACAATACAGAAACAATAGCAAACCATTGCACATTTGCAAAATTTTATATCCAGAAATCAATTCCATATTATATTTCATATTTCTGACTGCTAACTTGGGTTTGAAAATATAACTGCACGACTGGTTTGCTGCCTGCACAGTTGCACTCGGCCAAGTTTAAATTCTCCTAACTCCAAGAATGGTGTGAATAACAGATCAAAAAAAAAAAATCAAACAAATGCGATGAGGATCTCTAGACAAATGGAATGAGCTTAGAAAATAGAAAAGAGTACCGAATTAGCATATATGACGAGGAATGGAGGCACAAACACCAGCGTCTCCCCCTTGTGGATGTTCTTGAGGGACCAGTGGGGTTAACATCCTTATATATATAGAGAGAGATTCAGATAGAGAGAGACGTTGGGACTAAACAGTTGCTACCCGATGGGTGGGACTAAATAGAAAAAGGGGGGAGGGACTGCGCCTGTGCCTTAAAATTCGTAGGATGTTTTCACTTTGGTAGGACGGGCTGGGTGGACTGCTCATTTGGATGGGTGGGCTGAACCTGATTACACATAAAAAAAAAAAAAGAGAAATTTTGAGTTACCCTCCACTTTGATTACCCAAATTAAGGGTGCACCCCACAGTTTTGCATTAATGAAGAAATGCCCCCACTTTGGACGGAAACCGTCTAGGGCTAACGGTCAAAAGCTTTGACCCAAAATATTTGACGAAAATACCCTTCTTTCCTGTGTGTTGTCTCCCTCCTCCACCCCACCGCCACTGCCCCCTCCTCCCCGTCGTCACTGCCTCTCCCCGCTGCCACCTCCCCCCACCCTACCGCCTCTCCCCCGCTGCCACCTCCCCCCTCCCCACCGCCTCTCCCCGCTGCCACCTCCCCTCTCCCCGCTGCCACCTCCCCCCTGCCCACCGCCGGCCACTCCGACCCCCTTGCCCACCGCTGCAACCCCCTCCCCACCGCCGGCCGCTGCGACCCCCCTGCCCACCGCTGGCCGCTGCGACCCCTCCTCCCCGTCGTCACCCCCCTGCCCCCCGCCGCTGCGCTCCCCCCTTCGTCGGCCGACGTCGTCCCTCCATCTGGGTCAACATCGTTGGCAGCAATAGTCTCGCAGCAACAATGGCGCGAATGGGAGGGGGCAGCGGCCGGGGGGACGGGGCGGGAGCAGGGGCGGGGGGCGGCGTGGAGGGAAGGGGGGGCGGGGAGGGGGAGCGGCGGGGAGGGAAGGGGGGGGGCGGGGAGGGGGAGCGGCGGGGAGGGAAGGGGGGGGCGGGGAGGGAAGGGGGGGTGGGGAGGGGGAGCGGCGGGGAGGGAAGGGGGGGCGACCGGCGACGGGAAGGAGGAAGGGGGGGGGAGCAGCAGCAGTGGCGGGGAAGAGGGCGGCGGCCGGCGGGGAGGGAGGTGGGGGGCAGTGGCGGCGGGGAGGAGGAGGGGGGCAGTGGCGGCGAGGAGGAGAAGAGGGGAGAGGAAGAAGACAATGTGAAGGATATTTTCGTCAAATTTTTTGGGTCAAAGCTTTTGACCGTTAGCCCTAGACGGTTTCCGTCCAAAGTGGGGACATTTCTTCATTAATGCAAAACTGTGGGGTGCACCCTTAATTTGGGTAATCAAAGTGGGGGGTAACTCAAAATTTCTCAAAAAAAAAATTGGTTGAGCGGGTTGGAGCACACCACAGTCCACCAAGTACGTGTTATGATGCCATCTACTAAATCTTTAGACATCTTAACTCGAAACAACAAATATATATCTTGCACACTTATATATATGAATAATTTTTGCTACCTCGAAAGAAGGATCGAACTTGTATAGAAGATAAACTAGAGAAGAAGATTGGCCATTTAAGCATATATATATATATATATATATATACAGATGGGTACTTCTAAAATACATTCCATGAAAAAATTTGTATCGATACATCCAAAATTTGAACCATTGGATGTTGATCCAATGGTTCGGATTGAGGTCAAAAGTCAAAATCAGCTTTAAATGATATTCCCTACTCTATTAATCTAAATCAACATTAATGCTGATTTTGACTTTTGACCTCAATCCGAACCATTAGATCAATATCCAATGGTTCAGATTTGAGATGTATCGATACAACTTTTTCCATGGGATGTATTGAAGAATTATATATATATATATATATATATATATATATATATATATATATATATATATATATATATATATATATATGAAAGCGGATTAAAAGTCCCCCTTATAAAACCCCCTAAAAACTCCCTCACTCTCAGCCGTCCATTTAATGTTAATATTAAAGTTAATATTAATATTAATATTAACATTAAATATTAAACTTAACATTAAAATTAATATTAACATTAACATTAACATCAACATTAATATTAACATTAACATTAATATAAAAATAAAAATAAAAATAAAAATTAATATTAACATTAACATTAATATTAACGTTAAATGGACGACTGAGAGTAAGGGGGTTTTTAGGAGATTTTCTAAAGGGGGCTTTTGATCCGCTCCATATATATATATATATATATATATATATATATATATATATATATATATATATATATATATATATATATATATATATATATAATTCTTCAATACAAAATATATATATATATATATATATATATATATATATATATATAAAGATCTCTAGCCTAATGGTTAAGAGAGATGCATGCAGTCTAAGTGGTCGGGAGTTCGAACCTCAGTGGAGACGAGTTCGCCACAAGTACCCATTGCTTCAAAATATATATATATATATATATATATATATATATATATATATATATATATATATATATAAAGAGAGAGGGAGAGCATAAATAATTAAAAGACTAAATTTTAACTTAATATTCTCAACTATTTCATTTTTTTTAACATGATACTCTTTAATTGTTTTACTCAACAACTTGATATCATCAACTATTGAATATTTTTAACTTGGTACCCTCCGCTAGTCAAAATTATTTTTTGCATTAAAAAATACAAAATAAAAAATAAAAATCCTAAATTATACCTCCCTCTCCCACCCAAACCTCCTAACCCCTGTTGTCGACAACACCGCCCCCCACCCCACCCCCATGCTGCCCCACCCCCTCCACACACATCCGCTGCAGCACCCTCACGCTATGTCTTCCATTGTAGGCCCCGCCCCAACCCCCCGTTGTAGCCCCCTCCCGCCCCGCAATCAGCATCCCCCACCCGTCCGGTCTCCCGCTGCGCCCCCCTCCCGCCATTATCGTCGCCCCATTGTTGCACCCCCACTCCCCCCTCTGCCTACTGCCTTCCCCCTCCCGCTACAACCCTACCCCATCCCCACTACCGTCATTGTTGTCGTTGTCGCACCGATAGAGGATACTCTAAGTTGTTCTCTCCTAGTCAATAATTCTCAGTTAAAATTTACTAAACAAAAGACTACGTCTAATACAAAATTTATTTTATAACCTGAATATTATATAATGTATTATTAAAACTTAATTTAAAACTAATCAAATTTGATAAACTTGGTTATGATCTATAATCAAATTAAATAATAGCATGATTATATCACTATTAAAATAATTATACACACACACACACACTATATATATATATATATATATATATATATATATATATATATATATATATATATATATATATATATATATATATATATATATAGTGTGTGTGTGTGTGGCTCTTTTATTTTATTACTAGAAATTGTACACGCAACGAGCGTGTTCCAATCCCTCATAGTATATAATATCTATATTGGAAAAAAAAAGAAATAAATACACTACCCCCTATGTTTTATGAGTGCTACAGAGACTATTTCTTTTTCCGAAAATAATTACACTGGCTACCCTCTCCTTTATAAATTTTATAAAACATACGGGTGGTAAGTGTTATAAGTTTCTAAAGAAAATATAAATTATATGGATGGTCTGTGTAATTAATTTCAAAGTAGTAGTAGTTTATGTCGTTAGTGTAAAATAGAGGGTTAGTTAACGCTATTTGACCTAAAATAAATATAGAAGGGTACATTCGGATTACTTCTATTTCTCTGGAAACTAATTATAGAGAAGTTTTCACATTTCACATTTCTAATTTTTATTTTTATTTTGTAGTTGGGGCTACAAATGGGTTTAGCCCAGATCTGATTAGCTAGGCCCACAAACTGTAGGACTACAAGTCTAGAAGGGGAGAGCGCCAGAAGTAAGAAAGCCCAACAGGCTATTTTTCCGTGAACCTTGGCATAACTTATAATCCCTTAATTGGCTAAAGTAAGGAGCTGGGTTCTTAACTTCCATGAGCAAAAACTTGAGGGGAGATTCAAGCACAATTTATTATGAGCCTGCCTGTGCGATGCAGGACATCCACAATGTCGTAGGACTGACAGAAAATGGCTACGATCTGAGCTGGCGTGGGACAGAATGGGACGTCCCGTGCAAGAAAACTCAACGGCTAGGGCGCCGCACGGGCGGTCAAGGACCGACACTATTCTACCACGGGTATAAACGACGGCCAACCACGTGGCCCGTCGTGCGGCGTCCTATGGACGTCGAGAAGACGTCGTATGGACGTCATGCGCATAGAACGGGTGGCTGGACGGCAACGGTTGTTGTAGGCGTCGTGAAGTCGTCGGGGGCGCCTTCGGCTTCGGGGGCGAAGTGAGGCGTTGAGTTGCCGGCGTCGAAAGACGTCGGCCATCTCGTGAGGCTTTGGAGCACGCGAAGTGCGCGAGACGTACGTGTGGGACGATGATGAAAAAGTCAGTATGGACAAGATTCGCACGAAGAGTCCGAAACGACATGACGACCGGTTAAAAATCGTGTACGGGGAGACACAATTTAACTGAGCCCGCACGTGCTGGTAAAAAAAAATTATAGGAAGGGATATGAGCTACCCCCGCATATGGTGATGGAATGGATCTGTTGTTCAAGATATTCTGTATTAATTTTATTATTCATTTTCAGCTTGTGACGCATCCTATTACTGATATTCATAATTATAGAAACTAAGGATATGTGTCACATACTGAGAACATATAACAGAATTGACACAAAATAGTAGATTTGGTTCCATATGGTGAGGGCAAAAAACAACAACCATGTCATATTGGACAAGAAATTAACAGGGCCCGGCCGTGTTAATCCGGAGAGACACCTCGAGATTTCTAGAGTAGTTGAAGTTCAATATAAATTAAAATTAATTATTTTTATATTTATATTTTAATTAAAATTTATAGAAATTTAATTATATTTTTTTATGGATAAATAAAAGAGGGATATTTGGTTTTGCGGAAGAAAAAAAAGAGTATTCGGTTATATGCGGAAGAAAACGAGATTTTTTTTAAAATTATATATTTTTTCATAATTTTTAAAATTAAATATTTGATATTAAACATACGGTTTAGACGGCTTATTTTTGAGCCGTTTTGAAGTCATATTATATAGTAGAAGATGTATGAACTTAGAACTTACAATTAGATTAAAGTTGAGTATACACAGAGAATCACAACCAAAACCTTTTATTTTGGTACCATACTCGTTAAGCAATATTGCTACTAAAAGTTGAACATTTAGGAACATTATACTAGGGGTGAGCGATTCGGTTTATACGCTTTTAGCCAAACAAAGATAATCGAAAAAGAATAAAACTGATTTTCGAAAAATCCAAAATCGAACCAAAATTAGTCATAACCGAAATCGAACTGAATCGATTATTGATTCGGTTTACTCGCTTTGTTCAGTTGAACTACTTTTATCTTTAATGAGCCGGACTCAAAATTAAAATTGTAGTTAAATTAAACTATATCAAATTGGACTTTAAAACGCCTTCATATAATTATTATTATAAAATATACACATTTTAATTATTAAATATGAATAAAATTGAAGGTAATTATATAATTGGGTAAGTCTTATTCAAATTTGGCCGAAAACTCAAAATTGAAATTAATTTTTTTTTCATGAACCAAAGCGAATCTCTTATTGGATACGTTCGGTTTCGGTCCAAAATCATATAAAAAAGAGAGTTGGATAGTCAAACACTTAAAAAAAAACAAGACCAAAAATTGAAATTTAGATTTTATGATAGCTACATTTATACAATATATACTTGGTAGGTAGGTTGGGATTGGGTTGCCAGCCTAATAACCCCAAGCTAATTGCAAACCTTTTTAGCTCAACTCCATTCTTGCTTTTTACGGATATGGCCCACAGCCAACCAAACAAAACAGCCAAAAATTTCGTCACGTGGCAGTTATTTAAATTTCACGTGCTAGACGTTGTGGGCGAAGAGAAACGTACACAATCCAAGTTTCTAAATCCGCCAACTCGGCACTACCGACCCCAATTGGCCCATGCAGAAAATGTGAATTTACCACCAATTATTTGTTTATAATCAAGTTCAATCATACGTTGTGAAAAATTCTTAAAAAAAAAAAAATTAAAATAATTGAATATTATTTTGCAACATACAAACGAGAATCCATACTAGGATGGAGAATCAAAGACATTTACAAAGAGGAAGAAAAATCTAGGGATACCTTTTAGCCTAACATTCTTAAGATTATGGTATACCAATCTTGACTAAGAATAATATGTATTACGTGTGTTGTAAAAGTTAGCTTATGCTTCGGAGAGTCTTGTTATGATAATAAGGGTGAACTAGTTAAAACATTTTTGGCGATTTGTAAAATGAAAACAATTGTAGAATTATGTGGATTTTTTTTTTTGCTTCCAAATTTTAGACATTGAATATAAAATCATGACAAAAAAAGTAGTGTGATAATCTTTTTTAATTCTCTTTTTTCTCTCCTATAAAATCTTTTACAAAAGAATATCGGACTTTCTTAATGGTCAACTTCCTTTTTCTTGCCTCCTCTTCTCTTTCTAACTCATTTTCATCTCACCAATTTTCTATCTGACGTAGTATAGAATTGTCGCACTAAAAAACCATCGATCATGGATAACGAGTACTAGAAGCTCCATTCTCAAACATGAGAACTAGCAAGAAATGTATTCTAATTCAATAAGGAATCAACTATATTCAACATAACTTATTATCCTTTACATAGGTATATGTATACAAAAATCTAATCGCGAAGACGTTGTGGAAAAAGCTGGAATCTTTGTATAGGAAGAAGAATGAGATAAACAAGTTGTTCCTGATCTGGATGATGATGGTTCTACGGTACAAAGATGATGCGTCCATTAAGGATCACTTGAGTGAGTTCCAAGGAGACGTTCTCAGGACACTTTGGTTGCTATGTACATTGCCAGATACGTGAGACCGTATGAGTGTCTATGATCGCTTCTGCTTCGGAATGCGTGGTCAGTCTGGAGTTTGCCAAGAGCGGGATATTGAATGAAGAGATGCGGAGATGTTCTCAGGACACTTCATCCACATCCCACCACTCAGAGGCACTAGTTTCAAGGAGCCGCGAAAGGGACAAAAACAGGGGTCCAGACGGTAGCAAAGACAAAAATAGGGACAAGTCCAAGGGTTGGTACGGGAACTCAGAATGTTATCATTATGGCAAGAATGGACACATCAAGCAAAATTGTTTCGCTTGGAAGAGAGAGAAGAAGGACGATAAGGGAAAGCAAAGTGAGAACACTACAGCGACAGCCTCGACACATGGATTATCGTAGGTGATGAGGATGTCATGAACCCGCATGCGAAACAAATTTTTGGCTGGTGGGCTCAGGTGCTTCAGCGCACGTATCTCACAACAGGGCACTATTTGCCACTTACACGACAGACGACCGTGGAGTGTTGAAAATGAGAAACGAAGATGTGTCGAAGGCGGTTGCCATTGGAGATATGCATTTAAGGACGAAGATGGGTGCAGTTCTTGTTCTCAAAGATGTTCCTCTGATATCCGTTTTAACCTGGTGTCGGTTGGAAGGTTAGATGATGAGAGTTTTCTTTAATCTCTTCGGGAATGGTTAGTGGAAGCTTTCCAGAAGTTCGATGGTAACTGCCAAAGGAAGCAAGTCCGAGCTCTATTATATAGAAGGGAGTGCACATGGAGCACATAAGGTGAACGCAGCAAACGATGCATCTACCAAACTATGGCACAGACGGCTCAGCCATATCAGCAAGAAGGAGATGGGCTATTTGGTGAACAAGAAGGTAATTCCAGGGCGAAAGTCTAAAAAATTGGAGAGATACATACATTGTTTGGCGAAAAAAGCAAAATATGGTGTCTTTTCAAAGTCACCCAAGTTCGAGGAAGCTGACGTTGCTTGAGTTGATTCACTCAGAGAGCAAGGAATACGACACCAGAAAACTCGACCTAAGACACAGCAGCTCAACAGTGTAGCAGAGCACATGAAAAGGACGTGATGAAGATGGTACGGTATTTGTTGTTAGAAGCAAACTTGCCAGCAGCTATTGGGGTGAGGCACTTTACACAGCTGCTTATGTTATTATTTTATCGTCTAGTGCTCCTTTGCAGGATGATGTGCCTTATAAAGTATAGTAGGACAAAGAGTCGTCATATAATCACCTGCAAGTGTTTGGTTGTAAGGTCGTTGTGCATGTACCGAAGGACAAAAGATCCAAACTTGCCGAAGATGAGGTGATGCATCTTTGTCGGCTATTGTCGAAAAGAGTTTGGCTATAGACTCTACGACCATGTGGGAAGAAAGCTCTACAGAAGCAGAGACATGGTATTCATCAAAGATCAGACCATGACCGACACAGGATTCCAAGATGCCTTCTGAGACTGAAAAATTGTAAGAGTTAGAGTAATTTTGCTTCGAACAGTTTTTAGAGGACATTACAGAAGATCCAGTTATGGGGGAGCCAGTACATGGATTTACTCCCAACCTTGATCATCTGCCTACTGATGGTGTTCAGGGTAACCTCAGGAGGATGATGTAGCACCCAGTTTCCCAAATGAGGGTAATTTTGAAATTTTGTGTTTATAATTATTTTAATAATAATATTTAATTTATGATATGATTTTTGGTGATTTTAAATCATTTTAAAATTATTTAAATCAATGACTTGTGGTTTTGACGTTTTGCTAGTGAAATCCTAGAGACTGTTTGACTTAGAGGCTAACCATGTGATTATGATATTTTAATATCATTTTTGGCCTAAGAATAGTTTTGCATTTGACCTCTTTGAATTATTTTGATATTATTTTATTATTTATGATATTGTTTTGGGGTTATTTGAGTCGGGTTCGAATTTCAACTCAATCCGACTTAAAATTGGGACCCGGGGGTAGTTTGACTCTAGTGGGACCCACACACTAGTTAGGCATGGCTCACATGATATTAATTTTAGTCCACATGATAGAAATATTTTAGTTAGAGGTTAGACTAATTATTATGGATAAGGTTAGTGTGATTAGAGACTTTAGAATGACTAATTTAGCCCCAACCAATTAGCCCTTTCCTAATACTCATAGAATAGGTTAGTGGGGGCATTTTAGACCTTACATAATAGGACAAATAGCCCCATATGGCCAGCCACTTTGGGAGAGGATAGGTTCAAGTTCATTTTATTATTCTCATCCACACTCTCTCTTGTTCTTCCCCAAATTCCTAGAGAGCAATCCCTAGAAAATTCTCCACCAAATCCTTCTATTTCACCACCAAATCTTCTTCTTTCCTTCTCCATTCTAGCCAAGGAGGAAGCTACCCAAGTTTGGGAGGATTCGGAGCTCGTTCGTGTCCTTTTGGAATCTCTACGTGTCGGTGTCGCTCCGGAAAGGCTTTTCTTCGATTCGATCTACCGGGAGGTATACATCCCTTCTTCTTTTCATTTCCTCATGCATATAGGTCTATTTTAAACCCATAGGAATGACCCCCATGGTTGTATCTCCATTTGTGTCTATTTCGTGTCCATTTGGAGGTCATAGGAGTGTCCTTTGTGTTGTGGTTGTGTCCATGTGGGAAAATCCTAAATTTGGACACACTATGTGTTGTTGTTATGTATGAATGAATTATTACATATTTAATCTCATATTTTTGTATTAGAGATGTGTTCTATAGTGTCTCATATATATATATATATATTAGTGTAAAGAGTGAGTTCTTGATATATTGTGTTATATACTTGTGTTCTTTTGTCTCAAACTACCCAAATCCGTCATGATTTTTATCAACGTTTTTAATTTCAGCCATAACTTAGAAATGTCATAGCTTCTAGCTCAAAGCTCGATTTAATCTCCCATTTTTTTTTAAAAGAAGCGTATTGAAGTTAGCTTTCCAAAAACATGTATTAATAGGCCTAATTCTTTCTGTAACTTTCTGGAGAATTATTTGAGTGTCAGCTGTACGAAAGACAAATGCGTTCTCGGTGTTTTCGCGATTTCGGGAGTTTCCGGAAACGAAAACGCGATCCGTTTGAAGTTTCGGAAAGCTAACACATAGATCTATAACATACTTTAATCCTAGATTTTAATTCATGCTGAGATGGTACAATATTGATTATTAGTAGGAGTTACTATTCGGTATATGCATTTTGTGCACCATTGTGTGTAATATAATGTTCTATTTGATTTTAACCCATGTTAATGTATATACATTATGTAATTAAATAGAGAATGCAAGCATGAGTAAATGTTTAAATAAATGATGTATGAGGTATAAGTATCCTATCTAATGTAAGCATGTATATGTATGGCTTGTAATGAATATGTAGGTTTCATAGTATGTAATGTATGATGCATATAGTGGTGCAAGAGAATAAATGAATGATGAATGAATGTAAGCATGAATGTAATGTAATAATAGATGTAATGTATACAATATACAAGTTAATGAGATGTAATGTTCTATGTTAACACAAATCCTATATTACCTCATGTACCCCCTTACACTATGTTGACATGTCACACTTGACACATTGTTCACTTACACTTTGACACTCTTTGATATGTATACACTATGTATGCCCATTTAATCCTCACTTGCCCCTTTGCCATGTTCACATACACACACATAGTCTCTTAAATAAGTATTTATGAATATAGTTAACTTAGCTATGTATGTATATTATATATATGTTAGTATATTGTGTTGTAATATATAAGTTTATATAACCATTTGAAATGCCATGATTATAGATCTAATGTTGAATACCAATATATGCATGTGTATATATGTGTAGACATGTATAGCTTAAAGTAATAGATTACCTAGTGTATATCTAACATGAATTCTTGCATATTGAGTATTGAATAATTGCATGCTATATAGAGTTGGGTGTATGTTGGCTTGTATAGCCTTGTATTAATGTGTGCTTGCTAGAATAGTCTTGGTTAGGCCTAGTAAGACTTGCTGGATTAGGACATGACCTAGCTTGACCTAGTTTGACTAGTGCAGTTGACCAGAGTTGACCAAGGGTTGACTTTGGCCTAGTTTGACCTAGATTCATGTAGAATGCATTGTAGTACTTTATATTACCCTTCTGGATATGTTGTGACTTGTGCTGTTCTAATTAGGAGCCAAACACCTCTCCTCGAACAGTATCTTTACCTTGGACATTCAGATATCAGACGAGTACATTCTCTGATCATTTCATATCCTGTTTAGAATTATTTTCCTGCTTTAAATTACTTTACTTGATACTGTCACGTTGGTCACACGGATTGGTACTATATGGATCCTTTCTTGAGATGTTATCCTTTAGGAGCATCGGATATTACATGTTCTGTGCGTTTCACTTACATTGTGTATCACTATATTTTTTGGTTCATTGATCACTTGTGACATGTACCCTCATGATCACAGAGTCTCCTTGAATCACTCACTGTTGGGTAACCCCCAGAATTACCCATTTATGGGCATCCATGTATCACCATACGGGGCCATTGCATGGAATTATAACATAACCTGGCTGGATCCTTGTGTATTGATTAGGAATACGGGGGAGTAGAATTGGACATGTGAATAATACCCAAGTAGTATCTTATCAGAATCTCTTCCATAGTGTCTTATCAGAATCTTCTATGCCATTTACATGTCTATATTGTACTCTGACTCACTAGCCACTGTTAGTTCTCTATGTATAGTAGATATTTCTATTACAGCTCTCTCTCTGTTTATATACTGCATTTCTTTCAGTACCTATATCTTACTTTACTGCATAATTATATTTTCTAACCTGCTATGAACTGTTGAGATGTACTGTACTCGCTCCTGTCCTGACTGGACCTGTTGATAAATTTTACAGATAGCCTGGAGGTTGCCTGCTAGCCTAGAGGAGACAGTAGAGGTTACATAGATAGCTAGGGTTTTTGCTTATAGTTTATTTTCAGTCATCTTGAGTTGTATTTATGGATTACTGTATTTAGGTTTTGAGATGTATCCTGAGTTTGTATCTTAGACACTTAGACTTCTATCTATTGTATCTCTTTTCGATTTCATGTTTTATCTATCTTCCTTTATGCTCTACCTTAGATGTGATTGAGTTTACATTCTGCTATGTCACCCCCATTCGGAGAGTATATACTGTTTAGTCTTATACTGTTAGATGCATTGAGACCTAGGACAGCGTTCTACCGCCGATACTGCGGCGTAGGCTGGGCGTTGTTACGTTCTCGTGCCCTAACTCTAGGGTACGGATCGTGACACATTTTTAGTGGTGGCCCATGCAGGTCAAGTTTATGTAGTGGTATTCGAACTTGAGTACCACTACAGCCTGCAGTAGGATTAGGATATATTTTGAAGGTACTCAATCACAGTTAGGAACCCTTGAGAGATTCCTGGGACGACCCTTGAGAATCTTATTTTAACTTCGATTTGAAAACTCTCTTTTTCCTTGATTGTTTTATCTTTATTTTTTGTTGTTGAATTTGATGGATTATTGTTGAATTTGGGTTTGTATTTATTGATTTTGATGGAAGATTGTTGAATTTTGAATCTTGACGATTAGCTGTAGCATCCGAGTTTGTATTTATATAATTGAAGGATATTGTTTATTTTTGAGTTTGATGTTCGTTGATAAATTTGATTTGATTTTTGGGTATTCATTGTTGATTTAATATAATTTTTGGCAAGATGAAATTATATGGGCTAGGTCATCTATGTTATGGAATCTAGTCTTCTATAGTCACATTAGCCAGCATGGTGAGGACATATAGTCTGACTTTGAATATATTTCTCGGGTGTGGGAATTTAAGGTTTTCGCAGCCAAGCTAACGGCACCGCGAAAATGTTAAATACCATGATTCTAGAGATATGTGCATAAGTTAAGGGCTCTGTGATTATCGTAGCCTTGCTTACTAGTATGACAAGGATTTAGAGTACCATGATTGTGGATAGACGCATATGATTATCAGATTGTACCTTAAATATTTTCGAACATATTTTCTCTACTTTGTTTCAGTCTTTCAAAAAAAAAGGAATTATTAATTGTTTTATTTTGTTTTGCTTCTCATTATTTAGCTTAGGAGTAACTTTAGCTATTTTATAAACCTTTGTGTAACTTCTTCTATGAATTTCTTCTTAATACAGTGAATCGATAATTTTGCTAGACTTTACCTTGGATTTGATATTTTAACTTTGGATTTCGAAATGGTTCCTTCTTTTAAACAGATAAGCAAAATAGATTTTATTGTTATTCTCTTCTTGCTATTATTCTTGTATTAAATAATAATAAATCGTCTTGATTACACCAATCACCTGTTTTGCAATATTGGTAGGAATCTAATGTTGGTCTTGGTATAGAATCTGATTTTTATATTGGAACATGAGAATATATATATGAATATATATAGTGGATACTTTCCTAACACTTATGCATGCTACACTTGATTTCCACCTATCTAAATAAATATTAATATGTCGTTGATGTTAAATTTTCAAAACTCTAATATTTCTGGTTTTCTGCTTTTCCAGTTTAAATTCGTAAGTTAAATATAAATTTCATGTTATTAGTTATGTTTACATTACTGCACATGTATGTCATACCTAGAGTTTTATTTAAAATTTTTTTTGTTGAGTTTTGTGTTTAAATTTGTCAAATCTGAGACTGTGTGCATATTAACCCTTAATACTGAATTTTAAATGTTAGTTCAAATTGTTGTTTTAAATATAATATTTAGAGCTGTGTACATTGTTGTTATAGGGATATAATGTTAGGTTTCATATTCTTACATGATAGGTTGTGATAAACATTGAGTTGATTTTGATGTTCAAATTTCTCCAAAATCCTGAAAACTGAATATATGTTAACATTTTCACATTGATTTCAAATGTTCAATTTCAGATTTAACATGTAATATTGAACTGTATGCGTAGATAAATGCATGGATAGTATGTTAGGGTTTCATTTCTATCATATTAGGATGTATTGGGACCATTGAGATTGGTTGCGATGTTCAAAACCCTAAAATCTGAAACTGTGTTATGTTAATATTGTACTGGTTTAAATGTTAGCATCTTTTCAGATTTTGTATGTAAATGCTGAACTAAAACTGGGTTTAACCTTTCAATACTAAGCTATAACCCTGTACAAGGACACACACACCCTAACTTAGTATACACTGTCATGTAACCTAACCCTTTTTCCCCTCTATGTTATGATTATATATCTAGATAGATATATATAGAGCTTAGGCATACATGTTATAATATATAAATACATAACTAAGTCTCTACCTTTTTATATATATATATATGGTTAGCCATGCAAGTTGTGATTAAATAGATTGTATATTGTAGATTGTTAACCCATATGCCATGATTAGTGTAACTTGATAGTTATTGTTTGAAATCCAAATCCTCATATACACTTTTATGTATATTCACGTACACACACGCCTACTATCTAACCATATGAACACGTCCCCATACACACAATGCTAGCTTTTTCCTCTCTAACGCTCTCTCTCTATATATATATTGTGATTGGATTTCAATGCAAGTGATTTTCAATTCCTTAATTTTTGAATTTGATTTTCTGTACCTTTTTTTTTGATAATTGGTAGTTGCCTTTATTTTATTTTGATAATGACCAATTTTTATATAGGATGGTAGACAGCCCTACAACCTTGATGATTGTTGTTCCCTTACCTTCCCAATTAAGACACCCTAGATTGTTTGTGTGTTGATACCATAGTACTGTTTTGACCTAGAATGACCAGTACACCTAGGTGAGACTTCCAACTGCTACGGTATGCCCTGACCTTGTATACTATTCTTTCAAATTGTATTATTTAGATAAATTTTTTTTAGACCTTGATTGTTGGAAAATAGGGACGTCATCCCATTAGTATCAGTTGTAGATATATATATGTTAGTCCTGGATGTGGGGATGTGTGTCTATAAACATATAGCTTATGAGATTTATAAGAGATTATAGTATCAGTCTTGATAGGATGTACTAGTCTTTTGGTGAGTATAAATGTGTTATGAGAGATAGGGGCCTATATGTCTTAGTAATGCATCGTTCCTATGGTAATAGAATGTATTAATAGATGGTTAATAGGAAGATAATAGTTTAAGCATACCTATAGCCTATGATCAGTTCTTTTTCATCCTTAGTTAAGACCACTTTAAAATAGGTCCAGTCCCTTGGATATAGGTTCCAGTCCATATTTTATTGAAGTTCCATTACCGCCGTACAGCAGAGCAGTATTGGAGGTATTCCTAGATTAACACTTTTTAGATGTACGTTTATTATTCCAGTGTTAGGAAGTGTTACCTTAGATATTGGATAGGTTAGAGGCTCTAGAAGGAGTACTATCGATCTTAAATTTCGAGGACAAAATTTTTCTAAGGTGGGTAGAGTTGTAGCACCCAGTTTCCCAAATGAGGGTAATTTTGAAATTTTGTGTTTATAATTATTTTAATAATGATATTTAATTCATGATATGATTTTTGGTGATTTTAAATCATTTTAAAATTATTTAAATTAATGACTTGTGGTTTTGACGTTTTGTTAGTGAAACCCTAGAGACTGTTTGACCTAGAGCCTAACCATGTGATTATGATATTTTAATGTCATTTTTGGCCTAAGAATATTTTTGCATTTGACCTCTTTGAATTATTTTGATATTATTTTATTATTTATGATATTATTTTGGGGTTATTTGAGTCAGGTTCAAATTTCAACTCAATCCGACTTAAAACGGGGACCCGGGGGTAGTTTGACTCTAGTGGGACCCACACACTAGTTAGGCATGGCCCACATGATATTAATTTTAGTCCACATGATAGAAATATTTTAGTTAGAGGTTAGACTAATTATTATGGATAAGGTTAGTGTGATTAGAGAATTTAGAATGACTAATTTAGCCCCAACCAATTAGCCCTTTCCTAATACTCATAGAATAGGTTAGTGGGGGCATTTTGGACCTTACATAATAGGACAAATAGCCCCATATGGCCAGCCACTTTGGGAGAGGATAGGTTCAAGTTCATTTCATTATTCTCATCCACACTCTCTCTCTTGTTCTTCCCCAAATTCCTAGAGAGCAATCCCTAGAAATTTCTCCACCAAATCCTTCCATTTCACCACCAAATCTTCTTCTTTCCTTCTCCATTCTAGCCAAGGAGGAAGCTACCCAAGTTTGGGAGGATTCGGAGCTCGTTCGTGTCCTTTTGGAATCTCTATGTGTCGGTGTCGCTCCGGGAAGGCTTTTTCTCGATTCGATCTACCGGGAGGTATAAATCCCTTCTCCTTTTCATTTCCTCATACATATAGGTCTATTTTGAACCCATAGGAATGACCCCCATGGTTGTATCTCCATTTGTGTCCATTTCGTGTCCATTTGGAGGTCATAGGAGTGTCCTTTGTGTTGTGGTTGTGTCCATGTGGGAAAATCCCAAATTTGGACACACTATGTGTTGTTGTTATGTATGAATGAATTATTACATGTTTAATCTCATATTTTTGTATTGGAGATATGTTCTATAGTGTCTCATATATATATATATATTAGTGTAAAGAGTGAGTTCTTGATATATTGTGTTATATACTTGTGTTCTTTTGTCTCAAACTACCCAAATCCGTCATGATTTTTATCAACGTTTTTAATTTCAGCCCTAACTTAAAAATGTCATAACTTCTAGCTCAAAGCTCTGTTTAATCTCCCGTTTTTTTTAGAAGAAGCGTATTAAAGTTAGCTTTCCAAAAACATGTATTAATAGGCCTAATTCTTTCTGTAACTTTCTGGAGAATTATTTGAGTGTCAGCTGTACGAAAGACAAACGCGTTCTCGGTGTTTTCGCGATTCCGGGAGTTTCCGGAAACGAAAACACGATCCGTTTGAAGTTTCGGTAAGCTAACACATAGATCTATAACATACTTTAATCCTAGATTTTAATTCATGCTGAGATGGTACAGTATTGATTATTAGTAGGAGGTACTATTCGGCATATGCATTTTGTGCACCCTTGTGTGTAATATAATATTCTATTTGATATTAACCCATGTTAATATATATACATTATGTAATTAAATAGAGAATGCAAGCATGAGTAAATGTTTAAATAAATGATGTATAAGGTATAAGTATCCTATCTAATATAAGCATATATAAGTATGGCTTGTAATGAATATGTAGGTTCCATAGTACGTAATGTATGATGCATATAGTGGTGCAAGAGAATAAATGAATGATGAATGAATGCAAGCATGAATGTAATGTAATAATAGATATAATATATGCAATATACAAGTTAATGAGATGTAATGTTATATGTTAACACAAATCCTATATTACCTCATGTATCCCCTTACACTATATTGACATGTCACACTTGACACATTGTTCACTTACACTTTGACACTCTTTGATATGTATACACTATGTATGCCCATTTAACCCTCACTTGCCCCTTTGCCATGTTCACATACACACACATAGCCTCTTAAATAAGTATTTATGAATATAGTTAACTTAGCTATGTATGTATATTATATATATGTTAGCATATTGTGTTGTAATATATATGTTTATATAACCATTTGAAATGCCATGATTATAGACCTAATATTGAATACCAATATATGCATGTGTATATATGTGTAGACATGTATAGCTTAAAGTAATAGATTACCTAGTGTATATCTAATATGAATTCTTGCATATTGAGTATTGAATAATTGCATGCTATATAGAGTTGGGTGTATGTTGGCTTGTATAGCCTTGTATTGATGTGTGCTTGCTAGGATAGTCTTGGTTAGGCCTAGTAAGACTTGCTGGGTTAGGACATGACCTAGCTTGACCTAGTTTAACTAGTGCAGTTGATCAGAGTTGACCAAGGGTTGACTTTGGCCTAGTTTGACCTAGATTCATGTAGAATGCATTGTAGTGCTTTATATTACCCTTCTGGACATGTTGTAACTTGTGCTGTTCTAATTAGGAGCCAGACACCTCTCCTCGGATAGTATCTTTACCTTGGACATTCAGATATCAGGCGAGTACATTCTCTGATCATTTCATATCCTGCTTAGAATTATTTTTCTGCTTTAAATTACTTTACTTGATACTGTCACGTTGGTCACACGGATTGGTACTATATGGATCCTTTCTTGAGATGTTATCCTTTAGGAGCATCGGATATTACATGTTCGGTGCGTTTCACTTACATTGTGTATCACTATGCTTCTTGGTTCATTGATCACTTGTGACATGTACCCTCATGATCACAGAGTCTTCTTGAATCACTCACTGTTGGGTAACCCCCAGAATCACCCATTTATGGGCATCCATGTATCACCATGCGGGGCCATTGCATGGAATCATAACATAACCTGGCTGGATCCTTGTGTATTGATTGGGGGTACAGGGGAGTAGAATTGGACATGTGAATAATACCCAAGTAGTATCTTATCAGAATCTCCTATGCCATTTACATGTCTATATTGTACTCTGACTCACTAGCCACTGTTAGTTCTCTATGTATAGTAGATATTTCTATTACAGCTCTCTCTCTGTTTACATACTGCATTTCTTTCAGTACCTGTATCTTACTTTACTGCATGATTATATTTTCTAACCTGCTATGAACTGTTGAGATGTACTGTACTCGCTCCTGTCCTGACTGGACCTGTTGATAAATTTTACAGATAGCCTGGAGGTTGCCTGCTAGCCTAGAGGAGACAGTAGAGGTTGCATAGATAGCTAGGGTTTTTGCTTATAGTTTATTTTCAGTTATCTTGAGTTGTATTTATGGATTACTGTATTTAGGTTTTGAGATGTATCCTGAGTTTGTATCTTAGACACTTAGACTTCTATCTATTGTATCTCTTTTCGATTTCATTTTTTATCTATCTTCCTTTATGCTCTACCTTAGATGTGATTGAGTTTACATTCTGCTATGTCACCCCCATTCGGGGAGTATATACTGTTTAGTCTTATACTTTTAGATGCATTGAGACCTAGGACAGCGTTCTACCGCCGACACTGCGGCGTAGGCTGGGCGTTGTTACGCTCTCGTGTCCTAACTCTAGGGTGCGGGTCGTGACAGATGAACATATTGAAGAGGTAGTTCCTGAAGGGAAAGAGGCTTTTGGTATACAACCAACACCAGTGGTTCCGTTGAGAAGGAGCGACAAAGAACTTCGACGATCCACGAGATACTCACCGGGTGAGTATGTGCTATTGACCGACTGGAGACAGCCTAAAAGTTTTACCGAGGCTATGGATGATAAACATAGCAGGAGTGGATGGAGGCTATGCAGGAGGATATGAGTTTCTTACAAGCTAATTCCACTTATGATCTGGTGCGGTTGCCAAAGGGGAAGAAGGCTTTAAGAAATTGATGGGTGATCAGAGTGAAACAAACAGATGATGCTACCCTCCCTCGATACAAAGCGAGGCTGATAGTTAAAGGCTACGACCATCGAAAAGGCGTAGATTATGATGAGATATTTTCTCTAGTCGTCAAGCAGCCGTCTATTCGGGTGGTGCTAACATTGGTAGCCAGTTTTGACTTAGAGGTCGAGCAAATGGACGTAAAGACGACATTCCTCCATGATGATCTTGAGGAGGAGTTGTCATGCCCAGGTTTTGTAAATTTTATCATCCTTGCTAGGGCATGATGCCGTTCGAGTCTAGGTTACGCCCATAAGGCAATTACCATAATAGCCAATTACAAGCTAAGCGATAGGGTCGTCGCACAGAAGTCCCAAAGCAGAAGCATTATACAAGTATTCAAAAAAGATCAAGTATTTTGTTGATAGCCAACAAAATTTACAAGGGCACGAGGCCAAGATTACAATCACTCAAGATCACAATCTCTCTGAATATAATCACCCAACTCTCTGTCATTTCTCAAAACAAATTTCAAGACTTGCCACTTTGCAGATGCTTCAGAAGACGATGTCCATATATTATGTCCCGTATAGGTGAAGACACCACTGCGGTCGCACGCCTCGAGACGCTAAGAAACTCCATGCCTTAGCATGTCAAAGCGAGCTCTGCTCCGAACGTGCTGATACTTGAACCTGCACATGAAGACTTGTGGGGTATCAGTACACAACCGTACTAGTAAGTGAGTCCCTCGTCCACTCATACAAAACCAACACGTTATTTTTAGTGAGTGGAAGTTATTCTTTTTGTTGTCTTTCTAATCTTGCCTTAGGATCAATTTAATTTGCAAAACTATAATACTACTTCGTGTTGCAACATCGTGACCGTGCTCCAACTTCTTTGAGACCATACTATAAAACCCAGTGTGAAAATATCATGGCCATGTCATAAGATCCATTTGTGTGACAACATCGAGGCATGTCTTGCAACACAATGTAACACATTCATACCTGCCTTACGATCTTTCTCGTTTCAATATACAACCGACTCAACCATACTCATGAACTTGTGTCATTGACTCAAACAACGGATGCCACATTTTGTGCTGAAGCACGTATCTCTGCTATATCCAAATCTTAGGATCTATATTTGTGTTACAAACCGTGCACATATTTTCTTGACTCATTTGTACCGTGCTTACACTTTCTGTGACTCAACCGACACCGTACATGGGGATTGTCGCTCAGCGCACACCGACTCATTTATATGAAAGTTTATTGGCAATTCAAGCCATCTTGGACGTTGATGGGTTAGATGACCATCATTTAGTAGCAAGGTAGCTACCCCACTGAACGCCCCGAATCACCAAGCATTTTAGAGTCATCATTCAGTTAAACTACCTGAACTGCTCTGTAATGTCCCATGCCAGTACGTCGGACACGATGAACTTGTTCCTCTTAGGGACGAATCGATCCCGGTATTCGAACAATCGTTTGAAGAACTAAAATCTTGTGCACAAGTTGCCCATAACTATGCAAAACTCTACTCAATCTGATGTACTTATAAAATCATTTCTCATCTCATCTTTTTATCTCTATGCAGATCCCAAAACTAGAGGCTGCCTTGGCGTCTACCGGTCCCGAGAACTTTCCATGTTGCCATATTATTTTGTCTCAAACTCAAGAATGACTATTTGATAGCCCTACTACTTTACCCATCTTGAACAACCAAATTTGAGTGCCTTAACCGGTGCCATAAACCATATGGCTCACATTGAAATCGTAGGGGCGCACATGCCATGATAAGCAATACGACTGTGGAAACATCTAGACTATGATTGCAAGTCGATAGCCTATGTGCCAGTATAAATGTGATCTACTCTATTGAAGTCATCTCTTTTTTACCCATACTGTATGATCAAATGACCGAGTGCCAACTTTGAAAACCATCATGGAATGATATCTGGGCAACAAGCTAACACTTCCAAGTTCTATACAAATTTGACACAATGGGATTATTTCCTTAGCTATGTGGTTTATCTCTTTTATTAAGCCTATTCAGTAAAATAAATACTTTTATTTGTCAGTGTGAAGGCCAAACTGAGGTAAGTTCATCGAAGTCAACCACCTGAATGAGGAATTGCCTCGACCAAGTGGGACTTCGAATAAGTCATTGCATAGCCAAGTCCAAACGCTATTGCATTTCGATTCCTCCAATTGAATTGAGTAGGACGGGGCATTACAGGAGCAGCCAAAGGAATTCTGTGAGAAGGACAAGTTATACTTGGTTTGCCGGTTGAGGAAGAGCTTGTATAGTCTGAAGCAGGCAATGAGGTAGTTGTACAAAAGTTTGAGTCATTTATAGAAGAACATGGTTATGCACAGATGACGTTGGACTATTCTATATTTTTGATGTACTTTACCGAGGATGGTTTCATCATTTTACTGCTTTATATTGATAATATACTACTAGTAGGTAGAAGTGTCACTACGATAGCAGAGTTGAAGTGCCAACTGGGCGCGACCTTCTTTATAAATGATTTGGGCACAACAAAGACTATTTTTGGGTTGGAGGTCAGTCGAAAGAGAGTCCAAGCTGCTACACTTGTCCCAAAAGAAGTACATTTACCAGGTACTTCAACATTTCGGGATAGACCGGTCAAAGAAAGTGAATAATCCCCTTACGGATCACTTTAAGTTCACTGAGGAGCAATGTCCATCTACCGAGGATGAGAAAGAAGATATGAAGCATGTTCTATATTCCTCAGCTGTGGGAAGTCTCATATATGCTATGGTGTATATAAGGCTAGACATCGTTTACGTAGTTGGCAAATTTAGCATATATCTTTCCAATCTTGGAATGGTACATTGGAGTACGGTCAAGTGGATCCTACGATACCTTCAGGGCATTGCCAATTGAAGACTTTATTTTGGTGGTGACGAACCAAAGCTGGTTGGGTATACCGACGCTGATCGCTGATATGGCTGGAGATGTAGACACGAGGCGATCGACTTTGGACTATGTAATGATGTTTGCTGGTGGAGCGGTATCATTGCAGTCGCGGTTGCAAAAGTTTGTTCCCTTGTCGACGGTAGAGGCATAGTACATTACGATGGTGAAGGCTTCCAAGGAGTTACTGTGGATAAAGAAGTTGCTGCATAAGGTGGGGATAAAGCAATAGCAATATACTTTGTTTTGCGATAGCCAAAATGTCATTCACCTTGTGAAGAACCAGATATTTCATAGTCGGTCCAAGCACATTGAGACTCGATATCATTGGATACGGGATATGGTTGAGAAGAAGGATGCGACGCTTGAGAAGATTCATACAGATGATAATAGAGCAGAGATATTCACAAAGGTTCTACCAAGGGAAAAGTTCGAGTACTGCAGGAGGATTGTTGGAATGACGATCTCCTCCACATAGCTGTGAAAGGAGAGATTTGTCAGAGTGGATGGGGTTCCCAACCTATGTGGAGAATACCCGGAGTACGATGAGCGTCATTCATGTGTCGGAGAAGCTCGGGGAGTGTATATTGAAACATATATGGTAAGCAAATATATGATTAGATTTTATACTTGACTTTGATCATATATTTATGATTGGATCTTATTTAAATGAACTTCCAATTATGGCAAGCCAATTATGATTGGATTTCCATTAAATATATGATTGATATATTATAATTTTTCGTATGTATTGGGTGTTAGCCCATTGGTCATATGGTCAAACTGATTTTAATAATTGATCAAACTCTGTCTCGATATATGAAGCTAGTCAAGATGTATCGGACTCTTGGACATGAACAAGAACAGCTATCTACACAGTTCAAGACCGAAGCTATGTTTGCCTGTTCGAGTCTGTATTTATTTAAGCAATATATTTTTCATTTTATTGAGTCTAGGAATATGTTGTACACCGAGTCGTACTGGCAAATAGGCTATTCCAAAATATTTTCAAAATACTTTTAAAATGTCCTTTGTTTTGAAAAACATTCATTTAAACAAAAGCTTCAAAAAGGTTTTCAAAAATCATCAAAAACTAATTTTTAAAACCTAACCTAACCCTGACAGAACTCGGCCAGAGTTCGGCCAGAGTTCGGTTGGTGGCTGTTTGATTTTTGAATTCTTCTGACCTTGGTCCTCCTGCAGTTGTGGATTTGACCGAGATTTCCTCATAGAGTTCTGTCCGAAT
Organism: Iris pallida; assembly: GCA_029216955.1. Taxonomy (NCBI): domain Eukaryota; kingdom Viridiplantae; phylum Streptophyta; class Magnoliopsida; order Asparagales; family Iridaceae; genus Iris; species Iris pallida. The sequence goes on from JANAVB010001997.1 coordinate 14,949,896, forward strand.
TCTGCCAGAATTCTGTCTTTGGAACTCCTATAAATAGAGAAGGATTTCGATCATTTTAACTCATTCATTCACTTTTAATCTTCTCTCTATCTAAAGCTTTCAGTCTTCCAAAGAGTTTTCTTGAGCTTTAAATTTCAGATCCCAAGCCAATTACAATCCTCTAGTCGATTTGCCAGTACGGTACTGTCTAGAAGTTTCTGAGAGATTATAATCAGAAGGCTTGATTAAAGAATACCTCTTCACATTTGAAGTTGGACGAGTTCTTCGTATCAAAGCTCGTATTGTAGAAGTTGCAAGGACTTCGTAAGAAAACTTGCAATTTTGCCAATAGTGGATTCAACTGGTAGCAAGAGTTCTACCGACTGAATTAGTCCTCAATAGAGGAATACCAGTATACATCGTTGTCTTTGCGTTTGCTTTCTTATCTCTGCCATTACATTACTTAATTATGATTATTATTCTGTGATCTTGCTGCTAACATTTTAATTAGCAATATTCTGCTGCCAACTCTATTTACCCCCCTCTAGAGTATTGTGCTTTACGATTTCGTTCCTACAATTGGTATCAGAGCGGGTGTTACAGGTAAAGCAAGGTAACATTGTAATTATTTATTCATTGTTATATAGATCACAGCACAACACATGACAACTGTGAAATTCACAAGTGAAGGCCAGGCCACAAACTGACCTCCACTGTTTGATGGTACGAATTATACCTATTGGAAAACACGAATGAGTTTCTTATTGAAATCTCTTGACTTTGATTTATGGTCTATTGTTATTGACGGCTATCAAAAGCTACATCGTATAAATGTTGATGGAGTTCTAGTTGAAAAACCCCATAATAGATATACAGAGGAGGAAAAAAAAAGGCCAGTCTTGACGCACGTGCTATTAACGCTCTATTTTGTGCTTTAGACATAACTGAATTTAACAGAGTGTCTATCTGCACAACGGCTAATGAAGTGTGGAAGCTACTTGAAGTCACATATGAAGGCATGACTCAAATCAAAGAATCAAAAGTCAGCAGACTTACTCAAGAGTATGAGGTGTTCAAAATGAAGCCCAACGAAATAGTTACTCAGATGTTCGAAAGATTCTTGGATATTGTAAATCCTTTGTCATCCCTAGGCAAAGAGTACAGTAACCATAAAAAGATTCACAAACTCCTGCGAGCACTCACAAAGAACTGGATTCCAAAGGCTACTGCAATTATTGAAGGAAATGACCTCACCACTATGTCCCTCGAAGTACTCATGGGTAAGCTACTCACTCATGAACTGGAGCTAAAATATTTTGAAGAGCCTGCACCAAAGGAGAAGACGATCGCTTTCAAGGCTCAGCACAAAAAAGCTGCTGAAGGTGACTTAGACAGCAGTGAATCTGATGCTGAAGATCAAGCACTCCTAGCAAGGAAATTCAAGAGATTCATGAGATATGAGAAGAGAGCCAAAGAAAACAACAGCAGCAACAACTGGTATCAAGATGATGCTGTCTGCTATGGCTGCAAAAAGAAGGGACACATGAAGAAGGATTGTCCTACAAACTCATCATCAAGCAAAAAAGAGCAACAGGTATGAAAAAGGGAACCTGAAGAGATCGACATCCCGGAAGTATGCCAATACCAGCATATGGCATGAAAGTGAAGCCAGCGACTCAGAAGACGAACAATCAGAAGACACTGCAAACGTATGCTTTATAGCATCCGATCAGGTACCTACTGAACCTGTAGTTGATACTTATGATGACTTCACCTTTGAGCAATTAGAAGATGCCTTCAGTGAACTGATGTGTGATTACAGGAACTGCGTAGCAAATATCAGACCTCTAAGAAGGTACTCAAAGAGTACAAAGGTGAAATAGATAGACTTACCGACCTACTAGCTGAGGTTAGAAATAATGTTAGTGAGTCTGGTGAGCTTTCTTCTATCAAGCTCTTATTACATGAGACTACCAAGTCATCTGAAGAGAAAGACAAAGTTATTGACCTACTCAAAGAAGAACTTTCTAAAGAGAAGAAAAGTCTTCAATGTGCACAAATCAGAATGGAAACACTCACTTCTGATTATACTAAGTTGTATGACACTTCTAAAAGATTGGAAATTAGGTTAGGAAAACAGCCTGAGACTGCTGCTTCCTTTCCTAACACGTGTCACTTACCGAAAAATCGGAACATTTCCAAGCCAAACACTGTCAGACCTAATCCTATCAAACCTTTACCCCAAAAGGTTAAGCCTAAACAGGATTATAGGTATGCTTTCTTCTATACTAGAAAACCTAAACCTACCAACCATGCACACCACTCAGCTTTCAACACTCGACATGCACAATGTCATTATTATGGCCTTATTGGTCATATTTTATCTGCATGTAGAATCAAAAAGCTTGTTGATTTAAATATTTATGCTTGGATACCAAAAGCTAACATTTCAGCACCCTACAAGAAATGGGTACCAAAAGTTTCATCTGCAAATTATTTTGTAGGTGGAACACCCTTCACATGCTAAAAGCAAATGGATCCTCGACAGCGGTTGTTCACGGCATATGACCGGTGATGCTACATTATTTGCAACACTATCGAAGAAGAAGAAGGAAGGTTATGTTTCCTTCGGTAATAACTTGAAAGGGTATATTATTGGTATCGGTGATGTTGGTAAGTCTCCCTATCCTATAATTAAGGATGTCTGTCTGGTTACCGAGTTGAAACATAATCTACTCAGCATAAGTCATTTAGCTGATCATGGTTATGGCATCAACTTTGGCAAAGACAAATGTACTATAGTTGATAGCTCAACTGGTAGTACTATCTTTGAAGGTATCAGGGAAGACAACATATATGTTTTCTATTTGTTGGAAGAAACTAACATTTCAGGTAGATGCTTAATGGCTAAAAGCGATGAGAGTCATCTGTGGCATATGAGACTCGGCCACGCAAATATGGACACAATATCAATATTATCCATAAAGAAGCTAGTACGCAATTTACCGGATATTACATTCAAGAAGAATTCGGTATGCAGTCAATGTGAAAAGAACAAAGCTACCAGATCCACATTCAAGTCAGTAAACGCTGTATGTACTACTAGACCTCTACAATTGCTTCATATGGACTTATTTGGTCCTAGCAGAGTTGCTAGCCTCGGAGGTAAACTTTATGCTTTTATAATTGTAGATGATTTCTCTAGATACACGTGGGTATACTTTTTGACATGCAAGAATGATGTATTATCCCAATTTATCACCTTTTGCAAGAAAGTACAGAATGAAAAAGGTTACATGATCACTCGTATAAGAAGCGATCATGGAGGCGAATTCGAGAATGCAGAGTTTGAGCAATTTTGTGACACACACGGTTTTATACACGAGTTCTCCTGTCCTAGGAGTCCACAACAAAATAGAGTTGTGGAACGTAAGAACAGAACTCTATCCGAAATGGCCAGAGTAATGTTAAACCAGTTTAGTCTACCCAAATATTTCTGGGCTGAAGCTGTCAATGCAGCTTGTTTTGTTCTCAATAGAGTTCTAATTCGACCCAAATCGAAGAAGACTCCATTTGAGTTATGGTTTGATAGAATTCCATCAGTTTCTTATTTTAGAATATTTGGTTGTAAATGCTTTATTCTTAATACAAAAGACAATTTGGGAAAGTTTGACGAAAAGGTCGTTGAAGGTATATTTTTAGGTTATGCGGCCAAGAGCAAAGGATACAGAGTCTTCAACAAAAGAACCATGATCATCGAAGAGTCAAGCAACGTCACTTTTGATGAACTGAATCAAATGACTATCGATGACAATGACGAAGATCCAACTGTACCAAGCTCAACAACAGCTGATTCTCAACCAAGCTCGGCACTAGCTGATCCTCCTAGAGAAGATCCAGGGACCAGCTACCTTCAGAGTCTGCCGAAAAGATTAAAATTTATGGCTGATCATCCAAAGGATTTGGTAATTGGTAACATTACCAAAGGTGTAAGTACTCGTACATCCAGTAGAGATATTGTTTCTAGTGTTGCATTTATTTCACAGCTAGAACCCAAAACTATTGATGAAGCATGTAGTGATAGTTTTTGGATAGATGCTATGCAAGAGGAATTAAACCAATTTGAACGGAATCAAGTTTGGGAACTTGTTCCCAAGCCTATTGATCATCCGGTCATTGGCACCCGTTGGGTATTCCGAAATAAACTTAATGAGAATGGTTTAGTGACTCGTAATAAGGCTCGACTCGTAGCTCAAGGATACAATCAAGAAGAAGGTATCGACTACGATGAGACTTATGCCCCAGTTGCGAGATTAGAATCCATTCGCATGTTATGTGCATTTGCATGTTTTCATAATTTCAAATTATTTCAAATGGATGTCAAAAGTGCTTTTTTAAACGGTTTTATAAAAGAAGAAGTTTTTGTAGCTCAACCTCCAGGTTTCATATATTTTAAAAACCCTGATCATATTTTCAAGTTGAAGAAAGCTTTATACGGTTTGAAACAAGCCCCTCGTGCTTGGTATGATCGTCTAAGCTCTTTTCTACTTGACAACGGTTTTTCAAAAGGCAAGGTTGACACTACACTTTTTATTAAGTCCTTTAATGGTAAGCTTCTTTTAATACAAGTCTATGTAGATGATATCATATTTGGATCTACTGATGAATCTCTGTGTCAAGAATTTTCTAAGTGTATGCAGAATGAGTTTGAGATGAGCATGATGGGAGAGCTGAAATTCTTTCTCGGACTGCAAATCAAACAATCTGACAATGGGACGTTCATAAATCAAGTCAAGTACACAAAAGATTTGCTAAAGAAGTTAGATCTGGATAATGTCAAACCTATTGGCACTCCGATGGCAACTTCAACAAAGCTTGATATTGATGAACAAGACAAGCCGATCGACACACGTAAGTATAGAGGTATGATCGGTAGTTTACTTTATTTAACTGCTAGTCGTCCAGATATAATGTTTAGTGTTTGTCTGTGTGCACATTTTTAAGCTAATCCAAAGGAATCACATCTGTGCGTAGTTAAGCGTATCTTTCGATACCTTCAGGGCACTTCTTCTGTTGGCTTGTGGTATCCCAAAATTAAGTCCTTTGACCTTATTGGTTATTCGGATGTAGATTTTGCCGGATACAAAGTTGATAAAAAAGTACCAGTGGCAGATGTCATTTCTTAGGCAAGGCTTTAGTCTCATGGTTTAGTAAAAAGCAAAATTCTGTAGCCCTATCAACAATAGAGGCTGAGTATATCGCCGCAGGACGTTGTTGTGCTCAGATTTTGTGGATGAAACAAACCTTGGAAGACTATGATTTATTTTATACACATATTTCCATTTTCTGTGATAATACGAGCACTATTAATCTGACTAAGAATCCTGTATGTCATTCTCGTACTAAACATATCGATATTAGACATCATTTTCTTAGAGATCATCATCAAAATGGAGATATTGACCTTGTATACATAGATACTGAGAATCAATTAGCTGACATTTTCACAAAACCTCTAGCAGAAGATCGTTTCAATTATTTACGTCGAGAATTAGGAATTTTGGACGTTAATAATATTAATTAATTTTATTTTATGATTATATTTCAAATACACAAAAACTGTGTTAGAGACAAGCCAATAAAGAGTCTATCTGTCACCACAACTACGGTTGAAGCGAAGTGGTACTTAAGAGTTTCCCGGTGAACCTCCGCCAGCTGGGACAGTACTCCTACAGCTAATCTGAAACAGTCGCTGTGTAATGATATTTAATCTATAAAATAATATTAATTATGTTAATTGAAGGTTGAAATTACTAATCTTTGAATTAAATATTTGAAATGAGCCAATGAAAAAGAAAGTGTTCCAAACCAAACCCAGGCAAATTTGGCCGGAATTCGGTTGAAGGTATCAGGTTATATAACCAGAACCCGAGAGCCTTTCTTCCTTATTGCTTCCAAACCACATCAACAGCAACAGCAGCCGCGCGAGAGAACCCCCAAACCCTAGTTCTTCACCACCCCTTCTCTTCCAATCCAAGTAGTGAAATCAATCCAAACTTTGGATTCGTGCGGAGTTCATCATTCTCTACAACATACTCAATTCTCGGGAGGTATAACTCCTTATTTCCCCTCCGTTTAATTTTGTGCTATTTCTTTTTTATTGCACAAATGGCACCTAAGGGTTTTAATCCCTTCAAGAGGAAAAAGACAACCAACCCAAGTGAGGAAGGTTCATCTTCGAATCCACCCACTAATTTCCTCTTTTCTCCAGTCCAATCTAGCGATGGCGCGTTCGACAGGTTTTAATTTCAAACCCTAGACCAAGCCATACTGTGGTATGGAGATTTTTCCATGAGATCCATATGCACAGGCGCTCCCATTAAGTGGACTGTATTTCCATATCACCGCCATTTCTTTGAGGCATTAGAGTTACAGCATTTTGTTAAACTCTATTTTCCCGTAGCAACTAATGCCATTAGACTATTTTACTGCAATATCATATTAAACACGTTTGATGTAAGCACTCGTGTTGGAGGATTAGATATCAATTTCAATGATGTTCTCTTAGCGGAGATTCTTGGTATCCCGAACGAAGGTGAACCGCTGGTTGATATCATTGAGTTTGATTTCCCCGAAGGCACGACACTTACTAGTTTCAAAGCGGAACTCTGTGCACCTGATAGAGTTCGCTCTGGAAAGTTCAAGGCAAACAACTTGAACTTGTTTAATTATGAATTGTATCGTATCATTTACTCCACTCTCCTTCCTATATCTACTTCGAAGGATGATGTCACGTCTCTTGAATTATCTGCTATGTATCACATTCTTAAGGGGATTCCATTTTCTGCCCCTAAGACCATTATTCAGATGATGGGACGTTGTCGTGCAAGAGATAGAAATCTCTCTTATGCGATGATTCTCCCACGCATCTTCCAGCATTTCGACATTGACTTATCTACTTGTGCTCAAGACCCTGAGCCCAAGGTTCTCAAGTTATCTCGTCGCAGTATGACTGCATCTGCTCCTCCTACTGCTCCTGCTACTGCTCCACCTCCTCCACCTCCTCAGCAGTATGCTATGACATTTGAGGGCATACACCAGCACCTTTCAGATTTGTACGTCTCGATGACGGACATGGCTCGCGAACGTGAGTTCCGCGACGTCACCTGTTATCAGGCGATTGCAAATTCTCTTGCTGATCTTCGTTTCGTCCAGACTGGACATTCTGCCGGTTCCATTCCTAGAGATCCAGCTTTCTCTGGTTACCGCTGTGAGGATGAGGCCGTTCATGCCTACTTTCAGCCCAGTAACGCATATGATTGGTACCGTTCTGACCGTGCTCCTCCTCATGACTATGTCGGTGAGTTTTACACTGGCACTCCTCCTCACCCTTCTGGCACGGGTACCTCTGCAGCTGGTCCTTCTGGACATGCTGGTCATGCTGACGATGACGATGATGATGATGATGATGAGGAGTTGTGATATGTTAGTTGATTTGTGAGACTTAGACATTATCTATTGTATACTTGGAAATGCTCTGACATTCCAAGTTTTTCCTTTTAGACTTTATTATCAGTATTTCTTTTTGAGGACTTGTACTGAATTTGTTTTATTGATGTCATCTGAACATCTTTATCTGCATCTTTATGAGATTCATAGTTTATGATTCACATCAGTTTATTTACTTAGCATCTTTATCTGCTTCTCTATTATAACTGAATTTATTTACTTAGCATCTTTATGGTTACTGTGATATAATTCTTTTTTTTATTATAAACTGCCTGAGTACAAATACATGCCTGTAATGTTATTCAAATTTTCTTTTCTTTTCTATCATTTATCATGATTATGTTCTTATGTTTCTTCACTGTTTGTTATTTATGCATTGATTGCAGGGGAGTTTTACTCTTTTGTAATTATTTTGCTGAGTGACAACGGGGGAGAAAAATAAAGATCTAACATTCTTTTGAGAAAATGCAGGATATGAACAATTTTTGGTTTTATTTCAAGCTTAAATGTTATATCATTCATAGTTTGTCAATTATCAAAATGGGGAAGATTGTTGGCCCATTGGTCATATGGTCAAACTGATTTTAATAATTGATCAAACTCTGTCTCGATATATGAAGCTAGTCAAGATGTATCGGACTCTTGGATATGAACAAGAACAGCTATCTACACAGTTCAAGATCGAAGCTATGTTTGCCTGTTCGAGTCTGTATTTATTCAAGCAATATATTTTTCATTTTATTGAGTCTAGGAATACGTTGTACACCGAGTCGTACTGGCAAATAGGCTATTCCAAAATGTTTTCAAAATACTTTTAAAATGTCCTTTGTTTTGAAAAACATTCATTTAAACAAAAGCTTCAAAAAGGTTTTCAAAAATCATCAAAAACTAATTTTTAAAACCTAACCTAACCCTGACAGAACTCGGCCAGAGTTCGGCCAGAGTTCGGTTGGTGGCCTTTTGATTTTTGAATTCTTCTGAACTTGGTCCTCCTGCAGTTGCGAATTTGATCGAGATTTTCTCATAGAGTTCTGTCCGAATTCTGCCCGAATTCTGCCAGAATTCTGTCTTTGGAACTCCTATAAATAGAGAAGGATTTCGATCATTTTAACTCACTCATTCACTTTCAATCTTCTCTCTATCTAAAGCTTTCAGTCTTCCAAAGAGTTTTCTTGATATTTAAATTTCAGATCCCAAGCCAATTACAATCCTCTAGTCGATTTGCTAGTGCGGTACGGTCTAAAAATTTCTGAGAGATTGTAATCAGAAGGCTTGATTGAAGAATACCTCTTCACATTTGAAGTTGGACGAGTTCTTCGTATCAAAGCTCGCATTGTATAAGTTGCAAGGACTTCGTAAGAAAACTTGCGGTTTTGTCAATAGTGGATTCAACTGGTAGCAAGAGTTCTACCGACTGGATTAGTCCTCAACAGAGGGAAACCAGTATACATCGCTGTCTTTGCTTTTGCTTTCTTATCTCTGTCTTTACATTACTTAATTGTGATTATTATTCTGTGATCTTGCTGCTAACATTTTAATTAGCAATATTCCACTGCCAACTCTATTCACCCCCCCTCTAGAGTATTGTGCTTTACGATTTCGTTCCTACATTGGGCTTCCATATATAAATTTCTAATATGGTAACCCTAATTCATGCAAGGGTTTAGAAAAGGTTGATACATGCAAGTTGAAACATTAACAAAAGACAGAAGAAGAAAAGAAGAAGAAGAAAGAAAACGTAGCAAGAGTGCTTGTGCTACTTTGGGAAGGAGAAATAAGGATCTGAGGCTGCTTCAGAGAAGGAGATCAATTTTGGGTATTTTTCGTTGTCTTCTATCTTCGTGGTTGTAATCTATTTTCTGTCACAGTGAGTTGTGGTGATCCGTTTGGATCACGAGGAACTTGTAGATGGTGTATTCTCTTTATTCCATTAGTGGAGGTTTTTAGGGCTGGACTCCGATCGTCCTGTGGTTTTTCTCATCTAGATTTTCTACATAAAAATTTCCGTATCTGTGATTTATGTTTGGCATTTTGGCTTGTGTGCTTTTGCTCGGTTCTTTCGTATGGCTCTCTGGTTTGGGGAAACATTTTCTGTGCTTCGTTCCCAACACCACGGCCTGGGTGATACAAAAAAATATACAAAAACCTAACTTAATCCCAAAAAATTTAGTTATAGTAAATCTAGGAAAGTAATAAAAGAAAAATACAAAAGATTATAAACAATTTGGTCAAAGGATTTTCATAATTTTGTGCAAAATTAAACTTAGACGAAAAGTGCCGCATTAGACCCCTTCTTTTGTAGAGGAACCGACCCGAGTTCTTTGTGCCATTGTTTGAATAAAGTGTCTCAACGCTAGTGTCAACAAATCTTGTTGAGGCATCTGCTCCCAAACTAACTGTTCACTTCCTCAATACTTTAATATGCACAAATGTCATCGGTTGAAGCTCGTCGTATTGTCCATTTGATAAGACTTACCTTCAAAAGTATGTCATGACGTTGTCAATGACTAATATTGTGCGTACGATGTTGCTACAATAATCTTCAAAGTAATTTACACTACCATGCAAGCACATCACCATTCTGTCTCTTAACATATTGTTGTAGGAAAACCTCTTCCACCAAGCGTATCTAAACTGTACTTAAGAAAGCCAAGTATAACCGCCCTAGCAAAAACATGACACATATGTCATTGTTGATGGCATTGTCCTCAACTTCAAAGAAATTTTCATATTTGGGTAAAGCTAAGGCTTATGTCATACAAAGTGTCTCCTTGATCACCGCATAATAGCTTGCTGTAACGCCCCAGTCCCAAAATACATAGGACTAAGAGATCGTATACATGTCAGCTACGTATCAAGCGGACTCTAGCCTTGCTCAAGTACGTATAAGCTATCTTGGTGTTCTAATTCTATCTATCAATCAACTATAAATATATCTAACTTAATCCACATAATAAGTAAATCCGAAAAGAACAATATATATAATGGTCTACAGCCCAATAACGTACATGTTCGATTAGACCCGAAGAACGATAAGGGTCTATTAAACTAAGCTAAGAGCAAAGCATAAATGACAGATGCAATATGAAAGCATGATAAAATGCCTAAGTCGGATATAGAAATAGTTCCATAAGCAATGAGCTATCTCTGGATGACCAACTACCTGGAGGGATCACTGTCATACCCCAGAACCAGAATACTGGAGAGCAGGGGACAGACACATCAGCTACGTACATTGGAGTGCAGCACACTTCGTAATATGATCATGACTGTATAGATGCATGAGATTTAATCTACAATCTATCAGTCTTTTATGATCAAGAATAAGTCTAATATCTTAATCTCAAGCAAACAAATAAAAGTTACAAGATGTTTGATTATCAGACATACAAAAATTAAGACGTCCCATACATTACATATTCAGATAATAATGAAGCTAGTCATACAAAATGCGAAGGCTAGCAAGAGTTAAGTCATACATGATCAACCCTATGATTTGTCAATCATGTTACACCCTTAGGTAGACAGAAATAAATTTGCAATACGAGCTAACACATGCATAACGACTAAATGTCTCAAAAGAATAAGTTACAGTAGAGTGAGAGAGCAAAAATAAAAAACCCACTCGTTGCCTCGGTTATTCCTGGTGTTCACCATCTGGCTGGAAGACAAGTAGATCCTCGGGTATCACTCCGAAATATGGTCATATAAAACCAGCTGGATCAGACCCCAGGAAGCACAAGTACCATAAATGTGGCTCAACTTATGAACTAAAACTAGCATATAAAGAATAGAAGAGCTGATACAAGCAACATATTGATAAAATCATAAATGACAAGAGCTAAAATGAACATCTTGCTTGCATTAGGAAGAACAAGAGTTGGAATATAATTCCCATTTTAATCATGATACAATCATTCAGGGATGGCCAACAAATCAAGTCCTACGGCTTGTTATCTAGCTAACTAGGGTTATCCCAGGCCTAGTTACTAACTAGATACAGTTAAGATATTTCTGCAGTCACAAGCCCTGCAGACTATCCAGGCTATCCAAGCAAAAGTTACGAGAGTTATCATGATTACAGGTGTACTTGAGTACTTGAATACAAGAAGTGCAACACATGACAGTGTGCGAGAAATGTGCCCTACTCGACGGCAGGCTACAAGTCCCCAGGTATGGCCGGGATAACGGGATCGTCTGTAACTAAAAAATCTCTCTATATGAATTACTTGATCAATCTAGTTGTTTAACCTAGTCAGATTCATTATGAATCTTTGACCGTGGTAAGCAGGAATCCATATCCTAGTCGTGATACATGATAAGACAGGTAGCTTGTACAATCACAATCGAGAAATCAACTACAGAGTCAAGACAAGAGTTACACTAGCAAGACATGAATGGTTGTCACAATAGCAATTAAGATTATACATGTCAGGTCAGGTATACTTGTCATATCTAGAATACTTGTCAGGAGTGCGCCTCTACGGGCCACTATCAGGATTATCAGCACTAGATCATATTATCCGATATGGGCCATGCCAAGTCAGGTTCTGGTTTCAGTCAAGTTCTATCATGTTCAAGTTCAAGTTACTAGTTCAATATTATCAAGTTGTCAAGCCGGATCGTCGCAATTTAGGACAAGTACAAAAAATATGCAAAGAAGATCAAGAAACATCCATGTGTGATTGAAACTATCAGTTGCATATGAACTCCAATTAAAGTAAGACATGGAGATTCTTGAAGCCAAGACGAAGATCTACAATTTTCATGTTTTAAGTTTCACAAGATTCTAGCTACAAAACAGCTTAAACAGAAAAAAATAATCATTCAGAGATTCGTACGGCACATATGTGCGTGGCGTAAGGCGCACGACAGAGAAATCAAGTTATCAAAAGGAAATAGCAGAACTACTAAGACATAAATCCAACAATGTCGTGCGCATCAGAAATAATGTGCATCGGAAGTCATGCGCATGGGCAATCCGTGCATGAACAAATTCGCGCATGGGCTAACCCGCGAATGGGAAAATTTATGACTGGGCTATTTCGCGTATAGGCAAATCCACGTATGGGGAAATCCACACATGGGCTAATCTACGCATGGGCTATCCGTGCATGGGAAAATTTGCATATGGGCAAATTCGTGCATGGGCAAATCCGTACATGGGTGAATCTGTGCATGGACAAATCCTCGTATGGACGAAACTCTCCTGCACCTTCAGTCTATGCGCGTAGTTTCACACCCCAGAATCAGAATACTGGAGAGTGGGGGATAGACACAGCTAGCTACTTACATTGAAGTCCAACCAACCTCGCAATACGGTCATGGCTGTCTAGATGCATGAGGGTTTATCTACAAGCCAACAATATCTTATGGTCAAGAACAAGCCTAGTATCTCATTCTCAAGCAAGCAAATAATTGTTATAAGATGTTATATCATCATACATACAAATTAAGACATCCCAAATATTATATATTCAGATGATCATGAAGCTAGTCATACAAAATACGAAGACTAGCAAGAGTTAAGTCATATATGATCAATCCTAAGATTTGCCAATCATGTAACAGCCCTTAGGCAGACATAAATTAAGTTGAAACATGAGCTAACACATGCTCGATGGCTAAACGCCTAAAAAGAATAATTTATAATAGAGTGGTAGAGCAAAATATGGAACCCACTCATTACCATGATTACTCCTGGTGTTCACCATATAGCTAGAAAACAACTAGATCCTCGGGTATCACTCCAAAATATGGTCATACAAAACCCGCTAGATCAGACCCCAGAAAGTGTAAGTACCACAAGGGAGGCTCCACTTACGAATTTAAAACCAACATATAAAGAATAATAGAACAAATACGAGAACATAAATAAATAACGTAAAAGGCATGCTTTAAAGAACATACTTGCTTGCATTAAGAAAACAAGAGGTGGAATATAATTTCCATGTTAATTATGAGACAATCACTCAGGCATGACCAATCAAGTGCTACGGCTTGCTATCATTAGCTAACTAAGGTTGTCACAGGCCTAGTTACTATCAAGATGCAGTTGAGATGTTTCCGCAGTCACAAGCCCTGCACACTATCCAGGTTATCCAAGCGGGGTTACAAGAGTTATCAATATTTCTGGTATACTTTAGTACTTATGATTCATGATATGCAACACATGATAGTGTGCTGGAAATGTACCATACTCGACGGCAGGCTACAAGTCCATAGGTGTGACCGGGATAACGGGATCGCTTGTAACTGGACAATGTCTCTATATGGACTACTTGATCAATCTAGTCGTTTAACCTAGTCAGATTTATTATAAATCCCTGACTGTGGTAACCATGTCATAGACATGATGCATGACGATAAAGGTAGCTTGTACAATCATAATCAGGAAAATCCACCACGGTGTCAAGACAAGAGTTATACTTAGCATGACAGGAATAGCTGTCGCAATACCAATCAAGATTTCACATATTATGGCAGGTTTACTTGTCATGTCCAGAGTACTTGTCAAGAGTGCGCCTCGACGGGCCACTTCCATGATTATTAAGATGAGATCATGCTATCATGTTCACGTTCAAGTTCAATTTTAACAAGTTACCAAGTCTGGTTGTCGCAAGTTAGGCCAAGTACAGGACACATGCAAGATCAAAAATATTTATAGTAACAAATACGGGGAACTAGCATGGAAATACGTGCGATAAAGATACGCGCGATAAAGGATGGTGTGCAAGAAGCACATGAAAGCGCACATGAATCGCGCAAGAAGCGCAAGTAGTGCAAAAAATGCAGCATGCGCGCCCGAAGTGCGCAGTAAGCGTAGGTAGGTACAGAAAATACAGCCTGTGCACCTAAAGTGCACAAGAAGCACAGGTAGGTACAGGCTGCGTGCAAGTGCGCAAGTGCAGGCCGTTTATCTTCAACAAATCATCACGAAGTGCATAGGGAACCCATGAACTCAAGGAATGCCATAACTTCCTCAAAATAAGTCAAAATCAAGCGGTTCAAAATCCAAAATTAGGTAGAATGAAATTTCCCACAACATGAAACCATTAGATTTCGGAGATCAAAACCCAAAAAAAATAAGAAAATTCTTAAAACATAGATCTACAAAATATAACCATCAAAACCAAAAACATCATGTGATAAAGATGCTTAGAATCATGAGAGAAAGAGAATAGAACAAACAAAAATGGAGATCCATCATGTTATCCATGGAGCAAGTTGTACTTGCCTTGGGTATGTGGGAGGATTAAATGAAGAAGAAGAAGGTAGAGAAGTAAACGATAATAATGGATGAGAGAGATAAAGAGAGAGAGAGTACTTGGTTTACATACCAACCTTCTCATCTCAAACCAACCCAACCCAACCAAGCCAAGCCAAGTTGAACCAAGGTGAACCAAACCAAAACTAAACTAAGTCAAGATTAAACCAAGATAAGGCTAAGCAAGATAATTCAAAGTATGGGTCACATGACAAATGTCAGAAATTCGTACACGTATACTAAAAATATGTATAATAGAAAATAAGAGTGACACGTAGGGAAACTATGCTCATGATGCACATGGAGTCGGGGAATGTGTTGCCAGGACACCTTGGCAGATGGACTTTCGGCACATGGCTTCCCGGACGCATAGGGGAGGTCGTCATCCACAAACATCAAGTTCAGTCATTTCCAAAAACTTGTCGTGGCCATAACTTTCTCAAAAGAAGTCAAAATCAAGCGGTTCAAAAGCCAAAATTAAATAGAATTGAATTGCCCATAACATAGAACCATTACTTTTGGAAATACCAAGGTTTTAGAGATCAAAACAAAAAAAAGAAAAACTTAAAACTTAGATCTACAAAAATTTATCCATCAAAATCGAAAATCTTAAGTTCTAAAGATGCCAAGAATCAAGCAAGAAAGAAGATATAACAAATAAAATTTAAGATCCATCACATTCTCTATTGAGCAAGTTGTACTTGCCTTAGGTTGGTTGGTTGGTGGAAGGAGCAATGGAGAAGAGAAGTAAATGATAATGAATGAGAGGAGAGAGAAGAAGTTGGTATAAATACTAAGCCAAGCCATATCAACCCAACCCAAACCAAACCAAGCCAAGCCAACATGTCATATAGAACCAAGATGAACCGAACCAAGACTAGCCAAGAACAACCAAAGCTAAAGCAAGCCAAGACTAAGCAAGACAAGTCTAACTACGGGTCACCTGACAAATGTCAAAAATTCGTACACGTATACCAAAAATATATATACAAAAAATGGGAGTGACAACTCTACCCACCTTAAAATAATTCCGTCCTTAGAATTTAATCAAGAGGCTAGAGGTGTCGGGGCAAGCTATACTAATTATAGGCAATCTATGTCTAGCAGTCAATCAAGCAATCATTCATGCAAGCAAGGAATTTAGGGCATAAGAATATAATATACTTTACGAGTCAAACAAGTATGGATATCATGATCGGATATTATCCTCACGTTCCTAGGTAGACTCACCTAAAGAGTGATGACCCCAAGCGACATGGACTAAACTAGTAGTCATGTTCTTGAGTACCGTCTTTCTTCGGTCCAATATGTACATGGCCTTTCCTCATACGAAAGGTTGGTACCTTCCTTTTTTGGTAAAAAAATATGTCTAAAAATGCTACCCAAAAGTCTAATTCTGTACACAGGAGTAATATCATAATTTTGGGTCAAAATGATGTCCGTTGTTGGACCCGCTTTGTACCGAAAAGTGTGCCAATACCTATGGTCTCTAAAGTTATCAAACTATATGCCTACAGGTCTGATTCGATGATGCAAACCCAACCGTATATCCAAAGTTGAATTCTGGTGGGCCGTGCATAAATTTGTCCATTGAATTGGGTTACGGGCCTACTAAAATAGCGTTTCGATCGACCTTCTCAGAATCGGACCAAACTTGGCTCACAGGACCAGAAAAATGATACGGTCCTGTCGAATCAAGTTTCAT
Organism: Iris pallida; assembly: GCA_029216955.1. Lineage (NCBI taxonomy): Eukaryota > Viridiplantae > Streptophyta > Magnoliopsida > Asparagales > Iridaceae > Iris > Iris pallida. Next base: position 14,966,356 of record JANAVB010001997.1, read on the forward strand.
CTTGAGATGAAGAACGTGCATGAAGTTTTTGGCTAGTTCACAAAAAGGTCGATATAAGATATATCGACCAATACGCCTCAATTTCGTTGTGCATACATAGCAAAATCGAGTCCCGTCAAATTCCACATGTCCGCAAAATCTGTACACATCTTTTGATGCTCACTAATTGCAATAAAGTCGCCCTATTTATCGGGGCGCTCATCGTTACGGTAAATTTCTATTTTTGAAAACAGTGTTTAATGTGATTTTCTTTTGATTTTTGGAAAATAGTTTTCTCAATGCACGGGGAATCAATTCAAAAACTACGAAAAGGTTTTTGCATCCCTACAGGGTGTCTACAAGTATCTTTAGATCAATTTAAAAAACTGGCAAAAAGCTGGTTACAAATTGACGAGAAACAGGGGTGTTCACATCTCAAAAATTTATTGTTCGACAGTGGGTTTTTTCGAACTTTCAAGAATTATCACTCACTGCAAAGACCAAACTAAGTAAATCTATTTGAATAGGTTAGAAAATGGTTAACTAGACTATGCGTAGAAATTTACGGTTCAATGTTTCATTGAATGTGTAGGAAGAAAAGCTACCTAGAAGTAGGGTGCTGTTAGAACTGCTGCGGCTGCTGTTGTTGTTGCTCGCTGTGCCACGCTGCCCGTGAGTTTTTTGATGGCTCTGGCCGACTGACAGCCTTCCACGGCAGCACGCACGGTCGACGACGAGGTTGGGATTATGGAGAAGGCTGGGTTGGGCTTCGGGATTGAAGGGTGGTGGGTTGTAGCGGCTTTTTTTTTTGAAAACTGCGCTCGGTTTGCTCCCATATATGCACTTATATATTACACAGATTAAATTCGGATTTGAATCCCATTTAAATCAAGATTTGATTAATCTTGACGAGATTTAGATGGAAAAGATTCGTTTAGCCAGTTTAAATTTGAATATGATTCAAATTTCTCTGTGCGTCGGCCGGTTTGGTATCGGGGAATAAAGACATGCACTGTTCACCTAAAACCTTTTTTCCCCTTCCCATTAGATATATTTATATTTTTATCTATATATACACATAACTATATATACACCTATATCTCCACCCACCTACATATCCTATATATATGAGTATGGTACTTAGTGCACCCAAATTTAAATAAATGAAAATCATATTTATAGAATATTCTTAACATATGGTTTTACCTTATAATTATTACTTACAAATTATATTTATTAAAAGCTATATATATTTATATATATTTAAAGCCCATTATTTACATACGTTGCCTACACTTGTCAACCAGCAATATATAGCCTAGCCTCTACCAGGATATTTTAAGAAATTATTTACCACGGTTCAAAAATAACATAAAATATCAATATCAATAACAATATATATATTATATATATATATATATATATATATATATATATATATATATATATATATATATATATATATATATATATATATATATATATATATTAGTTCGGGTCAAGTCCGGGCTAAATTGGTACAACAAGGTCTCCCAAAACTTATAATCTTAATAATTGATTAGTTAAATCATTTGTAGGGGTTTGGTCACAACTTTGACTGGTTTTTCTAGTAGGGATATTGCTACGGGTAGGTCTTCCCTGCTAATACACTATCAAAGCAAACAGCTACACTATCCATGCCAAGGTTCATCATCATCTTTCACCTCAAAACTTAACCATGATTAAGGCCTTCTACAATAATAATTAATTTAGAAAATATTTATAAATTACATAAATCCCTATTCATGTCAAATGATTAATAAAAAAATATATTTTAAAATTTTAGGACGATGAGTTACAAATCTACCCACCTTAAAAATAAATTCGTCTTCCAATTTAAGGACTACTAGGATAGGCAAACTTGGTAGATTAATGAAAGGTAGTAAAAATTTATGATAAGAAAATATTGATCAAATAGATGAAAAGAGAAAGAAAACATCTTGAACTGTAAAGGCCCTAAAGTGCTCTCAAAATATCTAATTTAAAACAAGTTTGGATAAATGAAATAATCATAAAATAAAGTATCGACGAAAAAGAAAAAAGTTAACTACAACCACGATAAATAAAATAAAATGATAAATAAAAATTCCATAATCCAGGAAGAGGAGATTTAGGGTTAGGGATTAAGAATTGGATTTGGGAATTAGGGTTAGGGATTAGGAATTGGATTTGGAAATTAGGGTTAGGGATTCGACGGTTTGTAAATTATGGTGATTGAAAAATTGCGGAGAATAAAATGGGACTCCCCTTCTTTATATAGGGCTTAGGAATTCCATAATTAGGAAAGGAATATGAATAGAATAAATCTTGATCAAATCTTTCTATAAATCAATTCAAATAGATATCTTAAACATAATTAATTTAATCTATATATATTTTATTACAGTAATAATTTAAGATAATTTTTAGTACCAACAACTAATCTGTACAATTAGGTTTTCATAAATATAATCTTATTTTAATAATATATTCTAGTAGTCGAGACGATAATTAATAAATAAAAATTAAATCAATTACATATTGAATCCAACAAATTCTAGATTAATTAAAATCAATCCATAATGATACTAGATATTATTAATACTATTTAAGATATATTTAACCAAATCTAAATTGATACTTTTGTAAATACTTTAAGATAGTACCTTAAAATAATACTCAATGTTAAATAATATCTAAAACATATTTTTTGTAAATTTAAATCGTAAAACAAATGATAATAGTAAAGCAAATAATCCCGGAAGTACATTGTATAAAATAAACTAGTAAATATTTTTTTCATTCCAATTTTTTATATAATGATTAAAATAAATAAAGTTTTCTAACTAGAAAAATATTTAAAACTAAAAAGGAAAGTGGGCTTACAAAAGCTAACCACCTTAGAAAAATTTTATCTTCGAAATTTCAAAGGAAAGGACTAGACACTAATAATCAAGAAAAGTAATACGATCCAAAATTGGATAACCGTAACCGCGGATAGAATCGAATAAGAAAGGATGCGCTTTTGGCACGATCCAGAATATTCAAAAATGTCTGAGTCGCAATTAAATCTTTATTTAAGGATGATCAAAGAATTCGATTCGATCAAAATACGACCAAATTATATGGTCAAATGATCTAGTCAAGATCAAAATCTAAGTATGCTTAAGGATAAAAGCGAAATAGGATTAGCTAAAAGTAATTAGGCACGATTAGCCACTAACTGATATTATATAAGCATGATCGACGATCAAAAGTTAGACAAAGTATGACATGATTAAAATCACTTAGATATAAGTAGGATGTAGTTACGATCAAGGCTAATCATGCAAGTCATCCAATCATGATTAAGAATTTGGCATAAACATGAATACCATCAAAGTAATCATGATAAAAATGCGATAATAGAGTTGAAATATAGGCACGATTATGATTATAGTCAAGATAGTTTAGTCACGGTCAAAATTGTTTAACAACGATCGAAATTGAAATTATTTTGGCACGATCAACTGGTTAATAAAAATTGTTTAGGCATGAATATAGAATCAAAATCTAGAAAAAAGATGCGAATTGACTTGATCGAATATAATAAAAGTAGTCTAATCGCGATCGAAATCATTTTAGCACGATCATTTATGTATGCATGATCATATAATCATATAATCTAGGTGCGATTATAAATCTAGTGGAATATGGAATTAAAATCTAGTAGTAGGTTTTAAATGAGGAGGAACCAAATGACGACTCGACGAATAGAAGATAAGAAAGAAAGATAAGTAGGGAACTACAAGCTTTATTTAAAATTCAATAATAGAAAATAGGATATAAAATCAGTTTGAAGTGAGAGTGCGGATCCTGAAAAATTAATAGTCATATGCCAATAAAAATATAGCCTCTATGGTATTCAAAAATTGTATGCATATCTGAAGTCATTTCCTCGAGAATCCATGCCTTGCCAGTGTACATCTGGCTATAGTAAACTCTTGATTTCATAACTCAAATATGATATTATATCATTCTATTAGCTCTACCAATATTAGCATTCAACTTAAAAGTCAAAATAGGGCAACTATGACATAGTTTTTAATAACATTCGATAACTTACACTTACTCGAATTTACTTCAACTTAGGGATCATGCCACGCCAGTACGCTGTTGGATGCAGTGAACCCGTACTGTCTAATTCAAATAACTGGTGACAGTGCTCTGTTGTCTTGCCATCGTAAGTCATCAAAATTATTCTGACTATATCCCTAAGAATTTCAAAGGAGTTTTTAGAAATTCCAACAAGTTGATCATGATAGAAAATGTAAGTATCTGTTTTTCAATAAAAATATCAGTTTTGAAAATCATATGATCGATTAAGAAGAAAACGATCAAAGACAAGAGAAATATAAATCATATATATCTTAAATTTCAGAAAACGACTCCAAAATTACTATATGAATAATCAAATCATGTTAGGCTCAAAAGTCAATGGATGGAAATAAATTATAGACTCTTAGGAAAACAATTATTTATGGTCAATGATAAGGAGCTACGGATGCTATGATATGACGATGGTATTTAGAAAAGACAGACAACAAATTTTCACAAATGATCAAGATTGGAGTTGAATCATAGGAAGTCCTAATTTAGCCAACGAATAGTCTATCCACCTTGGATCCTACCATCATGTCAAAATAAAATATGTTATCCTTATAGGAGAATTTCTCAAATATCTAATAGGATTTTGAATTCAATGAATCCTTGGCTAAATCATATGGCCTACTTACCCAACAGTCAAATCGAATAAGGGATTCCTAGACCTAATTATTCTCCTAAAGATCAAATTAATCATAATTATGAATGAGCATTTCCTAGTCGCAGGCTCGCAATATCACGACTAATATGGTACTACCATGAGTTTACAAGATTTGCAAAAACTGACCTGCATGGACCACAAAAAAAACTTATCATGACCCGCACCCTTTTTCGGGTGCAAGTGCATGTGCAAGTCCAGTCTACGTCGCAATATCGACGGTAGTATGCTGTCTATCCACAATGCTCAAAATCACAAAAAATACAACTTTATTGCTCATTCACATTACTATATTAATTACAATATTTACAAGATTTACATTTGAAGAATTTACAAGTCTCACAAAATAAAATAAAACAACTAATCTATCTAACTAGTCTTCTAGGTTGGCCTTCCAACATATCCATGTCTTTTCCAACGGTCCAAAGCGTAATGTAGCAGGCGATTATATGAAAAATGTTGGTTTTCAGTCAGGAATGGAACGAGTACATTCTAACAGCAGTTCTAATAATTGACAAAATCTATAAAATAATAAATAATATGAAAATAAATGATGGGTGGATAAACAGAGAATGATGGTATGAAACATGCGAGTAAAGGCAAGAGAGCATGGTAATAAAGACAATGAAGTAACAATAATAAACGACTAAAACAGAAATAGTAATATAGCAAGACTGTATCTAACTAGTGTGTTAAAATACACTTTCGATATGTAAACGGCTAAGGGGTAAATATAATACCCCGCACGTGAAGTGTGTAACTGCTTTCAGACACGAATAGACAAATGAGATATTTCGGGGTATATTTACATGTCTAATAATATATTTTCTTGTCCGACTAATACTAATGGATCTAAACGGGTTATGAACACGAACATAGCAATCATGAAATATAACATGAAAGAAATTCATATAAACTACATCGTGTAACCATCGGGTCGAGAATCAACAGAAGATCAATGTAAGACAATATTAAATACACGAATCATAGAAGTTATCAAATATAAAAACTATCCAAAATTTACTTGCTTGGGGTCCTTTGCTAGTGAAACCGATAATGCCATCGTATTCGAAATAGTCCAGTTGGCTAGGGGTAGCACGCAAAACAAACAACATCCAACTACTTAGTGAACTACATGAGTCAAACTTCTACGATTACCTCCGGATGCTGAAATAATATCACGAAAATTTTTGGTATAAAAGATATGTCTAAAAATGGCTACCCAAAAGTTCAATTCTGGACACAGGAGCAAAATCATAATTTTGGGTCAGAACGATGTCCGTCGTTGGACCCACTTTGCACTAAAAAGCGTGCCAGTATCTACGACCTCTAAAGTTATCAAACTATATGTCTACGGGTCCGATTTGGCGATATGAACCCAAACGTATGTCCAAAGTTGGATTCTGGTAGGCCATGCACAAATTTGTTTGTTGGATCGGATCACGAGTCCGCCAAAATAGCGTTTCAGTCGGTCTTCTCAGAATCGAACCAAACTAGGTTCACAGGACCAAAAAAATGATACGGTCCTGTTGACGTAAGTTTTGACTTGAGATGACGAATGTGCATGAAGTTATAGGCTAGTTTGCAAAAAGACCGATACGGAGTATCTCGATCGATACGCCTCGATTTCGTCGCACACATGTAGCAAAATCGAGTCCCGTCAAATCCCACACGTACGCAACATCCGTATGCGTCTTTCGATGCTCACGGGTTGCAACAAAGTCGTCTGATTTATCGGGGCGAACGCCGTATCGATAAATTTCTATTTTTGAAAATAGAATTTAATGTGGTTTTTCTTGATTTTGGAAAATAGTTTTATTAATGCACAGGGGATCAATTCAAAAACTACGAAAAGGGTTCTGCGGCCCTACAGGTTGTCTACAAGTATTTTCAGATCGATTTTCAAAACTCATAACATACTGGTTGCAAATTGACGAGAAACAGGGGTGTTCACGTCTCAAAAATATGTTGTTCGATAGTGGTTTTTTCCCAAACATACATGAATTATCACTCGCTGCACAGACCAAACTTGTAACCCTCTTCCCAAAATTTTGAAATAATTTATTTTATTTATTTATTTGAATTAAATGGTAAAATTTAGAATTTTATAAAATATTTAATTAATTAATTATTATCATAGAAGACCTTAAACATGGTTAAGTTTTGGAGTGCTAGACGACTAGAAATTATGGCACGGATAGTGAGTGGCGTGATTTGACTAGTATATTACCCATGGTAGGAAAGGCCCAGCCATATGTGTTTTCCAACTAGGAAAATTAGTCAAATTTGCGACTTAACCCCTATAGACGATTAATTAATTAATAATTAGATTATTGAACTTTTTAGGAGATCCGATTGTACCAAACTAGCCTGGACTTGATCTGAAGCAAGCCTAAACCTATGTAGTCATGCGGTGTGTCCAAAGACGTCCGTATCAACATATTTTATGTGTGTCGTATTTTATCTGAATGCTATACTAAATATATTTAGTAAGTAAATGTTATATATATATATAGTAAGGATAACAATTATAGTTGATATTAAGTGGTAATTATTTTAGAATAGGATAAATAATTTCCTTAGTGACCCTTGTACAGTTTGGGGATTTTCTTTTAGACTAAATGCTTTATAGGTATGCCCATTAAATAAACGAATATATATATATATATATATATATATATATATATATATATATATATATATATATATATATATATATATATATTCCATTAGTCTATGGTAGAACCAACTCGAGCATTTTCGAATCTCTCGTGTCCTCCATCAGAAAGAAGATTGCGGGCTGGCACAACGCTACCCTTTCCCCTGGCGGGAAGATGGTTCTCATCAAACACGTTCTATCCTCCATCCCTATTTATATCCTGGCTGTCTGTGGTCCCTCCAAGATTGAAGCCTTCTTCGCCAGATTCTTTTGGGGCCACAGTCACGGTGAGGTCAAGCATCACCGGGCCAGTTGGACCACAATGGCCAAACCCACCGACGTGGGCGGGCTGGGATTCTGTAGATTGGAGCACCTAGTGGACGCATGCTCCATGAAGTTATGGTGGAAGCTACGCACGGACCACTCTCCCTGGTCCAAGTTCATGAAGGACAGATACTTCAAATCCAACCACCCATCCTCGGCCTTAGTGAGTAGTAGATCCTCGTCCACCTGGAGGCACATCTCTCGTGGTCGCGATATCGTCGAACCCCTTATCCGCCTGTGACTGGACGATGGTCAATCCTCGGTGAATAACGAGTGTCAGCTGGAAGACACGCTTCTCATGGCCCACAACTAGCCCAGCGGTAAGATTCGTGACCTATGGGACACCAATGCGCGTTGGAATTGGAACAAAGTCAGAGACTGGCTTGGTCTTGATGCGGCTGAGAGCCTATCAACCGTTAATTTGCGGATCTCTAAAAAACCGGACTCCCTACGGTGGTCCCCCAATGCTATCGTCCAGTTCTTGCTGGCATCCGCTAGGATAGTCGCTAGAGGGACCGGAACGACAACCCCCGTCATTGTCCCTTACTGGCAATCTTGTATCCCTAAAAAATGGTCGATCTTGTTATAGAGAGCCCAAAGACGGAAGCTTCCCATAGACGACTCCATCATCTCCTTCGGCTACAGCATTGCTTCGAGATGCCATTGCTGCGCCTTCCCCCAAGCGGAGTCGGTTGAGTACGTACTCCTATCTGGAGACCTGGCAGGGCACTTGTGGACCAGCCTTAACACCAAGCTTCGACAGAGACATTACCCTGGGGGCTTCAATGATCTCCTCGCCAGCTGGGGAAGTTCCTACGGCCGTCAGATCGTCGCAGCCGCGAGTATTTGGGTTTTGTGGAAGAATCGGAACAAGTATAGGTACGAGGGCCGTCAACTCTTCCCACACCAGATTTTTAGCGAAGCCCTTCACCAGATCCACAGAGTTTGGTGGCGCTGCTCTTACTCCTAGGATAGCTTTTGGTCAGCCTTGAACTAGCACTCTCTTCCCTATGTGGTTTTTGGTTTTCTTTTTGGCGCATGGCACTTTTACTTGTATAGGCTTTATCATTTTGCGCCTGATACTTCAATAAAGTTCCTTTTTCTTAAAAAATAATATATATATATATATATATATATATATATTTTATATATATATATATATATATATATATATATATATATGGTTATTATTAAAGGTCGGTATATACAAATATAGCTATAAATAGAACTGGTTATTTAAATTCTAAATATATGATATGACCATTTGTTTACTATTTCTAGAACATTTCTAATGGATGTTATTCGGAGTATTTTCTATATATATATATAGATATATATGTGTGTGTGTGTGTGTGTGTGTGTGTGTGTGTGTGTGTGTGTGTGTGTGTGTGTGTGTGTGTGTGTGTGTGTGTGTGTGTGTGTATTTATTATGTACAAATACATAAAAATGCATTTAGGTACGCAGTTGCCATATAGTGTTTTATATAATAAATTGACATATAGAAATATGTAAAATATATTTTTGAAACTTTTAGAATTATTAAAAGGGGTTATTAGAAATTCTTTTCAATTGGTTTAAATAAATTTCTTGTTTTTATTTTATTTATTTAGAATTATTAAATTAGAAAGGCCTTTAAAGAAAAGAAAAGCAAAGAAAAGAAAAACAAAGAAAAAGAAAATGGAAAAGAAAACAAAATAAATAAAACCCCCCACAACCTTGAACCCAGAAGCCCGACCCGACCATGCCTTATATAGAGTATCGAGATCGAGAGAGAGAGAGAACGCGTGAGCAAACTAAAACCCTAACATAAACTAGCATCCCTCGACGCAGCGCTGCCTCTGGCCTCCGCGTGCCGCCTGGGCAGCCGTCGGCCACCGAGAAGCGCGGCCGCACGTGTAGGCAGCGCACAGCCAGCGGCTACAACAACAGTAGTTGCAGCAAGAAGATAACCCAGTTCTCCTCCTCTTTTCTCATCCATCGATTGAACATTTTATGAACTACGAAAACCTATGCGTAGCCTATATAACCATCTACGTGACCCTTGAATTAGATTTGAATATAGTAAACCATATTTCTCAGGAAATCGATCCAAAAACCAATAAAAAACTGTTTCCAAAATAGTTTAGAAATAGTTTAGGTGCCCCTGTTCGAGGATCGATTTCGATCAACTCATGAATCAAATCCAAAAACCAATTAAACATAGTAGAAGACAACCTATTGGAATCTAGAACCCTTTTTGTAGATTATAATTTGATCGACTATCTGTCGAGGAAAATGATTTTCAAATTTGCCAAAAACTATTTTTGAAATTATAACATTTTAGGAAAAATTTTCGATACAACGTGTGCCCCGACAAATCGGGCGACATGGTCACAACCCATGAGAATCAAAAGACGTGATGTATGTTGTTGACGTGTGGGATTCGACGGAACTCAATTTCGTTGTGCGTATGCGACGAAATCGAGACGTATCCGCTGAGATACCCCGTATCGACCTCTTTGCAAATTAGTCAATTACTTGGTGCACGTTCGTCATCTCGAGACAAAACTTATGCCAATAGGACTGTGTCATTTTGTGGGTCCTGTATGTCAAGTTTGGTCCGATTCAGAGAAGGTCGACCAGAACACCATTTTGACGGGCCTGTGACCCGATTTAGCGGGCAAATTTGTGTACAGCCCATTAAAATCCAACTTTAGGCATACGTTTGGGTTTGTATCATTAAAATAAATCCATAGACATATAGTTTGATGACTTTAGAGACCATAGGTACTGGCGTGCTTTTCGGTGCAAAGCGGGTCCAACGGCGGACATCGTTTTGACCCGAAATTATATTTTGCCCCTATGTCCAGAATTGGACTTTTGGGCATACATTCTTAGATATTTTTTATGATAAAAATATTGGTAATTTCTGTTTCAGCATCAGGAGATGGTTGCGCGAGTTGACTATCGTGGCTCATTTGAGTGGTTGGTAGTTTTTGTTTCATCAGCTAAGGACCTCAGGCGAGTACATCTCTGATAGTTTTCATATTTGATTATCTCTATGATTCATGTATTTAGTAGTATTTTACATTGATATCCTATTGATTCTCGACACGATGGTTGCACGAGAGAGTAGTTATGGATTCTTTACATGTTGCTCGTGACCAATCTATTATCGTTTTCGTGACCTGTTTGAATCCATGATACTAGCTGGGCGGGAAGTAAACTAGTAGACATGTAAATATATCCATAAACATCCTATTATGTCTGATCATGTTTGATAGCAGTCACACAATTCACGTACGGGGTGCCAGATTTACTCTTAGCCGTTTATATGTCAATAGTGTATTTCAACTCACAAGTTAGAGGTAGTCTTACTATATTACAGTTCCTGTTTCAGTCATTTATCATAGTTACATCATTGTTTTGAATGCCATGCTCTCTTGATTTTACTCACATGTCTCTTGCCATGATTCTCTGCTGACCCACTTATCATGTACTTCAGTATTATTTACAGTTTTATAAATTTTGTTAAATTATTGGAACTGCTGTTAGAATGTACTCATTCCATTCTTGATTGGAAACCAACATTTTTCAGATTAGTCGTGGCTTCTTTTAGCATTTTGGGAGGCATGGGTATGCTGAGGTCAACCTAGAAGATTAGTTAGATAGATTAGTTATTTTATTTTATTTTGATGTAAATTTTGAAATATTGTAAAATAATTTAGTTTGTGAATGAGCAAATAAAGTTTTTCTTATTCTATGATTATGAGCATCATGACCTTGACAGCGTTCTACCGCACTCGTACCCCAAAAAAATGGGTACGGGTCTTGACAAAACTAACTAAATCTATTTGAATAGGTTAGAAGAGGGATAACTAGACTACGCGTAGAAATTTACGGTTCAAGGTTTCATCGAACGCGTAGGGAGAAAAGCTACCTTGAAGGAGGGTTGGTTGGTGCTAAAACTGCTGTGGCTGCTGCTGTTGTTGCTCGCTGTGCCACACTGTCCACGAGTTTTTTGGCAGATCTGGCTGGCCGACAGCCTTCCACGGCTGCGCGCACGGTTGACGATGAGGTCGGGGTCGTGGGAAGGCTGGGTCACGCTTCTGGATCGAAGGGTGGTGGGTTGTAGCGGCTATTTTTTTGTAAACTGTGCTCGATTTGCTCCCATATATGCACATTTATATTACACATATTTAATCCTGATTTGAATCCCATTTAAATCAAGATTTGGTTAATCTTGATGAGATTTAGATGAAAAGGATTCCTTTAGATAGTTTAGATTTGAATTTGATTCAAATTTCTCTGTGCGCCGGCCGGTTTGGTATCGGGGAAAGAAGACATGCACTGTTCACCTAAAATATTTTTTCCTTCCCATTAGATATATTTCTATTGTTATATATATATATATATATATATATATATATATATATATATATATATATATATATATATATATATATCCACCAACATAGACTATATATATGAGTATGGTATTTAGTGCACCCATAGTTAAATAATTGCAAATAATATTTATAGAATATTCTAAACATATAGCCATTGGTTTTACCTTATAATTATTACTTAAAAAATATATTTATTAAAATCTATATATATTTAAATCACATTATTTACAGACTTTGCCTACACTTGTTTACCAGCAGTATATAGCCTAGCCTTTACCAGGATATTTTAAGAAAATATTTACCATGGTTCAAAAATAACATAAAATATCAATCGCAGTTAGTATATATTACTTATAACACTTATATATATATATATATATATATGGTTATATATATATATATATATATATATATATATATATATATATATATATATATATATATATATGTGAGATATAATAGTAAGATGTTTTCTCCTTCCCTTCTCCAGGAGCTTCCCCCTCATCCGCCGGATCGTCCCCCGCCTCACGCTGACGGCCCGCACCCGCCCCTCTCCTGAAGCCCCCCTCTTCCCCATATCTCCCTCCCCTCCTCCCCCTTCTGGAGTTTTCCCGGCGACCGCCTTCAGCGGCGGTTCCTCCCCATAGCGATTCACCCGTCTCCGGACCCATCCCGTCCCTCTCGTCGTCGACGGCAGCGGGGGCACCCCACCGCCCCACACCGCCATCCGTACCTTTTTCGGCCACGACACCGTCTCCTAGCCTCCGCCGGGCTCTCCGTTGGGCTCTCAGCCGCTTCCTTCTTCCGGGGTCCTCCACACCTCGGCCGCTCGCCCTCGAGCTGGACGAAGGACCAACTGGCTCTAGTTGGCGTTGGCGTTGCTAGCGCCGGGATAGCACGCAAGCTCTGCTGGCCCCCGACCATCCCCCGGTGACTCCGGCCGAGAAGGGAGCAGCCTTCCCCCTGCGTTAGCCTCGCCTAGGCTGCTCGCTAGGCGAGCCTTCCCGCCCTCCTTTCACAGTTTCCCGCCCATCCACCTCTTCAAATTCGAACTCAGCAACTGCGTCTTCCCCCCTCCTTGGGATCCACAGAGATCGGGTCATGCGCCAAGGTCCAAGTCGACAGGGCAGGCGCCCACTCCGTCCCTAACAACTATGTACCTCCCCTTTCTAGCCTTGGCGCTTTTGCCAGACTAGATCATGCGCCCTCCTCCTTGTGAGCAGTTATGCGCCTCACTGCTCGGGCTCAGAGCCTCCCATGCCCGTTGTAACACCCATATTCTGAATACGTATTTTTGGTTAAGCCTGCATGTATCATGGACCTGTATTTTATTTTCTCAGATTCTGGCCTGTAATTGTATTTCTGGCTCGACTTACAGATTTTGGGTTTTCTCGTAAAGTGGGTTTTGACTTGGCTTGGTTTTATTTTGTGGAGAGGGTTTGGTTTGGTTTGGTTTATCATGAGAGGAGCACTTTAACCTACACTCCACCCTCAACACAACAGAACCCACCATCATAAATCCCCACCTACTTTTCTCTCTCCTCATTATTTTCATTTATTTCTTCTTCTTCTTCCTTCCTCTACACAACTCCCCAACCTATAGGCAAGTGCACCTTGCCATCAAATAAGAACCACTTTTTATTTGTCCATTAACTAGATTGGGCCATGGAGAACAACTTTAGAACTTGATATTTTGTGATTTGGAGCTTTCATTTTTCTAGATCTAGGTTTTAACCATTTTCGAAAATCCTTGGTTTTGATCTATTAAACTTCGATTTTTGCATGTTTTGATGCTTCCATGTGGAAGAGAATTCGATTTTACTCAAGTTAGAACTTTGAAAATCTAGATTTGGTTTTGATTTGGCAAAGTTATGAAGAATTGAAGTTCTTGGTGTTCTTGGACCTGCTCTCGGCCAGGAAGAACATCCCCCTGCCTTGCGCTCTTTAGCGCATGGCCGATTGTGCACCCCCGGCTTGTGCTCTTTAGCGCAGGGCCGATTGCGCATGACCTCAGCCAGTGCTTTGCGCTGCGCTGGATTGCGCTGGCGCAAGCCATCTATGCGCAAGCCAGCCATGCGCAAAGTAACCCCTGCGCAATCCACCCATGTGCAGTTGACTCCTGCGCAGTCTGTTCCTGCGCAATCCACCCATGCGTAGTTCACTTCTGTGCAGTCTGTTCATGCGCAATCTGCCCCTGTGCCCTGTGCCCCCCTGCGCACTTGGCACCCTGCGCAACTGACACCTGCGCAATCCAACTCCCTGACCCCTTGCACAATCCATTGGCTTTTAGAGTTTTGGTTATTTCTTTAAGCTTGGCTCTTCTATAGTCCTATATATATTGGTATTTTATTAGATATTTTACGTCCATTTTTATATCCTTACGCCTTTTGTCATGAACTTGATTTTTACTTAATACGTTTGGATTGACTATTGTACTTGGCATAGTATGACAAGGAACTAGCATAACACGATAGTGACCCGTAGTGGTGCACTCCTGACATGACCAACCTGACATGACAGTGGCCCGTAGTGGTGCACTCCTAACAAGCACCCTGACATGATTTATCTTGATAACTTGATAGTGGCCGTGGCGGCGCACTCCTGACTTGACTTGACTTGACTTGCCCTGACACTGTGGGTGCTCCTGCTTGCTTGCTTATACAATCCACTTGTCTTGTCTCGTATCATGTCTAGGACGTGACTTCCTGGGTACCACGGCCAGGGACTCGCGCTAAATTGGATTAGGCTAATGATTAGATCAAACTAGAACATGAAGAATTCCCAGTCACAGGCAATCTCGTTATCTCGGCGCTTTAATGGACTTGTAGCTTGCCGACGAGTAGAGCACATTTCCAGCACACTGTCATGTGTTGCACCCTCTAAGTCACCTAAGGGTACATTTGTCTTCCGGGTAATGTACCCACCTATAACTCTCAACCCGCGGAAGGATAACTGGATAGTCTGCAGGGCTTGGGACTGGAATTCTCACTTGCATCATGTTAGTAATTAGGCTTGTGATAACCCTAGTTAGTTAAAGTAGTAAGCCATAGTACTTGCTTGGCCGATTACAAATGGATGGTGTCCAGCCTTGTCTAAGTCTTGTCTAGCTCCAGTACCTGCTATCTCCTGAGCATGTTTGTTTTACTTATCTTAACGATAAATGAGTAGAGACAGTGAGCTATTCAGGCGAAAGGTTACAACCCCTGCCCTTGTCTGGTTTAAGGATTGTAACCTGGCTCCCGAAATGGTTCCACGTCCCTAGTCGTTTATCGCCCTGTGTACCTTACTACTTGTACTTTCTTTTATTCTTTATGTTCTGATATGCTGGCTTTGGTTCTTATTTGTGGCCTCCTTTGTGGCACTTGCTCTTTCTGGGGTTTGACCCAGCTGGTTTTGTGTGGCCAGATTTCGGAGCAGCTCCCGAGGATCTACCGAGCTTCCAGCCCAATGGTGACAACTAGACGGAACCCGGGCCAAGAGTGGGTTTTCCTTTTTGTTTCACCCACTTATATGTAAATTTATTCTTTTGAGGCGTTTAGCCGACGAGCACCTGTTAGCTCGATGCACATTTACTTACTGTCTGCCTACGGACTGTAAACATGATTAACAAATCCTAGGGTTGATCATGTATGACTGAACTCTTGCTAGTCCCATCATTTTGTATGACTAGCTTCATGATCATCCAATATGTAATATTTGGGACGCCTTATATATATATATTTGATGCTCTAATATCTTGCAACTCTGTTAATTGCTTGAGATTGAGACAATAGGCTTGATCTTAAGAGACTGCTGGCTTGTAGTAAACCCTCATATTTAGACAGCCGTGACCGTATAGTTGAGATGTATTCTATTTCAATATACGTAGCTGGCTATGTCTGCCCCCGCTCTTCAGTATTCTGGTTCTGGGGCGTGACATGGTTTAAGTGGTAGCCTATGCAGGTCTTGGCATTCAAGAAATATGAGGGTTTACCGAATAGATGTCTCAATCAATATTCGTCCTTGATCTCTGCTCATATCTTCAAACCCCTTTGAATCTCGACCTGATCACATTGCTTGTATCATTGATCTATCCTGGTCCTTTCCTTATTGTTCCCTATGTCGTTTTCTTCAGCGGCATTACTCCCGGACCTGCCAACCAGCCAGAGGAAGCTCGACAAGCACCCCAGCGCCAGGAAGATCAAGCTCAGCACTCTGGAGTAGCCTCCCGAGTTATGCTTTTCGGAGGCTCAGAACCTCCAGTTCAGGCAGCTCCGCCCGTTCAACCAGCTAGACAGGATGAGGGACCTTTGGTAGGGCTTATCAGAGAACTGCTTGTATCCCAAGATCGTCGAGGCGACGCCTTGCACCAGAAAGTTCATGATACACTAAACCAAGGAGGTCCCCAAGGGAATCAGGCGGCCAACAGTTTCAAGCGCTTGAACCCTCCCTTCTTTGACGGCAGTGAAGATGCGATTGCCGCGGACGCTTGGCTTCAAGATACCGAGGTGGTTCTAGAAGCAGCTAGGATACCTGAGAATGAGAAGGTGGCCGTGGTACGGCTACAGTTACTGGACTTGGCTCGCGATTGGTGGGCAGCTCAGGCCATGGGGTTAGCGGCATCAGTCACTTGGGCGACGTTCAGAGAGAGGTTCCAGACAAAGTACTTCGATGCGGTGGCACGGTATGACCTGCAGACCAGATTCACCAACTTAAAGCAAGGAGGCAGGACGGTCGATGGCTATGCGACCGAGTTTTCCAGGCTGAGTAGGTTTGCCCCCACTTTGGTGGCGACCGAGTTCGATAGGGCTCAGCGGTTCCAGCAAGGGCTGCACTTAGAGATATTATTGGCTGTGGAGCAGTTCGAGCACCAGACGTTCGATACAGTATTGAAGACAGCAAGGAGGCATGAGTATACCTCCCGGAGAATTGTGGACAGGACCGTAGGCAGGAAGCGGTCCCACAACCAGATGCTCCAATCTTCAGCTCCAGCCCCGACAGCTAGGGGATTGACCATTGGAACTCCGAGGCGGGCGGCCTCAGTGACGTCGGTTCAGCATTCAACCCCGACGTACCCGCAGCAGCAGAAGCAGAAGCAGTCTTCCGCGGTGGGATGTTCTCATTGCGGGAAGCCGGGCCATGTAGTGGCAGAGTGTCGTAGGGCACAGGGATTGTGCCTGGCTTGTGGAGGAGCAGACCACCAGATAGGGACCTGCCCGAATAGGGGAGGTCCATCATCATCCAACCTTTCTAGTTCTTCGGTGAGAGGACCAGCCCCAGTTCCAGTCCAGCAGCAGCAACAGCAGTACCCGAGGCCATTGTTGCCCCAGGCCCAGGCCTTTCAGCAGCAGAACCAGCAGCAGTTCACCCAGGCTCCAGCACAGAGTCGGCAGAGGGGTTTCCAGCAGAGGGGACCCACAGCTAGAGGTCAGGCTATGATGATGACCATGGAAGAAGAAGTTGCACCAGGTGAGGTAGTGGCAGGTACTATTCTCGTCAACACCTTTCCAGCATCTGTATTATTTGATTCTGGTGCATCGCATTCATTCATGTCTGCACGATTCGCGACACGGATAGGATTGGAGCCCGAGTCATTATCAGTGAGGCTCAATATACTTACTGGTAATGGTCTTGTGGGAGTAGATCGAGTGTTTTCCTCGTGTCGGATCGTAGTTAGCGGTAGAGAGTTCCCTGCTAGGCTCATAGAGTTCCCTATGGCAGACTATGATGTAGTCCTAGGCATGGATTGGTTGAGGAACCATTATGCTAGGATAGACTGCCATGTTGGCAGAGTTGTCTTTAGTATTCCCGGAGAGCCAGAGTTTTTATTTTCCAGAGGCACAGTAGAGCCATCTCCTCCAGTATTGCGGATGGCAGTAGCAGCAGTGCAGTTGTCCCGGATAGTTGAAGAGTTTCCAGATGTCTTCCCAGAGGAACTTCCAGGGATGCCACCAGAGCGGGAGATCGAGTTCACCATTGACTTGATTCCCGGGACAGCACCAGTATCAGAGCGAGTCTACAGAATGGCACCTTCAGAGTTGGAGATTTTGTATACGATGATTGAAGAACTCAGGACCAAGGGATTCATACATGCTAGTAGATCGCCTTGGGGAGCCCCGATGCTTCTTGTAAAAATGAAGGATGGTACGTCTAGGCTATGTGTAGATTATCGTACCTTGAACTCAGTGACAATCAAGAACAGATACCCTCTCCCGAGGATAGATGACTTGTTTGATCAACTCAAGGGGCTTCAGTTTTCTCGAAGATAGACTTACGGTCAGGATACCACCAGATCAGAGTCAGAGAGCAGGACATCCCGAAGACGGCGTTCAGATCGAGGTACGGGCATTGGGAGTTTCTAGTTATGCCCTTTGGAGCGACCAATGCGCCGGCAGTGTTCATGGACCTCATGAACCATATTTTCATGCCTTACTTGGATCAGTTTGTGATAGTGTTCCTTGATGACATCCTGGTCTACAGCAAGAGTGAAGCAGAGCACGAGCAGCATCTCAGAGTTGTCCTCCAGATTCTCAGAGAGCACCAGTTGTACGCCAAGTTCAGTAAATGCGAGTTCTGGCTCGATCGCATTTCGTACTTGGGTTACATCATTACCCGAGGAGGAGTGAAAGTGGATCCCCAGAAGATTGTGGCCATCGAGTCTTGGCCAGTACCCATCTCAGTGGCAGAAGTTCGCAGCTTTCTTGGATTGGCCGGCTACTACCGGCGGTTCGTCTCTGATTTTGCAAGGATTTTAGCGCCGATGACCCAGTTGACCCGCAAGGATGTGCCGTTCGTTTGGACAGCAGAATGCCAGGAATCATTTGAGAAGTTGAAGCGAGGTTTGATAACGGCTTCCATTCTCACCCTTCCAGATGGGACCGGAGGATTCACAGTTTATTACGGCGCTTCAGGCAGAGGATTGGGATGTGTTTTGATGCAGCATGGGAAGGTAATTGCTTATGCATCACGTCAACTCCATGATCATAAAAAGAATTACCCGACCCACGACTTAGAGCTAGCAGCTGTAGTGTTTGCACTTAAGTTGTGGAGGCACTACTTGTACGGAGATAGAGTGGAGATATTTACTGATCATAAGAGCCTGAAGTATGTTTTCACCCAGAAGGATCTTAATATGCGGCAGAGAAGATGGCTCGAGCTACTGGTGGACTACGATGTGGATTTGCAGTATCATCTAGGGAAGGCCAACGTTGTAGCAGATGCGTTGAGCCGGAGAGCCGGAGTTTATTTCCTGACGGCGCAACCAGAGCTATTGGCAGATCTTCAGAAGATGGGAATTGAAGTGGTTCTTCCTTCCAATGTGGCCTTGATGGCCAGCCTACAGATTCAGACCACCATAGTTGAGAGGATCCGGACAGCACAGTTAGCAGATTCCAAGATTCAGCGACTCAGAGCAGAGTGCGAGGCAGGAAGAAGGCCAGAGTTATGTATTCATGAGGATGGTACACTTCGACACGGCATGTGTCTTTGTGTACCCAGTGGAGATATCAGACAGGAAGTCATGGCAGAGGCTCACAGTTCGCAGTATTCCATCCACCCAGGCAGCACGAAGATGTACAGAGATATTCGTCAACACTTTTGGTAGAATGGTATGAAGAGGGAGATAGCCCGGTATGTCTCTCGATCTTTGGTTTGCCAACAAGTCAAGGCTGAACATCAGAGGCCAGCTGGACTTCTTCAACCCTTGCCGATCCCAGAATGGAAATGGGAACGCATAACCATGGATTTCGTGACTGGGTTACCCAGATCTCCAGCAGGCAGAGATGCTATTTGGGTCATTGTGGACAGGCTTACCAAGGTGGCACACTTTCTTCCATTTAGAGTTGGACAGTCGACGGCACAGCTAGCAGAGATGTATCTCAGGCAGATCGTCAGACTTCACGGAGTGCCAGTCAGCATAGTATCAGACAGGGATACGAGATTCACATCGCACTTCTGGCATGGTCTTCATCAAAGTTTGGGGACTCGTCTCAAGTTCAGCTCAGCGTATCATCCGCAGACAGATGGGCAGTCAGAGCGTACTATACAAACTCTCGAAGATATGTTGCGGTCGTGTGCCCTTGACTTCGATGGTTCGTGGGAGGATCACCTGCACCTGGTGGAATTCTCGTACAATAATAGTTTCCAGGCCAGTATCCAGATGGCACCCTTCGAGGCTCTATATGGCAGGAAGTGCAGATCCCCGTTAGCACGGGACGATGTCGGAGAGAGACAGATGCTCGGTCCAGAACTGATTTCTCAGACGGTCGAAGTGGTCAGGAAAGTCAGAGATCACCTCCGAGTTGCTCAGGATCGCCAGCGCCATTGGGCCGATGCTCATCGGCGTCCTTAGAATTTGCCGTCGGTGACCATGTATTCCTTAGGATCTCGCCTACCCGTGGCGTCATTCGTTTTGGCGTACGGGGAAAGCTTAGTCCTAGGTATATAGGGCCGTTCGATATTCTAGAGCGAGTAGGCGATGTATCCTATCGTCTCGCTCTTCCGCCGTCGCTAAGTGAGGTACATAATGTATTCCATGTATCCCAATTAAGATGGTACATCCCGGACCCGAGCCATATCCTAGATCATTCGGAATTGGTTGTTGGTACCAACCTTTCGTATGAGGAGAGGCCCGTATCTATATTGGATCGGAGAGAAAAGACGCTCAAGAACAAGACTATTAACTTAGTCCGTGTTGCTTGGGGTCGTCACTCTCTAGGTGAGTCAACGTGGGAGCGTGAGGACGACATCCGATCGTGATATCCCTACCTGTTTGACTCGTAAGGTATAATGTCTTCCTTGTGCCTTACGCTTTCCCTTCCTTGCTTGCATTGTATGATTGTATGATTGAACTGCTTAGTGTAGCTTGTCTGTGCTTAGCATAGCTTGTCGTGGCAATCTCTAGCTCCTTGATTAAATTTCGAGGACGGAATTCTTTTAAGGTGGGTAGAGTTGTAACACCCATATTCTGAATACATATTTTTGGTTAAGCCTGCGTGTATCATGGACCTGTATTTTATTTTCTCAGATTCTGGCCTGTAATTGTATTTCTGGCTCGACTTGCAGATTTTGGGTTTTCTCGTAAAGTAGGTTTTGACTTGGCTTGGTTTTATTTTGTGGAGAGGGTTTGGTTTGGTTTGGTTTGGTTTATCATGAGAGGAGCACTTTAACCTACACTCCACCCTCAACACAACACAACCCACCATCATAAATCCCTACCTACTTTTCTCTCTCCTCATTATTTTCATTTATTTCTTCTTCTTCTTCCTTCCTCTACACAACTCCCCAACCTATAGGCAAGTGCACCTTGCCATCAAATAAGCACCACTTTTTATTTGTCCATTAACTAGATTGGGCCATGGAGAACAACTTTAGAACTTGACATTTTGTGATTTGGAGCTTTCATTATTCTAGATCTAGGTTTTAACCATTTTCGAAAATCCTTGGTTTTGATCTATTAAACTTCGATTTTTGCATGTTTTGATGCTTCCATGTGGAAGAGAATTCGATTTTACTCAAGTTAGAACTTTGAAAATCTAGATTTGGTTTTGATTTGGCAAAGTTATGAAGAATTGAAGTTCTTGGTGTTCTTGGACCTGCTCTCGGCCAGGAAGAACATCCCCCTGCCTTGCGCTCTTTAGCGCATGGCCGATTGCGCACCCCCGGCTTGTGCTCTTTAGCGCAGGGCCGATTGCGCATGACCTCAGCCAGTGCTTTGCGCTGCGCTGGATTGCGCTGGCGCAAGCCATCCATGCGCAAGCCAGCCATGCGCAAAGTAACCCCTGCGCAATCCACCCATGCGCAGTTGACTCCTGCACAGTCTGTTCCTGCACAATCCACCCATGTGCAGTTCACTTCTGCGCAGTCTGTTCATGCGCAATCTGCCCCTGTGCCCTGTGCCCCCCTGCGCACTTGGCACCCTGCACAACTGACACCTGCGCAATCCAACTCCCTGACCCCTTGCGCAATCCATTGGCTTTTGGAGTTTTGGTTATTTCTTTAAGCTTGGCTCTTCTATAGTCCTATATATATTGGTATTTTATTAGATATTTTACATCTATTTTTATATCCTTACGCCTTTTGTCATGAACTTGATTTTTACTTAATACGTTTGGATTGACTATTGTACTTGGCATAGTATGACAAGGAACTAGCATAACACGATAGTGACCCGTAGTAGTGCACTCCTGACATGACCAACCTGACATGACAGTGACCCGTAGTGGTGCACTCCTAACAAGCACCCTGACATGATTTATCTTGATAACTTGATAGTGGCCGTGGCGGCGCACTCCTGACTTGACTTGACTTGACTTGCCCTGACACCGTGGGTGCTCCTGCTTGCTTGCTTGTATAATCCACTTGTCTTGTCTCGTATCATGTCTAGGACGTGACTTCCTGGGTACCACGGCCAGGGACTCGCGCTAAATTGGATTAGGCTAATGATTAGATCAAACTAGAACATGGAGAATTCCCAGTCACAGGCAATCTCGTTATCTCGGCACTTTAATGGACTTGTAGCTTGCCGACGAGTAGAGCACATTTCCAGCACACTGTCATGTGTTGCACCCTCTAAGTCACCTAAGGGTACATTTGTCTCCCGGGCAATGTTTCCACCTATAACTTTCAACCCGCGAAAGGATAACTGGATAGTCTGCAGGGCTTGGGACTGGAATTCTCACTTGCATCTTGTTAGTAATTAGGCTTATGATAACCCTAGTTAGTTAAAGTAGTAAGCCGTAGTACTTGCTTGGCAGATTGCGAATGGATGGTGTCCAGCCTTGTCTAAGTCTTGTCTAGCTCCAGTACCTGCTATCTCCTGAGCATGTTTGTTTTACTTATCTTAACGATAAATGAGTAGAGACAGTGAGCTATTCAGGCGAAGGGTTACAACCCCGGCCCTTGTCTGGTTTAAGGATTGTAACCTGGCTCCCGAAATGGTTCCACGTCCCTAGTCGTTTATCGCCCTGTGTACCTTACTACTTGTACTTTCTTTTATTCTTTATGTTCTGATATGCTGGCTTTTGTTCTTATTTGTGGCCTCCTTTGTGGCACTTGCTCTTTCTGGGGTTTGACCCAGCTGGTTTTGTGTGGCCAGATTTCGGAGCAGCTCCCGAGGATCTACCGAGCTTCCAGCCCAATGGTGACAACTAGACGGAACCCGGGCCAAGAGTGGGTTTTCCTTTTTGTTTCACCCACTTATATGTAAATTTATTCTTTTGAGGCGTTTAGCCGACGAGCACCTGTTAGCTCGATGCACATTTACTTACTGTCTGCCTACGGGCTGTAAACATGATTAACAAATCCTAGGGTTGATCATGTATGACTGAACTCTTGCTAGTCCCATCATTTTGTATGACTAGCTTCATGATCATCCAATATGTAATATTTGGGACGCCTTATATATATATATTTGATGCTCTAATATCTTGCAACTCTGTTAATTGCTTGAGATTGAGACAATAGGATTGACCTTAAGAGACTGCTGGCTTGTAGTAAACCCTCATATTTAGACAGCCGTGACCGTATAGTTGAGATGTATTCTATTTCAATATACGTAGCTGGCTATGTCTGCCCCCGCTCTCCAGTATTCTGGTTCTGGGGCGTGACACCCGTCCCTAGGGCCTCGGGACTCGAGCATTCTCTGGAAGGCCATGCGCCCCCTCCTCGGCCCTCCTAACAACTATACACCTCCCCTTTCTAGCCTTGGCGCTTCAGCCAGACTAGATCATGCGCCCCTCCTCCTTGTGAGCAGTCATGCGCCTCACATCCCGGGCTCAGAGCCTCCCATGCCCGCCCCAGGGCCTCGGGACTCGAGCATTCTCTGGGAGGCCATGCGCCCCTGGCCCTTCAGCCTGCGCCCAGCGGGAGCCGTGCCATGTGCCCCCTCCTCGGCCCACACCTCATGCGCCCCATCCGCACGCATCCCCCTATGCGCCCCCATCTTTGGGCACATACGCTAGCCTCCAGAATAGCACGCCTTCCATCAAAGTCGGCTCCTTGGCAGTGGACACCAACCCCCAGAACAGCGCGCCCTCAGCAGTCTCCTCCCGTATACCCGTTCCAACAGACAGGGTTACTCAGCCAGTTTCCTTCGTGGACGCCCTGAGACCAGATCGATTAGCTCATCTGGATCCCCAATGGGCAGACGTCGAGCTAGGTGATATAGAGTTCCAGACCCCGGCTGAAGGTCAGAATATCCATATCCCCTTCTCCTAGACAGAGATTTCCACCCTCGCCAGCAGCTTCGCAAAAACCTTTATCCTGAAATTCCAGGCGGGCTGCCCAAAACTCTCCACTGTTTGCGAGACCATCTCCGGCTGGAGGATTTCATCAGCTTTTCAGGTGGCACCACTAGACCTAAAATACTATTACCTGCACCTCTCATCGCCGGCAGACTACTCCAAAGTTTTGGCCAAAGGCACCACCACAACAGGTTCTCACAGTGTTAGAATTGTCAAATGGACGACTAACTTCGACCCCAAAGTCGAATCGTCCATAATGTCGACATGAATCACCCTCCCCAACTTGCCTCTAGTTTGCTTCGCTCCACCGGCTCTCAAAAGGATAGCCAGCTCATTCGGAACCCTAGTGGCCATTGCAGAAGAGACCCGAAGCCTCTCCAAAGGACACTTTGCCAGAATCTGCGTGGAACTAGATTTATCATCAGACCCCCCAAAACAAATAGAGCTCCAACTCGATGATAGAACGCACTCCCAGACATTGTTATATGATAATATCATCATCTACTACCAACACTGTCAGCTCAGAGGACATCACACCAGACATTGCTACAGAGCCCATCCGGAACTGAAGAAACTAGTCACACACATGACCTCATCCCCTCAGAAAGACCAATCCCACCCGTCAAAGCCCATCCTTCCCCTTCCCAACTCTCATAGCCGTTTTCGCGACTGCGAAGCTTCACTAAGCCCCACCAACATCCCTCAACCCACAGTGGATACTCTGCCCTCCCACTCCCAACCCTTCCTGGGACTGGCCTCACCCGCAGCCAAAGCTATCTACCTCCACAACTCCTTCAACACTCTCGCCCTATCAGAAGACACCTCATCTGAACCCAGTATCTTCAGAGTAGTTCAACACCATTCCGAAGAAAACACAAGTAAGCGGCATGGCGAGGAGTCAGAGCTACACCACCCAGAAACAGACAAGGAAGACCCCACATCACCATCAGAGGTCATTCTCATATTATTGGGCACAGACACTAATCGCAGGCTACAACTAGCCAAGGAGGCTGGCTTCCTAGACCCCTCCAACCCCCTCTACGCTCTGAGGGAGGCAGAGTTACAGGCCCCCGCACAGATGGAGGACCCCGTTCAATCATCGCCAGAACAGAACAAAGAAATAACAGAACAAGTTACAACCTCCCCGAAAGCACACATCAATACTGAAATCAAAAAGAAAAAATAGGGCAAAAAGCTAATGGTCATGACCACTAGATCAGCCACGAAGCTGAACAACCCTCCCACCCCTACCCCCCTCAATGCTTAATATCCTCTCGTGGAATGTTCGTGGGCTTGCCAGCAAACCCACGTGGAACAGAATCATCGGCCTCAAAAAAATTCATCACATAGACATTCTTATCATCATAGTGTAGGAACGAAATCGTAAAGCAGAATACTCTAGGGGGGTGAATGAAGTAGGCAGCAGAATATTGCTAATTAAAAAAAACTCGTTAGCAGTTAGATCACAGATATAATAATAATAACAAAATAAATGACAGTAAAAAAGGTGATCAAAAGGCAAACGCAAACACCGAGATTTATACTGGTTTTCCTCTTGTGAGGACTAGTCCAGTCGGAAGAACTCTGGCTTCTAGTTGAATCCATTATTGAAATTTTTTGTAAGTTTTCATACGAAGTCCTTTCAACTTCTACAGACTCGAGCTTTGATACGAAGAACTCGACCAACTTCAATTGTGAAGAGTTGTATCTTCAATCAAGCCTCTGATTACAATCGCTCTGAAACTTCTAGACCGCACCGTACTGGCAAATCGACTAGAGGATTGTAACTGGCTTAGGATTTGAAAACGGAAGCTTTTTAGAACTCTTTGGAAGAAATGTAATCTTTAGAAGAGAAGAGATTGAAAGTGAATTGGTGATTTGAAATGATCAAAATTCTTCTCTATTTATAGTTTTTCCAAAGGCAGAACTCTGACAGAATTCGGGCAAAATTCGGACAGAACGCTTTGTAACAAACCGCAACTGAAGGGAGACAAAGATCAAAATCAAATATTCATATAACGTTCAACTTGGCCAAACTCTGGCCGAGTTCTGTCAGGGTTTGGTCAGTTGATTTTGAGAAAAATAATTTTGGCTATTTGAAAAGTCCTTCAGAAGCTTTTTGTAAAATAGATGTTTTTCAAAAATATAGGTCATTTTAAAAAGATAGATCAGTTTTCAAAAACAATTTTAGGATAGCCTACTTTCCAGTACGACTTGGTATACAATGTATTCCTAGACTCAATAAAATAAAAAATTACATTGCTTTAAAGGAAATACATTCTGAGTGGCAAACAGCTTCGGTCTTGAACAGAGTAGATATCCATCGTTGAGCAGTATCCAAAACGTCGTAGGTAAACATCTGAATTGACTTGCATTTATATCGAGACAGAGTATGATCAATTATTAAAATCAGGTTTGACCATGACCAATGGGCCAACAATCTCCCACATTTTGATAATTGACAAACCTTGCCGATATAACATCTTGGTTTGGATCAAGTCAAAAATATTGTTCATAACCTGTATTCAGAAAGATGTTAGATCTTATTTCTCCCCCGTTGTCACTTAACAAAATAATTACAAAAGAGAAATCTCCTTCGCAATAATTGTATAAGTAACAAGCAGTGAAGAAACACAAAAAAGAGTGATAAACAACACAGGCATGGTAGTTGTCACATTCAGTTAATATAGAAGCATAAAGAAAGATAATGCTAGAATAAAGCTGAAACAAATAAAGTGCAGAATAATAAACTAATGTGAGTCAAATGCCAAATTGAGGCATAAAAACATATGTCTATGTAAGTCACAAATCATAACTAAAATAAAGAGTACTGATAATTCTTGGAATGTCAGAGCATTTCCATGTAAACATAAGACAAAATAGACAGTCTCAAACAGTAATATCTCAAAAATCATCATCATCCTCATCATCATCATTATCGGCTGTGGCGCCAGCATGTCCAGATGGACCAGCTCCAGAAGTGTCAGCTCCAGAAGTATGAGGAGTGGCACCAGAAGTACGATACCAATCGTAAGCGTTCCCTGGTTGGAACAAAGAGTGGAACGCCTCATTATCAATGCGGTAGCCAGAAATAGAAGGGTCTCGAGGTAGAGAGCTAGCAGAGTGACCCGTCTGTGCAAATCTCAGATCGGCGAAGGAGTTGGAAATAGCCTGCAACCGAGTCACGTCACGGAACTCATGTTCCCTGGAAGTTTCAACATAAAATGACTACAGATCTGATAGATGCTGATGAATACCCTCAAAGGTCATAGGGTAAGACTGAGGAGGACCAGGTGCTGTGGGAGTAGGTGCAGGAGGAGCAGGTACAGTAGGTGGAGGAACAGTGGCAATACTGCGACGAGAGAGTTTGAGGAACTTGGGCTCAGGGTCCAGAGCACAAGTGGATAAGTCAATATCGAATCTCTGAAAGATGCATGGGATGATCATCGCATAAGAGAGGTTGCGGTCTCTTCCGCGACATCTACCCATCATCTGAATGATAGTCTTAGGGGCAGAGAAAGGAATCCCCTTAAGAATGTGATATAAAGCAGAAAGCTCAAGTGCAGTGACATCATCTTTTGAAGTAAATTTTGGAAGTAAAGTGGAATAGATGATGCAGTATAATTCATAGTTAAACAAGTTCAAGTTATTGGCCTTCAACTTTCCAGGACGAGCACGTGCGGGCGCACAAACTCATTCTTGAAACTAACGAGAGTCGTATCATCGAAGAAATTGAAATCAGTGATATCATCGAGCGGGGCACCTTCGTTTGGAATACCAAGGATTTCTACTAGCGTTTTATCATTAAACTCGATATCTATCTCTCCGACACGTGTTCTCACGGTAAAAGTGTCTAACACAAAATTACAGTAAAATAGTCTAATGGCATTAGTAGCTATAGAGAATTATAAAGTAGCAAAGTGCTGTAACCCTATTGCCTCAAAGTAAGGACGGTGGTCGGAAAAGACAGTCCATTTGATCGGAGATCCGGTACAAATAGTACGCATAATAAAATCGGCATACCAAAGTAGGGCTTGGTCGGAAGTTTTGAAATAAAACTCGTCCGATGCACCGTCATTCGATTGGACCAGAGAAAAGAGGGAATCCGTATGAGGATCAGAAGACGATGCCTCTTCACTGGCGTGTGTCTTCTTCCTCTTGAAAGGATTGAATCCCTTAGGCATTCTATCCCAAAAACTAGAAACCCTAATAATTGAAAAGTGGAGGAGAGAAGGAATTATACCTTCCGAGAATTAGGTATGCTGGAGAGAACGAGATTCTCCGTACGAATCCAAATTTTGGATGAAGATCTCTACGTGGATTGGAAGAAGGAAGGTGGAGAAGAACAAGGGTTTTCGGGGCACGGCTGCTGTTGTTTTAATGAGGTTTAGAAGAATGAAGAAGAGGGGGCCTCGGGTTCTGACTGGTACATATATATACCCAGCCGAACTCTGGCCGAATTCGGACCGAACTCGGCCGAATTCGCCAAGGTTGCCTGGATATATATGTATATTAAAAAATTGTGGGGCCACATCTTTTTCATCGATTCGTTTCAAATATTTAATTTAGAGTTTAGTAATTTTAAATTTTAAAATAATATAATTAATATTATTTTATAAATTAATATTCTTTACTCAATATCTGTCGGAGATTAGCTGTAGAAGTGCTGTCCCAGCTAACAAAGGTTCACCGGAGAACTCTTAAGTACCGCTTCGCTTCGACCGTAGTCGTGGTGACAGACAGACTCTTTTTAGGCTTGTCTCGAAAATAGTTATTGAGTATCGAATATTAATTAATAAAACACAATTAATTAATATTATTGACATCTAAAATTTCTAATTCTCGACGTAAATAATTGAAACGATCTTCCACTGGAGGTTTTGTGAGAATGTCAGCTAATTGATTCTGTGTGTCTATGTATATAAGGTCTATATCTCTATTTTATTGATGATCTCTAAGAAAGTGATGTCTAATTTCGATATGTTTAGTACGAGAGTGACATACTAGATTCTTAGTCAAATTAATAGAACTAGTGTTATCACAGAAAATGGATATGTGTGTAAAATGTGATCCATAGTCTTCTAAAGTTTGCTTCATCCACAAGATTTGTGCACAACAACATCCTGCGGCGATATACTCAGCCTCGGTTGTTGATAATGCAACAGAATTTTGCTTCTTACTAAACCAAGTGACTAGAACTTTTCCTAGGAAATGACATGTGCCCTTAGTGCTTTTTCTATCTACTTAGTATCCGACAAAATCAGCATCAGAATAATCGGTTAGGTCAAATGACGTAGTTTTGGGATACAATAAGACGACAGAAGAAGTGCCTTTAAGGTATCGAAAGATAAGTTTAACTGCGCACAGATGTGATTCCTTAGGATTAGCTTGAAAATGTGCACATAAGCAAACACTAAACATAATATCTGGTCGACTAGTAGTTAAATACAGTAAGCTACCGATCATACCTCGATACTTACGTATGTCGACAGGCTTGCCTTGTTTATCAATATCAAGCTTGGTTGAAGTCGCCATTGGAGTGCTAAGTGTCTTGACTACTTCCAGGTCGAACTTCTTTAATAGATCCTTTGTGTACTTTGCTTGATTTATGAACGTCCCATTGTTGGTTTGTTTGATTTGCAGTCCGAGAAAGAATTTTAGCTCTCCCATCTTGCTCATCTTAAACTCATTCTACATACACTTTGAAAATTCTTGACAAAGAAATTCATCAGTAGATCCAAAAATAATATTATCTACATAGACTCGAATCAAAAGAATATTGTTATTCAAAGATTTTATAAACAATGTAGTGTCAACCTTTCCCTTTGAAAACCCGTTATCAAGTAGAAAAGAGCTTAGACGATCGTACCAAGCACGAGGGGCTTGTTTCAAACCGTATAAGGCTTTCTTCAACTTGAAAACATATTCATGAAATTTGAAATCAGTAAAACCGGGAGGTTGAGCTACATAAACTTCTTCTTCTATAAAACCATTTAAAAATGCGCTTTTGACATCCATTTGAAATAACTTAAAATTATAAAAACATACAAATGCACATAACATACAAATAGATTCTAATCTCGCAACTGGGGCATAAGTCTCATCGTAGTCGATACCTTCTTCTTGATTGTATCCATGAGCTACGAGTCGAGCCTTATTACGAGTCACTAAACCATTCTCATTCAGTTTGTTTCGGAATACCCATCGGGTGCCAATAACCGGATGATCAATGGGCTTGGGAACAAGTTTCCAAACTTGATTTCGTTCGAATTGGTTTAATTCCTCTTGCATAGCATCTAACCAAAAATTATCACTACATGCTTCTTCAATATTTCTGGGTTCAAACTGCGAAACAAAAGCAACATAAGAAGCTATATCTTTATTAGAGGAACGAGTACTTACACCTTTGGTAATCTCACAAATTACCAAGTCCTTTGGATGATCAGCCAAGAATCTCATCTCTTTTGGTGTAGTCTCAGGATTGCTAATTCTGGCTTCTTTGCTTGAAGGTTCATCTGATGCTTGATGTGATGGTTCTGTATCTCTGTGTGAAGGTTTTGCAGTAGCTGTACTTGGTGTGATTATGTCTTCATTGTCATCATCGTCTAAGTGTTGATTTAGCTCATCAAACTTGACATTGATTGATTCTTCGATGATCATGGTTCTTTTGTTGAAGACTCTGTATCCTTTGCTCTTTGTTGCATAACCTAAAAATATACCTTCATCAGTCTTTTTATCAAATTTACTCAAATTGTCTTTAGTATTAAGAATAAAACATTTACAACCAAAAATCTTGAAATATGAAACATTTGGTATTCTATCAAACCATAGTTCATAGGGAGTCTTCTTAGATATAGGTCGAATTAGAACCCTATTGAGAATATAGCATGCTGTATTGACAGCTTCAGCCCAAAAGTATCTAGGTAGACTAAACTGGTTTAAAATTACTTTAGCCATTTCAGATAGAGTTCTGTTCTTATGTTCCACAACTCTATTTTGTTGCAGAGTCCTAGGGCAAGAGAATTCATGCAAATAACCATGTGTGTCACAAAATTGCTTGAATTCTTCATTCTTAAATTTGCCGCCATGATCACTACGAATGCGAGTAATCATGAACCTTTTCTCATTTTGTACTTTCTTACAAAAGGTGACGAATTCTGGTAATGCATCGTTCTTGCGTGCAAGAAAATAAACCCATGTATATCTAGAGAAATCATCTACAATGACAAATGCATATAACTTACCACCTAGGCTAGCAATTCTACTAGGTCCAAATAGGTCCATATGCAATAATTGTAAAGGTCTAGTGGTACTTACAGCGTTCTTGGATTTAAAGGCGGATCGGGTAGCTTTGTTCTTTTCACATTCACTACATACCGTATCCTTCTTGAAAGGTATGTCCGGTAACCCGCGTACCAACTTCTTTGTAGATAGCTTTGAAATAGTATCAAAGTTTGCATGATCGAGTCTCATATGCCATAGTTGACTCTCAATGATTTTGGCCATCAAACATCTACCTGCTTTGTTAGCATCTTCCAACAAATAGAAAACATATATGTTATCTTCCCTGATACCTTCAAAGAGAGTACTACCAGTTGAACTATCAACTATAGTACATTTGTCTTTGACAAAGTTAATGCCATAACCGTGATCAGCTAAATGGCTTATACTGAGCAGATTATGTTTTAACTCGGTAACTAGACACACATCTTTAATCACTGGATAGGAAGCCTTACCAATGTCACCGATATCGATTATGTACCCTCTTAAATTATTACCGAATGAGACGTATCCTTCTTTATTCTTCTTCGATAGTGTTTCGAATAGTGAAGCGTCACCGGTCATGTGCAGTGAGCAACCGCTGTCGAGGATCCATTTGCTCCTAGCACATGAAGGGCGTCCCACCTACAAAATAATTTGCAGATGAAACTCTTGGTACCCATTTCTTGTAGGATCCTGACTGGTTAGTTTTTGGTATCCATGCATAAATATTTAAATCTACTAACTTTCTGATTCTACATGCGAAAGATATATGACCAATGAGGCCACAATAATAATATTTATCATGTTGAGTGTTGAAAGTAGTATGAGGTGCATAATTGGTAGGTTTTGGTTTTCTAGTATAGAAGAATGCATGCCTATTAGTCTTCTTGGGCATAGTTTTGGGATGGTTTGGTCTGACAATATTAGGCGTATTTCGATGATTCAGTAATTAAAACGTGTTAGAATAGGAAGCAACAACTTCAGGCCATTTTCCTAAACTAATTTCCAACTTTTTGGAAGTGTCATATAATCTAATATAGTCAGATGTGAGTGATTCTAATCTGACCTGTGCACACTGGAGACTCTTTCTCTCCTTAGATAGGTCTTCCTTTAACTGGATGATAGTTTGGTCTTTTTTTTCGGATAGCTTAACAGTCTCGTGTAACAACAACTTAATAGAAGAAAGCTCATCAGACTCATTTGAAGAGTCATTATTTCTAACATGATCTAGTTGGTCGGTAAGTCTTCCTAGTTCACCTTTGTACTCTTTGAGTACCTTATTAGAGGTTTCATATTTACTACGCAGTTTCCTGTAATCATTTAGCAGGTCACTGAAAGCCTTTTCTAGTTGCTCGAAGGTAAAATCATCATAAGAATCAAATAGAGGATTAGTGATTACCTGATCGCAAGCCATCAAGCATACATTTGCAGCGTCATCTGATTGTTTATTTTCTGAGTCACTGGCCTCACTTTCATGCCATATGCTTGTGTTGGCGTACTTCCTTGATGTAGATTTCTTCAGGTAGCCTTTGTCATATTTGCTGCTTTTCTTTGATGATGATGCTATTGAAAATCTTTCTTCATGTGTCCTTTCTTCTTACATCCGTAGCAAATATGATCTTCCTTGTTGTTGTTGTTGCTATTTTTTGTTCTCTTGTTAAATTTCATAAACTTTTTGAATTTTCTTACCAGAAGATCTTGATCTTCAGAGTCAGAGTCACTGTCATCAGAGTCGTCTTCGACAGTTCTTCTATGTTGAGCCTTGAGATGATCGACTTCTCTGACTTCTCCTTTGGTGTAGCATCTTCAAAGTCTTGAAGTTCTAACTCGTGAGTGAGTAGCTTACCCATGAGTGTTTTCAGATACATTGTTGAGAGGTCGTTCCCTTCAATGATTGCTGTAGCTTTTGGAATCCAGTTCTTTGTAAGAGCTCGTAGATGTTTACGAATCTTCTCATAGTTACTGTAATCCTTGCCTAGTAAAGACAAAGGATTTACAATATCCAAGAATCTTGTAAACATCTGAGTGACTGGTTCACTTGGCTTCATTTTGAACGCCTCGTACTTCTGAGTAAATCTGCTGATCTTTGACTCCTTGACTTGTGTTGTTCCTTCGTGGGTTACTTCAAAAAGTTTCCACACTTCGTTTGATGTTGTGCAGGTAGACACCCTGTTGAATTCAATTCTGTCTAAAGCATAAAATAGAGCGTTAATAGCACGTGCGTTAAGACTGGCCTTTTTCTTTTCATCCTTTGTATATTTGTCATGGGTTTTTCAACTAAAACTCCGTCAACATTAATACGAGGAGGCTTTTTGTAGCCATCAATAACTACAGACCATAAGTCAAAATCAAGAGATTTCAGGAAGAAACTCATACGTGTTTTCCAATAAGTGTAGTTTGTGCCGTCAAACAGTGGAGGTCTGTTTGTGGCTCGGCCTTCACTTGTGAATTTCACAGTTGCCATGTGTAATGCTGTGATCTATATAACAATTGAATATAACTGCAATTTTACCTTGCGTTACCTGTAT
This sequence comes from Iris pallida, assembly GCA_029216955.1. NCBI lineage: Eukaryota > Viridiplantae > Streptophyta > Magnoliopsida > Asparagales > Iridaceae > Iris > Iris pallida. The sequence continues at coordinate 15,000,538 of JANAVB010001997.1, forward strand.
AACCCACTCTGATACCAATTGTAGGAATGCAACCATAAAGTAGAATACTCTAGAGGGGGGTGAATAGAGTAGGCAGCGGAATATTGCTAATTAAAAAAACTCGTTAGCAGTTAGATCACAGATATAATAAAAATCACAAAATAAATGACAATAATAAAAAGGTGATCAAAAGGTAAACGCAAACACCGAGATTTATACTGGTTTCCCTCTTGTGAGGACTAGTCCAGTCGGAAGAACTCTAGCTTCCAGTTGAATCCACTATTGGAAAATCCCGTAAGTTTTTATACGAAGTCCTTGCAACTTCTACAGACGCGAGCTTTGATACGAAGAACTCGACCAATTTCAATTGTGAAGAGTTGTATCTTCAATCAAGCCTCTGATTACAATCGCTCTGAAACTTCTAGACCGCACCGTACTAGCAAATCGACTAGAGGATTGTAACTGGCTTGGGATTTGAAAATAGAAGCTTTTTTGAACTCTTTGGAAGAAATGTAAGCTTTAGAAGTGAAAAGATTGAAAGTGAATTGGTGATTTGAAATGATCGAAATTCTTCTCTATTTACAGTTTTTTCAAAGGCAGAACTCTGACATAATTAAGGCAGAATTCGGACAGAACTCTTTCTAACAAACTGCAACTGAAGGGAGACCAAGTTCAAAATTAAACGTTCACATAACGTTCAACTTGGCCGAACTCTGGCCGAGTTCTGTCAGGGTTTGGTCAGTTGATTTTGAGAAAAATAATTTTGGCTTTTTGAAAAGTCTTTCAGAAGCTTTTTGTAAAATAGATATTTTTCAAAAACATAGGTCATTTTAAAAAGATAGGTCAGTTTTCGAAAACGATTTTAAGATAGCCTATTTGCCAGTACGACTTGGTGTACAATGTATTCCTAGACTCAATAAAATGAAAATTTATATTGCTTTGAAGGAAATACATTCTGAGTGGCAAACAGCTTCGGTCTTAAATAGAGTAGATATCCATCGTTGAGCAGTGTCCAAAACGTCGTAGGTAAACATCTGAATTGACTTGCATTTATATCGAGACAGAGTATGATCAATTATTAAAATCAGGTTTGACCATGACCAATGGGTCAACACATAGAACCCAAGATCCAAAAAAACAAACTCAAAGCCCTTTCGCTATCGCTTGGCTCCCTAGATGCGATTGCCGGATGCAATGACATCTAGATCTTCTTTGGCCCCAATATCAAGTTCGGCTCCATCCAGGACTCTAGACAAGCTCTTTCCTGTTGGGTTGAACACCCCACCCTTCAGAGTAGATCCATTCTATCGGTTGTCCACGGCAGCTGTGACATTTATGAACGCAAGGCCCTATGGAACACCCTTTTGGACATTCATCTACAACACAACAATCACCCGTGGCTATGTGTCGGAGACTTCAACACCATTTCCCGTAGAGAGGAAAAGTCTGGCGGCCGACCCTCGTACCAGATGGGCATGAACGACTTCAACACCTTCATTTTCAATGCTCATATGTCCCCCTCTCCTTCTCAGGCAACAAGTTCACATGGTACAACATGCAGGAGGGGGCCAGACGCCAGTACTCTCGCCTAGACAGAGCTCTGGTCAACAACCACTGGTCCGACACAGGCCTTATCTACAACTTATCCCACCTTAACACAATCGAATCGGACCACTCTCCCCTACTGGTAGAAATCAGCAACAACCCCAACCCGATCAAGAAAACGTTCCGATTCCAGGACTTCTGGACCTTCCACCCGCAATTCAGAAATATCGTATCAAACAGTTGGAGGACATCCACAGAGTTCGATCCTCTCGTCCGTATCGCTACTAAGCTAAAAGCCATACAGAAAGTGCTGACCACTTGGAGCAAGAACTCCTTTGGCAACATCTTACAGGAAATCAAAAAAGCGGAGGACGACGTGACCAAGGCTGAGATGCTGTTACACTCAAACAGACCTCAGGTTAACGGTACCATGCTTAACTTCACCAGGGCTATTCTTAAATCTCGGCTGAAGGTTGAGATAGAATTCTGGAAGCAGAAAGCTTGGCTGGCTTGGGATATCGAGGGAGACAGAAACTCGACATTCTTCTACTCCTGCGTCCGAGGACAGAGGAAGCAGTTAAACTTGCACCAGACATTAGACGACGACGGTATCCTTTTAAAAGACCAATGGAGCATTCAGGAGGCCGCCAACGGCTACTACACCAAATTATTCTCCAAAGAGCTCATCTCAAAAGATAACGATCTCCTGTCCACAATCCCCACCTTGATCAACCACAGGGAGAATGAGCAACTCCAGGTTCCTCCAACCGCTGAAGAAGTTCGGGAGGTGGTGCGGAACCTCAATGAACACAGCGCTCCCATCTCCGACGATTTCTTAGGAAAATTCTTCGGCTCTTGCTGGGACCTCATCGCGCAAGACTTCCTAGAAGCGGCCATTGCCTTCTTTCAAGGCGTGAGATACCCTAAATCCATCTCCAGCACCAACCTCATTCTCATCCCTAAGAAAGACAATACAGAAACTTTCAAGGACTTTCGTCCCACCAGCCTGTGCACTTTTACTAACAAAATCATCTCCAATATCATCGCGAATCGCATGTCTACTCTGCTCCCTAAGATTATCTCTGAAGAACAAAGTAGATTCGTCCAAGGCCGCAACATCACTGACAACATCCTTATGGTTCAAGAGATGATCACGTGCATGAAATTCCCCTCCAGGGAAAGAAATGTGGCCATCAAACTCGATATAGAGAAAGCCTATGACCGCCTGGACCGGCAATTCATGATTTGGGTGCTCAGAGCTTTCGGCTTCCCCGAATCGTAGATTGACATCTTCGACTGTAACGCCCCAATCCCAAAATACGTAGGACTATGAACGTAGAAATGCCAGCCGTATAATAAATATATGTAAGCTGTAAAATGCAGTAGAACCATACTAATCTCATCCACACAAAATAAATGAAATAGAAGATATCATAAAAAGATAATGAATTATCTTGATACAATATGTTGGGCGGAGACAAATCTACTACTAACAAGTAAAGAAAAAATACATAAGAAAATATATGAATTTGGCGAGCGAAGCGAAGACGATCCAAATACAATCATCCTCGAAAAAATTGTGATAATCACGGCTAGAGCTAGAACACCTGCGAAAGACAATAGCACACACCTGGAGAGATAACCAGGTCCTCAGAGGGACGTAACAAGATAAATAATATCATGCCATATAAACTGAATAAATATCGCTCAAATAAATAAGTCAATCGAATTATAACGTGGTCCAATATGCACCTACTGAACGAGCGTACCATCCCCCCAACCAAACAAGGACAGGAGATGGTAAACTAATTCACGATGACGTATCTTTCCATGCTAAGAATCCAATATGGTATCCGGACCCCAACAAGGTTCAATACCTTCTCATCGAAGGAGTAAGTCACACCTACAACCAAACAAGGACAAGATGTGACAAACTAATCCGCAACAAGTTATTGTTCCAAGCCACGGTCAGATACAAGTACCCAAACTAAAAGTACTCATACCTAATGGATAAAGGTACCTAACCGTTCTAAGTAAAATGTAGTTAAGAACAATCCTTCCTACGCATGGGCCCTGGATAAATAGGATCGGCGTAGTCCCCTTTTGGGCACCAGAGGCTCCATCAGTAAGAGCATGACGTTCTGCAGAATCGTCAGTGGCCGTCATTAATAATGGGTTATCAATCCCGTATCTCCAGCGGAGAGTCCGGGTCACAAGGGAAAGTGCATCAAAGCCCATACGCTAAGGAATTGTCCTCTCCGCCCAATGCCTACTCTGTTGTATCCATAACAGTAATCTCTATAACCGCTAGGTCAAACTAGTATGTAACCTCTATTAGCGGTTATTCCTATCGCACAGCTTGTACGTACCGGTGGCCAGCCAATCACGCACTTTCATGTCCTACATGCGACACACAACTTCGTGGTACAACGTGTCAAGGCCAATGAATACAACACACAAGATGGTCCCTTAAATCTAGGTTTAATTTGTAAGAAAATAATACACAACAGAAAATATAAATGAACAGTAAGTTCTAACAGTTATGCCATGTATCACAGTTTATTTTGCATAAAGAAAATAAATAATGTATGAAATATGAGCTAAAATAATTAAACAGCAAATGGCAAGGTGTCTTGCCTTAGGTCCTTGCTGGTGAAACCGACAATCCCGTTGGGTACAGAATAGTCACAGGGCTACACAGGATAACTCAGACGATGTGACAAACTTCTAAAATAAAAACCAAAAATAAAATATTCTGGAATTTTTTTGGGAAAAATATATGATATGTATTTTTCTGTCAGTATTCCGAAACTTCAAACGGATCGTGATTCTGATTCCTGGTTCTCCCAGAATCTCAAAAACACTAAAACGTGTCAGATTTCGGACCACTGACACTCCACAAATTTTCCAGAAAATTAAGTTCCGAATTTATGAAAATAAAATTTATATTCAGAAAATATACCTCAATACGATTCCAACAAAAAAAATTGGAGGTCAAAAGGAGTCCGGAGTTGGAGTTATGGTCATTCGAAGTTGCTACAACCTTTGAAAATTGAGGCTGAATTTATGACGAAAAAAGAGAGAAATTTTGACAAGGATGGTTTGAAAGATAATTTGTGGTGAAAATAATATGGAGGAGTACCTGTCTATTTATAGGATGTGGGAATTTCCATTTAGATAAGAATTAGGATTCCTTTAAACCCAATTTAGATATTTCCTAATTTAATTTAAAAGCAATCAAATCCAAATCCAAATCCAAATCTAATTTAAATCAAATCAAATCAAATTCTCTTAGTTTAAAATCAAATTAATTAAATCCAATTTAAATCTATTTAAATTTTTAGCTCAAAATCAAATGGGATAAATAAATTTTGAATATTTAACTATTTAAATAAATCCAAAAATCAAATCAAGATTTAAATGGCCACCATAACTTCCAAATATATTTTTCAAAATACCAATAATAATAATTTCAAAAATAATAAATATTTTTAAATATCTTTTTGAATAATAAATCTCGAAAATTATATTTTTATTTAAATTAAACTAGCAAATATTTATGAAATATATGTATGCATGAATAATATTATTTATTCTAAATAAAAGGCCTTTCATAAATAAAATCATAAATTTAGGAAATTTTGATAGCTAAATTAAATATTACATATATTATTTTGAAACTATAAAAATAAAAAAATATTTTTCTCAAAATATGTACGCTCGCACATATTCGCACTCGTCGAGCAACTACGAAAAATAAAATTTCGTGCGCGACATACAATACGACTATGCGACGTACAATACAAAAATTTTAAATCAGTACCAAATTTAATATATAGAAAAAATATAGTAGAAATTTAGGGGTTTTACATACTACCCAACTTAAAAGAATTTCGTCCTCGAAATTAAGAATTAGGAGGGGGTGAAATGGCACAACGGTAGATAGGAGGGTTTAAGGAAGTTTATATGGTCGTAGTCTAGGTTGAGGCTATGATTAAGAGACGATTGTAATAACTCTTAAATTCAAGTGATTAGAAAGTCAAGATTGTAAATTTAGTGTCGAGGGAAAGGTCGAGTAGTTCAAGACAAAGATATGGTTATATTGGGTGGTAATGGTCATGGTGATAGGACAGTTAGAGGAGTTTTAGTACGACGCTTTCGTCCTTCTAAAATAGGTGAAGGCGAACGCAATATAGAGTTCGAAGGAGGCGTTATCGAATACGAATACGTGGTTCAAAGGCGACCGAATAATTCAAAAGGAGTTGTCAAGGTAGTCGCGGATGGGACTCTAGAGGACAAGTTTAGCTATGTCCCCATCCACGTAGGATAATATGTGATAAGCGAACCAAAGTGCAATAGGTTGATCAGACCATCATGCACCGGTTCTGATTAGACAATATGTTAGTGGGTGCACCCAATAAAATATGTCATGATCAAGCTTGATAACGAAATAAGCTTGCAAAACTGAAGCTACGTTAGCAGCGCGAGATAGTCAAAATATGAGCAAGGGAGGTACTGATGAAGGAAATTTTAAATAGTCCCAGATCTTTTAAGATCAAGGCTTGCCCGAAGTTCGGGCCTATACAGTTGTCTTGGTTGACTAGCTAAGTTAGGGTCCTCTGAACTTATAGGCTAAGCAAATTTATCCACATGGGTTACAAGGACAAAGGCTTTGTTGGGCCGTGAGGTATTCTACCCAACTTACAAGAGTTAAACTAGTAATGGGATGAGACAATGGGTTAAGCAATCAAGATAAAGTACAAATTTAAGCATTTAAGGAACTAAGTAGAACAAAATTCACCTATCGGGTTAAGGGATTGAGTCAAGGTTGGATCTCTTAATTGAAGTCGAAAAGTATTTTGGTGTCATGGTAGAGGTTATAGTTTGGCCATTTTGACCAGAAGGTCCTATCACGAAAATAGTGTACAAGAAGACGTGTTTTAGTGGGACATGATACATCTACATGAAGGTGGACTTGTCTAGGTCTTACATATGAAATTTGTTGGAAGGAAAAGTGTAGTGTTGTACTCCAAATATACAAGTCACGGTAGTGGACGCCAGAAGATCAAAAATAGAAAGTGGGAGTTCACGAGGTGATAATTAATGCACAAAATAAAGAAGATCAAGTTAAAGCGTGAAATAAAATTAATTAAAGAATCCATTAAAAATAATTTAGAAACACAATTCCGGAGAGAAGATAGTCTCTTAGATGAATACAATTAAGGAACCATTAACTCATTATTCAAATTGTAAATGGGTTAGAAGGTCGCAATTAAAAGATCTAGAATTGAAGGACGGTCGAGTAAGTCGAGGTGAAAATACAGTCACATAGCTGGGTAGATGACTAACAACACTTTTGTATATACTACTATCATGGTCATGAGTGACATGGCAATTAGTGTGGAATACTTCTAACTCATTAGGGCTACCTTTGTGGCCTATCATTAATATTTTAACTCAAGTTTCCTCCAAAAGTTTTTAAAAATAAACTTTCATAAATATACCACCAAAATTTGTATTCACTCCAAGCTGTTCAAATTCATCATAAAAATTTAAATCACTCTCATAAAATCTCAAAGCAAAATTTTATCACGTTACTACTAACCTTTTCCAAAATTAACATTTAAATTCAACTATTTAACTCAAGAGTTCATAATTTACGAATCCACAAAAATTTCACAATCCATCAAAATTTAACACTCTCAAGTTTTCAAATAACTCATAATAAAACTCTCAGCATATTAAAAGCAATCTCAAAAATTAAGCTCAATGCTCTCATCAATTTTAACTTCCATTCATGCTAAGTTATTCCAACAAAATCACAACTTTTAAATGGTAACTTCCTTTAACCAACCAAAATAACTTTCCATCACATCCTTTAAAATTCTCCCAAAATTTTAATATTAGCAATCCCGCATTAAACTAAATTTTCAAATAATCTCATCAGTCAACATCTTTTTTTTACCAAAAATCTAAATAGATTTGTAAATCCTCAATCATAGGACACAATTTAAAATAAAGAAAAATTCTCAAAAATCATTTTTAATTATTGTAAACCAAAAATTACCATCATTACTTCTGCTTAAAATTCAAAATTTACTAAATACGAAAATCGCAAGTTGTGCAACTCAGTTTAAATAATTCCTACGGCCATTTTTAAAAGCTAAGATCATTTTCAAACCAAATCTATAACTGTTCAAGGTGCATAACTATAATATAATAAATCATGAACATTAAAACTCGAAAATCAAATAAATTTTATATTTGTTCAAAGATGTACATCTATCACCCAAACTCATAATTATCACAACTCGAAAAGCAAATCAATTTTATACTTGTGCAAGGATGTATAACTATAATCCAATAAATCATAAATATCAAATCTTTGAAAATCAATCAATTTCTTAAACCAAGTATGAAATTCTATAAATCCTCTGGTGTTTATTATTTAGAAATCTCAAGGTTAAAACTTTCCGCGGTAATATCCTACTTTACAAATTACTAATCATTAAATCACACTAAAAAAATCCTTTAACTCAATTAGAGTCTTAAATGTATTCCAATTGCCAATATAATCATTCTAGCCATGTGTTTGACCTATGAGCATATACTAGTGTAGTCATCTTCCCAGTTGACACTAAGCACGAAAATAAGAATCAACGGTAGAAAGGAATCAAGCAAGATGCAATTCAAGGAAGTCGAACGAGAGTTCGAAATTTGAAGCCAAGGGAAGAGGTCAAGCTGTATGGATGAGATTCCTATAATTCTAATCCTATGTTGCAGGTTCACATCGGTACAGTAACTTAAACCGAAGTGATAAACTCGACCTATATGGGCCACCACAAAAATATGTAACGCCCCAGTCCCAAAATACGTAGGACTAGGAACGTAGACATGCCAGCCGTATAATAAATATATGTAAGCTGTAAAATGCAGTAGAACCATACTAATCTCATCCACACAAAATAAATAAAATAGAAGATATCATAAAAAGATAATAAATTGTCTTGATACAATATGTTGGGCGGAGACAAATCCACTACCAACAAGTAAAGGAAAAATACATAAGAAAAGATATAAATTTGGCGAACGAAGCGAAGACGATCCAAATACAATCATCCTCGAAAAAATAGCGATGATCACGGCTAGAGCTAGAACACCTGCGAAATACAATAGCACACACCTGGAGAGATAACCAGGTCCTCAGAGGGACGTAACAAGACACATAATATCATGCCATATAAACTGAATAAATATCGCTCAAATAAATAAGTCAATCGAATTATAACATGGTCCAATACGCACCTACTGAACGAGCGTACCATCCCCCCAACCAAACAAGGACAGGAGATGGTAAACTAATTCACGGTGACGTATCTTTCCATGCTAAGAATCCAATATGGTATCCGGACCCCAACAAGGTTCAATACCTTCTCATCGAAGCCCATACGCTAAGAAATTGTCCACCCCGCCCAATGCCTACTCTGTTGTATCCACAACAGTAAACTCTATAACCGCTAGGTCAAACTAGCATGCAACCTCTATTAGCGGTTATTCCTATCGTACGACTTGTACGTACCGGTGGCCAGCCAATCACGTACTTCCGTATCCTACATACGACAAACAACTTCGTGGTACAACATGTCAAGGCCAATGAATGCAACACACAAGATGGTCCCTTAAATCTAGGTTTAATTTGTAAGAAAATAATACACAGCAGAAAATATAAATGAATAGTAAGTTCTAACAGTTATGCCATGTATCACTGTTTATTTTGCATAAAAAATAAATAATGCATGAAATATGAGCTAAAATAATTAAACAACAAATGGCAAGGTGTCTTGCATGAGGTCCTTGCTGGTGAAACCGACAATCCCGTTGGGTACAGAATAGTCACAAGGCTACACAAGATAACTCAGACGATGTGACCAACTTCCAAAATAAAAACCAAAAATAAAATATTCTGGAAATTTTTTGGAAAAAATATATAATATGTATTTTTCTGTCAGTATTCCGAAACTTCAAACGGATCGTGATTCTGATTCCTGGTTCTCCTAGAATATCAAAAACACTAAAACGTGTCAGATTTCGGACCACTGACACTCCACAAATTTTTCAGAAAATTAAGTTCCGAATTTATGAAAATAAAATTTATATTCAGAAAATATACCTCAATACGATTCCAACAAAAAAAATTAGAGGTCAAAAGGAGTCCGGAGTTGGAGTTACGGTCATTCAAAGTTGCTACAACCTTTGAAAATTGAGGCTGAATTTATGACAAAAAAAGAGAGAAATTTTGACAAGGATGGTTTGAAAGATGATTTGTGGTGAAAATAATATGGAGGAGTACCTGCCTATTTATAGGATGTGGGAATTCCCAATTAGATAAGAATTAGGATTCCTTTAAACCCAATTTAGATATTTTTCTAATTTAATTTAAAAGCAATCAAATCCAAATCCAAATCCAAATCTAATTTAAATCAAATCAAATCAAATTCTCTTAGTTTAAAATCAAATCAATTAAATCCAATTTAAATCTATTTAAATTTTTAGCTCAAAATCAAATGGGATAAATAAATTTTGAATATTTAACTATTTAAATAAATCCAAAAATCAAATCAAGATTTAAATGGCCACCATAACTTCCAAATATATTTTTCAAAATACCAATAATAATAATTTCAAAAATAATAAATATTTTTAAATATCTTTTTGAATAATAAATCTCGAAAATTATATTTTTATTTAAATTAAACTAGCAAATATTTATGAAATATATGTATGCATGAATAATATTATTTATTCCAAATAAAAGGCCTTTCATAAATAAAATCATAAATTTAGGAAATTTTGATAGCTAAATTAAATATTACATATATTATTTTGAAACTATAAAAATAAAAAAATGTTTTTCTCAAAATATGTACGCTCGCACATATTCGCACTCGTCGAGCAACTACGAAAAATAAAATTTCATGCGCGACGTACAATACGACTATGCGACGTACAATACAAAATTTTTAAATCAGTACCAAATTTAATATATATATAAAATATAGTAGAAATTTAGGGGTTTTACATCTACAGATCCATCTGCGACTCATGGTTCTCCACCATCATCAACGGGCAAGCGATAGGAATCTTTAAAGCCAGCTGGGGGGTCCGACAGGGCGATCCTCTGTTCGCCACCATCTTCATCATAGCGACAGAAGCCCTCAGCAAAAATCTCAACAGCTTAGCCAACTAACCAAGATTCCATCATTTTCACACCACTACCGGCTGTCCCTTGATCACTCATCTAGCATATGCAAATGTCATCCTCATCTTCTCGGCGGAGGACATCAGATCGGTAGACGCGGTCCACAAGACGCTAGAGAGATACCCCAGATGCTCAGGACAGTGAGTTAATTCTAACAAAAGTGTCATTTACATCCACCACAAAGCCACAGGAACCACTCTATAATTCTCACCAATCTTACTTCCTTCGCCACAGCATACCCGCCATTCACCTACCTCGGATGCCCGCTGGTCTATGGAAAGTCCAATTTGAGGATTTTCGAAGGTCTGGTCAGGAACGTCAGAAGGAGAATCGAGGGATGGCACAACGCCACACTCTCCCCCTGGAGGAAAAATGATTCGGATCAAGCACGTGCTGTCCACCATCCCCATATATACCCTGGCGGTGTGCTCCCTCCGAAGAAGGTCTTATCATCTCTTGAGACCCTATTTTCCAACTTCTTTTGGGATCACAGCGACGGCAAAGATAAGCACCACTGGGCCACCTGGGACACCATGGCTAAACCCACCAGGGAAGGCAGCCTCGGGTTCTACAGGCTATCGCACATAGTTGATGCCTGCTCCATGAAGTTGTGGTGGAAGGTGCACATGGATAACTAAATATGGTCCCGCTTCATGTAAGCCAGATACTTCCAACACTCCAACCCAACGATTGCCACAGCTAACAGCCAGGCATCAGCTAATTAGTACAACATTCTCTAAGGTCGCAGCATCGCCGAACCGTTGATGATCAGAGACACCGACGGCGTCCTTAGGTGGTCCCCATCCAACGAGGGAAAGTTTACTCTTGCGTCAGCCAGAAGCGCTATAAGAGTTCCCGGTGAACCTTCTCCTCATATCGCTCCCTTCTGGCAATCCTACATCCTACACAAATGGTCGATCCTAACTTGGAGAGCGCAGCGAAAGAAGCTCCCCGCAGATGACTACCTCACTTCCTTCGGATTCAGCCTGGCGTCGAGATTCCACTGTTGCCTCTCTCCCAAGACAGAATCAGCAGATCACGTTCTTCATTCTGGAGACCTCACCTCTTAATTATGGTCCAACCTATCTAGCAGATGTCTTCTCAACCATCAGGGCGGAGGCTTCAACGATCTTCTCGCCAGGTGGAGTTCCTCACACGGGCACCAGATCATAGCGGCCGCTAGCATCTGGGTTCTTTGAAAAAATAGAAATAAGTTCAGATAGGAGGGCCGCCATCTCAACTCCTCCCAACTTATCAAAGAGGTCCTCAGACAGATTAGAAAAATCAGCATCCGCTGCTCTCACTCATCTAGCAGTTTTTGGAGGATGTTGGACTAACCATGTTCCCAGTCTAGTCGGTCGTGATCACTGATGGCTGGTTTTAGTGTTCTCCTTTTCTTTTCGCACGAGTTGCGCTCTTTGTATAGGCTTCGGCATTTTGTGCCTTATACGTCAATAAAAGAAGATTTACAATATATATATATATATATACATATATATATATATATATATATATATATATATATATATTTTTTTTTTTTTTTTTTCAAGCAACCACTTTATTCATCTCAAAAAATCTCCTCAGAGAGTACATGAAAACTATGACCAGAGTTTCAAAACAATGTTAACTAAACCCAGGCGGGATGGTCTTCAAATGCTTGCACCGAACAAGAGCTTTTCGAACTTGTCGCTTGATCTCATTGACTGCCTGTACCTTCGAATACTTGTAAGCTTCGTATCTCCATTTATTTCTGTTTTTCCATATCACCCAAAAAGTCGCACCGACAACTACTTCCTTCAAGTGGATCATTGGGCGTCGCCACCACCGACGGAGATGATTTAACATATTTCCCGAGCTTCTAATCGAGAATTCCAGTTGTAATAATCTCCAGACTTGTTGGGCTAGCTCTCCCTTCCAAAATATATGCTTAATAGTTTCCTGAGCAGGACTAACACAACAGTGACATTTCGACACCATGTGATAACCCAATCGCTGAACATGGTCGTCCGTTGGAAGTCTATCATGAAGAATACGCCAAGCAAGCACAGACCATTTAATTAGAATACAGGAATTCCAAACATGTGTGAAGTCAGGATGACGAGTATGCTGAACTCTGGTGTGCCGATAAGCCGAGGAGACTGAAAAAACACCACTGCTAGAAGGACCCCATCGCCACCTATTGATGTCTGCAAGATCCGGGACAATAAGATGATTTGTAAGATGTCTCCCATGCAAAAGTCTTTTCCAAGTACTTGATGCATTAGAATTCGCCTGGACTATGTCACGATCAGAATATTTGCAGTATTTGATGTTGATAAATGCAGTCCATAGGGAATCCTGAGTTTTGAACTTCCACCATAATTTAGTTGAGAAGGAGTTGAAAACCTCATTCAAGCTTCGTAGCCCCAATCCTGCTTCTTCATAAGGCTTAGCCATCTTATCCCATCCTAGCCATGAGTGTTTGAACATCCCCTCTTGTGATCCCCAAAAAAAGCGGGAAAACATAATCTCTAGTTGTTTAATAACAGAGCTAGGCGGATTACAAGCTGGTAACGTGTACATCGGAATCGATGTTAGAACAGATTTGAGTAAAACAAGTTTACCCCCATATGATAAGAGTCGTTGTTGCCAGCCTTCGACTCTTCTTCTGACTTTAGATAGTAACTCTTCAAACATAGCTGCGTTCTTTCTTCCAGACATTAGGGGACAACCCAAATACGAAAATGGAGGGTTCGATGATTGGAAGCCTGTTATCTCTCGCAGCTCCGCTTCTCTTAGTCTCAGAAAATGAGGGATGCACATATAGAGACGACTTGCTGGAATTAATAAGTTGTCCCGAAGCTCTTTCATATCTAGAAAGCAAATTACGCAAAATTTGAGTAAAACCAACATCCCCAGCTGCAAATATTAGGATGTCATCTGCATAGGCTAAGTACGTCACGGCAGGGCATCCACTTGGTGAGTAGAAATGGTGGAATGACGGAATATCTAGCAGTGACTTGAGATTTCTAGAAAGAGCCTCTGCTGCTATTATGAACATAGCAGGGGAAATTGGATCACCCTGCCGCACCCCTCGAAAGCCATGGAAAAAACCAGATGATTTCCCATTGATCACAGTCGAATACCATACATTGCTGATTAATCGAAAGATCATATTAATCCAAATCTCATTGAATCCAAATTTCTGCATTACCTGCATAAGAAATCCCCAATCCAGTCTGTCGTATGCTTTAGCCATATCTAATTTGATAGCCATATTACCGCCTCTGTTCTTAATCTTCATCATACTCATCATCTCCTGAGCCAAAATAACATTATCCACAATCTTCCTCCCCTGACAAAGCCACATTGTTCCGGGAAGATGATACGTGGGAGGATGAGAGCTAATCGGTTTGCCAGCAACTTCGAAATGATTTTGTTCATCACAGTACATAAACTAATGGGGCAAAAATCAGACCAATGAGTAGGTTGCTTTACTTTGGGGATAAGTATGAGAGAAGTACTCGAGATCGCCCGAGGCAAAGTGAACCCAGCTATGAATAATTGAACTGCCTCCATGATATCTCCCTATATGATAGACCAGACCTCCGTGAAGAATCGAGCCGTGAAGCCATCAGGCCCGCCTGCACTTTTAGAGTCGATCCCTTTGATAGTTTGTTGAAGCTCTTCCTTAGTAGGATCAGCCGTCAGCAGATGATTATCCTCGTCATTGAGAAGTTGGGAAATACAAGTCAATAAATTATCATCCTGTACCGTACCTGTATGCAAATAATGATTAGCAAAGTGCTCATTGGCCGAATCTTGCAGCTCCTTAAGATCAGTGATAGAGAAAGCATTCTCGTTCTTGATAGAATGGATGCAGAGTTTTCATCTTTTGCTATTGACACACTCATGAAAGTAGGCAGAGTTACGATCACCCTCTAAATCCCATTTCATTCTCGCCTTCTGTCTCCAATAGGATTCTTTATAGGATAGACGTAGCTTTAAAATGGCTCTTGCTTTCTGAAGTTCCTTCCTGTTTTTGAAAACAGAGCTGTCCTGTTCATATATAATCTCTGCCGCAAGGACCCCATCTTCAACAGCCTTAACCTCTTGAAAGATATCCCCGAATGTCGCATGACTCCAGCTAGATAGCGCTTTTCTGCAGGCGATCAATCTTTCCGCCACCCGCACAAGAGCATTAGCATGATTCACAGAGAGCCAGGCCTTCTCAACAACCTGAGAAAATTCATCATGATATACCCAAAAATCTAGAAATCTGAACGCACGCTTCCCTCCCATACTAGCAGATTTGAATTTGATAAGAAGAGGTGAATGGTCGGACTCGTTACGATTGAGATGCTCTTCAATCGATAATGG
This sequence comes from Iris pallida, assembly GCA_029216955.1. Classification (NCBI taxonomy): domain Eukaryota; kingdom Viridiplantae; phylum Streptophyta; class Magnoliopsida; order Asparagales; family Iridaceae; genus Iris; species Iris pallida. Next base: position 15,015,680 of record JANAVB010001997.1, read on the forward strand.
TACCATATGCCACCATTCCTTGTCCAGAAGCAGACGGTCGAGCCTCGATCCTTGCTTTTCCCCTTCCGATTTAAACCAAATATACTTGCTCCCCGAGTATGGCACTTCAGTAAGACCCGAGGCCATACTAAAATCATTGAAATCCTGCATGGATTGAGGACTCGGCCTAAGTCCCCCCGTCTTCTCCTCCGTGCATCGAACCGTATTGAAATCTCCGCCTACCGCCCAGGAAAGCGGAGTTATGGTTTGAATATATTGAAGATGCGTCCACAGCTCTGTTTTGCCTTCCTTGGTACCATGCCCATGAACAATAGACACAATAACTTCAGTGGGCAAAAGATCATTGGAAAACTTGACAGTCACCGCTTGGTCAAAAGAATCCACCATGAACATTGATGAACCAGATCGAGTAAAGAGCCAAATGTTCCCGCGATCATTAGAGAAGGATTGAGAGCAACCAAGTTTAATTTGGAAGGATATTAATTGTTCCTTAGCAACCTTAGGTTCAATGATTGCAAGAAATTGAATCTTGTTGATCCGAAGAAGAGTTTTGATCCTCTTAATAGTCATTTTACTAGCAATTCTGCGTACGTTCCAGATGAGGAAGTTAAACATTAATGGTTTTGTGTTGGGTACCAGCGGGAGTACTCTGACCTGATCGTAAGACTCTGTCAGATGGAGGTGGCAGGGACTTTTTCTTGCGCGTCGGCTGGTGAGGCCGGACCACCTTCTCTTCTTTTTCTTTATTTTTCTTCTGAGAGTCCTCTTCTTCAGCAATGTCAGCCCAAAAACGACCCGCAATTCCTTGCTCTTCGTCACGACAAACCACTTCTCCCTCTTCGATTTTTGTGGCAGCTTCCTCGGCCTCCTCCTCTTGTTCGGGGTCGGAGAGAGTCTCATCAGCCCTATGAGAATCATCGGAAACAATATGGTCTGGAGTGGAAGTAGTCCCATCGTGCTGTATCACGTTGTCATTTGGAATGGACGCAGAAATATGAACCGGCGGCATGATCGGTGGAACTGGATTGGTGTTTGTATTGATCGTCGGGTTTCCTTGAATGGAGGCATTATGGCGGCTCTCGGTGTGAGTGGGATCATTGATCAGAGTCCGAGGCTCTGGTATGCTATTATTGTCAACTGCTGCATTTAATGTTGGATTAGATGGTTCTCCAATCTCCAAACGAGACCTTCTCTGCCGGATACAAGACACGTGAACTTCCTTCTGCACTGTGACTTCTTTCCCTTTTTCTTTAGCTTTTGTTTTGCATCCATCTGTTGAGTGTCCCTGGTGGCGACATGAAGAGCAGTAAAGTGGAGAAGACTCATATTCAACATGCTGCCAAAAGCTCCTGTTCCGAGGCATGTTAATGCGAAGTTTATGTTGTAATAATTTAGAAGCATCTACCTCGATGAAAACCCGCGTAAGGCTTGGACGTGAAAGATTAGCTGTGGCTTTATCAATTTTGAGTGGATTACCAATAGCGCCGACAATGGCAAATAACGCCTCCTTAGCATAGAGATGATGAGGAAGGTTCGGCAGATTAATCCAGACCGGAACAATTAGAGATTCTTGGGATGGGGAGAAGTCCGGGTCCCATTTGAAAATCCGCATAGGAGCTCTCGCAATATACCAGGTATCTTTCGCACGAAGACGAAGATAGTCTGATTCACATGAGGGACGTATGAGGATGTGTTTAGAATCTATGAGACCAGTAGAAATAGATCCATCAAAAGTGAATTCCGCTAGGGCTTTGCGAATCTTGTCAATAGGGGGTCGGTATTGAGAGAACTTTTCCACTAACGCAAAACGCAGAGGAGAAGCCAAAGCGGCTTCCTCCTCCTCCGTGAAGGAGATCGAAGGGGCGTCCTTGAAGGACGAAACCGATCTTGGTGGAAGGAGCGTCGTAGACGTGGGAGTCTGGCCTCCCACCACCTCTGCAAAAGATCGAGAGGTCATGAAAACCCTAGGCAACAAAACAGATCAATATCAAGGGGAGGAGCTACCATCCAAATGGTATGGCAGCCCCGGAGGGACGCCGACACGGCCGAAGGCCACTCCGGGGTTAAGGAAGAAGAAGAGGAGCCCTAGGGTTCCAGAGGAGGCGAATATATTTATATATATATATATATATATATATATATATACACTCACTAGAAAATTAAATTAAAATACGAATATAATTATAAATAATATATATGTATTGGACGTATTTGGTCGTACGATATGACTACTTAGGTTTTGGTTTGGTTCGGGTCAAGTCCGGACTAAATTGGTACAACAGGGTCTCCCTAAACTCATAATCTTAATAGTTAATTAATTAATCATTTATAGGGGTTAGGTAACAACTTTGACTAGTTTTCCTAGTATGGATATTTCTACGAGTAGGTCTTCCCTACCATGGCTAAAACATTAGTCAAAGCAAACAGCTACACTATCCGTGTCAAGGTTCATCTTCATCTTGTACCTCAAAATTAACCATGACTAAGGCCTTCTTTAATAATAATTATTTTAGAAAAATATTTATAAATTCCATAAATCTATATTTAATTGAAATAATTAATAAAAGTATATATTTCAAAATGACAGGAAGAAGAGTTATAATAGGCGTCACCAAACTAACTGTTTGCATCACCCACCAGCTGCGGGCTAAGTCCAACAATTATAGTCGAATATTATACATGTTCGATTAGACCCGAAGAATGACATGGGTCAATTAAACTAAGCTAAGAGGAGAGTATAAATGACATATGCAATATGAAAGCATGATAAAATGCCTAAGTCAGATATAGAAATAGTTCTATGAGCAACGAGCTATCTTTTTATGACCAACTACCTGGAGAGATCACTGTCATGTCCTAGAACTAGAATACTGGAAATCAAGGGATAGACATAACCAGCTACGTACATTAGAGTGCAGCACACTTCGTAATATGGTCATGATTGTCTAGATACATGAGGGTTAATCTACAATCCATCAGTCTTTTTTGGTCAAGAGCAAGCCTAATGTCTCAATCTCAAGCAAGCAAATAAAAGTTACCAGATGTTTGATCATCAGACATACAAAAAATAAGGCATCCCATACATTAGATATTCAGAAGATCATGAAGCCAGTTATACAAAATACGAAGACTAACAAGAGCTAAGTCATACATGATCAACCCTAGGATTTGCCAATCATGTTACACCCTTAGGCAAACAAAAATAAAGATGCAATACGAGCTAACACATGCTCGACGACTAAACACATAAAAAGAATATATTAAAGTAGAGTAAGAGAACAAAAATAAGAAACCCACTCGTTGCCTGGTTACTCCTGGTGTTCAGCCTCTGGCTGGAAGATAGGTAGATCCTCGGATATCACTCCAAAATTCGACCATACAAAACCAGCTGGGTCGGACCCAAGAAAGTGCAAGTACCATAAAGAAGGCTCAACTTATGAGCTAAAACCAGCGTATAAAGAATAGAAGAACTGATACAAGCAATATATTTATAAAATCATAAATGACAAGAGTTAAAATAAATATAATTGCTTGCATCAAGAAGAACAAGAGTTAGATATAAATTCTATTTTAATACAAGAAGTGCAGTTGAGATATTCCTGCAGTCACAAGCCCTGCAGACTATCCAGGCTATCCAGGCAAAAGTTACGAGAGTTATCAAGATTACAGGTGTACTTGAGTACTTGAATACAAGAAGTGCAACACATGACAGTGTGCGAGAAATATGTCGTACTCGACGGTAGGCTACAAGTCCCCAGGTGTGAACGAGCTAACAAGATCGCCTATAAGTAGAAAATCTCTCTATATCAACTACTTGATAAATCTAGGTGTTTAACCTAGTCAGATTCATTATGAATCCCTGACCGTGGTAACCAGGAATCCTTGTCCTAGACATGATGCATGACATGACAGGCAGCTTGTACATTCACAATCAAAAATCAACCACAGAGTTAAGACAAGAGTTACACTGACAAGACAGGAATAGCTGTCACAACAGCAATCAAGGTTATACATGTCAGGTCAGGTTTACTTATCATATTAAGAATACTTGTCAGGAGTGTGCCTCGACGGGCCACTATCAAGATTATTAGGACGAGATCATATTATCCGGTATGGGTCATACCAAGTCAGGATCTGGTTACAGTCAAGTTCTATCATGTTCAAGTTCAAGTTACTAGTTCAAGATTATCAAGTTGTCAAGTCGGGTCGTCCTAATTTAGGCCAAGTAAAGAAAACATCCAAAGAAGATCAAGAAATATCCATGGGTGATTGAAACTATCAGTCGCATATGAACTCTAATTAAAGTAAGACAAGAAGATTCTTGAAGCTAAGACAATAATCTATAACTTTTATATTTTGAGTTTTACAAGATTCTAGCTACAAAATAACTTAAACAGACAAAAATAGTTATTCAAAGATTCGTGCGGCAGAAAAACTCAAGTTATCAAGAGAAAGTAGCAAAACTACTAAGACATAAATCCAGCAATGTCGTGCAGATCAGCAATAACGTGCATCGGAAGTCATGCACATGGGCAATCTGTGCATGAGCAAATTCGGTCATGGACTAATAAGCACATGCACAAATATGTACATAGGCTAATTCATGCATAGGCAAATCCTTGCATGGGCTAATCCGTACATGGGATATCTGTGCATGGGCAAATCCGCATATGGGCAAATTCGTGCATGGGAAAATCTGTGCATGGGCAAAATCTGTGCATGGGCGAATCCGCGCATGGAAGAATCCGTACAGAGGGAACATATACGCATGACGCGCATGGAGTCGGGGAATGCATTGCCATGACTCCTTTGCACAGGGCCTTTCGGCGCATGACCTCATAGGCGCATGGGGGAGGCTGTCGTCCCCAAACAACAAGTTCAGCCATAGAAGTTCCAAAAACTTGTCGTGGCCATAACATCCTCAAAACAAGTCAAAATCAAGCGGTTCACAAGCCAAAGTTGAATAGAATTGAATTATTCACAAAATAGAACCATTAGTTTTTGGAAATACCAAGTTTTTAGAGGTCGAAACAAAAAAAAACCTTAAAACTTAGATCTATAAAAATCTATTAATAAAAAACAAAAAATCTCAAGTTATAAAGGTTCGTAGAATCAAGCAAGGAAGAAGATAGAATAAAAAATATCTAGGATCCATCACTTTCTTCATTGAGCAAGTTGTACTTGCCTTAGGTTGGTCGGTTGGTGGAAGGAGTAATGGAGAATAGAAGTAAATGAGAATGATTGAGAGGAGAGCGAAGTTGGTATAAATACTAAGCCAAACCATATCAACCCAACCCAAACCAAACCAAGCCAAGCCAACATGTCATGTAGAACTACGATGAACCGAACCAAGACTAGCTAAGAATAACCAAAGCTAAACCAAGCCAAGACTAAGCAAGACAAGTCTAACTACGGGTCACCTAACAAATTTCAGAAATCTGTACACGTATACCAAAAATACGTATAACAGAAAACGGAAGTGACAATTACTAGGTCCTCAGGGGACTAGCAAGGTACATAATATACATACCAAGGTACAAATATAAAAAATATGATCTAAGGCAATCTAATGTATCCGGTCTATGTGATATGCATGTGAGAACATATTCTAGAATATCAGTCTTCGACACTGAAGCTTGCAAGCACCTCAACAGTCTATTGTCCCAATACAATGTCATCGGACAAAGGACAATCAATCAATAAACAATAGCTAGTACTCTGCTACAATGATAAATGCTCACAACCATAACAGGATACAATATAATAAGTCTGATACTTGCAGATGCATAGAATTTTATGCGTATCTAAAGGTCAGAACTCCTATGCGCCCCAAAATGCTATGCGCTCCAACACATCATGCGCCAAAGAATTCATAGACAGAATGTTGGCCTATTATTCAGAAGACAACCAGTAGAAGAGACACATGAAGATTGATTTTTTATTCCATATAAAAAGTCTATTACATGTCCAAACTCTTCGTGACAACAAAAAGTCCACTACAAAGAAAAAGCCTAAACTATAGCTAGGTGCATCACTCTGATGTCTCAGTGTAGGCGTATCACTCCTCCTCATTAGAGAGAATTACTTCCTTGTCAACACATGAGTGCTTTGGATAATGAAGCACTTATTGAATAGAACGTGGGTTGGCAATCAACCGAACCCAGTGGCTCTTCCAGCATAACGGAAGTCGAAGCACGACGACCCCGATCTTTGGATGCAACAGGCACTCGATGCTATCTTGTAGAAGAATACTGCCGATGAGGGGTTCGAACATTAAGTTGTTATGTCCATAGCTCTCCCGACACATCTCAGTCTTCTAAAGGAGCTCATCGTCAAAGCTTCATCGAACAGGAAGATTCACAACCCACAGTGCAATATCTTGCAAAGGAGGAGAATCGGTCGAGTTCATCTTCGTCGAGAAGTTGTATTAAATGCGAAACAAACTTCTCTCTACAAAGCTATTTATAGGCCAGAGCAAATCAAACCCATACGCCAAATGGCAACTTTCTCGAAATCAGTGCAATAAACTTGCATTCATGGCGATGAATCTGCCGTCTCAAATTCAGATAAGTCAAAGAAATCATCAAATCGAGTCTCAAAAGACTCGACAAAGCTGACTAAGACAGTTGAGTCCATCTAAGCTTGTCACCCATCGAGCATTTAATGCTATATGACAGAGTCGACAATACGTATCTCGAGACTGAATAGTTGACAACTTTTGTAGAAAACAAAGAGTCGTCAATGTCAGCCTCATCATTACTCATTGTTTTCGGTTACAGCTGTGCCCCACCACTTGGCCGACTAATCACCCGTATATGCCTCCGCAGCTATTTGTCTAAAACTCCGCATGTGCCTCCGCAGCCATGCGCCCAACGCTCTGTACGCACCTCAAAAACCATACACATAGACTTATTTTTGACCACTAAAAGTCATGGGCCATGTCTTTCCATGTGCCAGATCCTAGGTGCATTCTAAAAGATCATCCCGTACCAAATCCAAGATCTTTGAGCCATGTACACGTGCCACGTGTCATTGACTCAGTTGTGCCTATGAATGGGTGCTAACCACCCAAGATCTCAGCAAAAATTGAATCTCTACAACTGCCATATGTCAGCTCCTCCGCAGCTCAACATTGCAGTTCAAATAAATTCATCTCCAGATCCCTAACACATCGTCCATGTGCCCAAAAAAATCAACCACATGGCGTAACTACGTGCAAGTTCTCCAGACGCATATTGCATATGCATGCATAAGTATATCATTCTGCTGCCTATAAATAGAAGGATCATTCCTTCATTTCAAGCCCGACTCTATAAGCTCAAATTCCCAATTATAGAAACTTTTCAACCACTTCAGCATCCGGAGCACTTGTAAGAGTTCCAATCTTCTTCAAGTCACTGCTCATTCTAGAGCAACCCAAACCTTCAGAGAGTCCGAGATCGTCAACGGAGTCAAAGAATTACTACTCCCTCCATCGCCACGGTTCCAAGATAAAAACAAAAGCATACTCCCAAGATTACATCTAAATCCTATATTGTACTCTATTCTGTTTATAATTAAATACAAAGTTTACTTCAAACTACTTATTTTAATGGCAAATAAGCTGTCGACTCTGATGGGGACCACTTTCTTTTCCAACGAGAAGGTTCTATCGCAGTCTGACGACAACAAGCTCGGCTCCTCCCACAAGACGCTTATGATATGCCTCGATCAGCAGGCGTATGAGGAGTTCATCTTTGAAGGCAGTAAGAGTCCTTCGAAGCGGCTGCCAAAGCCGAAGAAGATCCGCCAAGCCTGGGTGCACAAAAATGATACGTCGGGCACCACCACTGAAGGGAATACGCCGCCACAGTCCTCCCTTCCTGCTGACGTTCTCAGCAAACAAGATGTTGCTACTGGTGGAGCACATCTGGCAGGAAAGCGCGATGTTGACTGTAGCTCCCAACCTTCTTCTTTCCAGTCGAAGAAGATGCGTCGACAGAACAAGGGCGCAGCCATCCCCTTGTGCATGAGCTATGGTACGCAAGAGAAAACATCTATCTTCGACAGAATCACTTACTGTCATGGCAAGGATTAATTTGATTCTGAGTACTATACGCCTTTACGAGCTAGTATGAAGAAGTTCAAGATAGCACGGGCCATGTACCTCAAACGTGCTATGCCAGCAGCGAATCAGAAATGAGCGCTGAAGGTCAAGTGCACAGCTGAGGGTAAGCTGTACAGAGTCGACTCGGGTGCATTTGTACTAGCAATGAGTCGACTCTCGAAGTTTCCTTCCCGCTTGGGCGCATTCCCTGCCCATGGAAGCAAGCTGGACGGGGCAAATTTTGTGGCTTTGAACCGTTGGCTGCACGTATGAAGTGGGTTCAAGTCATAATATATATTATTCTTCCACCAATAATCTGGACGCATATCGTGTGTTGGAACCGGATCTGGGGACACAGCATTCACATAACCATCCCGGTGCTTGGCCCTGTCATGCGCCTAAAACGGGTATGAAGTAACGTCTGCACCACCAAGGCGGTCCGTATATCTTGCGACTGTAACCAGCTGTACCTACCCGACGTCGTATCAAAAAAATACCAATCGACGACGAGACAGTACCTAAGGTTGCCTCGTGCCATGTCGTCTCTAACTCCCGTGCATCGGAGAGAAAAGCAAACACCACTAACTCTTCGACCTTGGCTAGTCCATCGAAAGATCGACTGAAGAAAATCAAAGCAGTAGTTTCACCAACCAGATTGTTCTAGAATACTCGATCGAGAAGGCAGGGTTCGACAACGATACAAGCTGGCGGAGATCAGGCTCCGACTATCCACGATAACCCCTCATTCGAAGATGAGGGCATTCACCAAGGAACAGACACTAATGTAGCTGGGGGTTGCCAGTACGAAGTATCGGAAGAAGAAGCTCTTAGGCCAACTTTTCTACAAGAAAGCGAGGCCGAAAGTGAAGAACCGACCGATCCATCCACTTCTACCCATATCAGGCCTGTCTATATGGTAGGGGATGGCGACTAAGAAGACATTGAAGCTTCAGCTCCGAATCTTGTACGGCGCATGGATACCTTGGACGATGGCCTCAAGACCCTCTTTACCACCATGCAAACCTTGACCTAATTGGTGTTTGAGATACAAAATACTCTGACTTCTCAAAAGGCACCTATATCTACGAGTCATGATCCTGAGGCTGATAGAGAGCCTAGTATACCCCCTCAACAAGTATCTTATGGAATGAATCATCACACCGTACCTCAGACGTCAGCTCATTCGGGTATCAAGCTGTACACTTTACCTCCCTCACCTGTTCCTAGCTCTACAGAGGAGTTGGTTGAGATGGTAAGAGATTTGCGCAATTATTTTAAAGCGTAAAATAAATGGAAGGAACGCCAAAAGCTTGGGATTCAACAACCTTATTCTTTCGAATGGAACAAAATGGTTTATCCTCCCAAATATAAACCACAAACATTGATGCCATTTGATGGAAAGGAGACTCCCCATCGGTATCTGACCTACTTTCACTCTGTGACAGGATATCTCCCAAAGGAAGATGCTTTGCTTACAAGTTTGTTCGTTGGGACATTGATGGGAGTCGCCTACAACTGGTACTGTAGTCCCCCTGACAACTGCATATCCTCCTTCGATGACTTAACGCATATGTTTCTTGACCGATTCTACGACGGAGGAAAAGATATGAAATTGTTATCCCTGATAGAAGTGGTCCAGAAGGAGAAAGGGACTGTTCGAGCTTTCATTGAGCGCTTCTGGCAGGCATGCTTAAGGTTACATCCGGGTATACCAGAACTTGTGCTGATTGATTCCTACAGCATGAATATGCCGCCTATAATCAAGCTCCGGCTCGACTCTGACCAGTCTCTATATTGGAGTTCGCTAATCATCGGTGCCGAAAGCGTCGGGAAGAAGGAACGCTATGCTCAGCTTCTAGGGGTTAGCTTCCCTGCGTTTGATGACAAGGGGAAGCGTGCCGCCAACAACAGCAACAGGCGTGAGCCGAGAGGAAAGCAGGCATTGACTGTCAATACCTCGAAAAGTACACAAGGGCCCACTCAGAAACCACCGCCAGCTCCAAGACTGAAGAAGGTGTACTCCTTCAATGATGAAGATACGCTACAAATCTTCGAGATGCTAAAGCAAAACAGAAAAATCAAGTTGCCCGATCCAAAGCGTCATGACGAGGTTAACAGGGTAGGCGACCCAAGGGAATGTCACTACCATCGGTTCGTTGGCCATCCGACTCCAGACTGCAACATCTTGAAGCACTACATACAATGCATGATCAATACAAACGTCTCACTTGATTATGAAGAGAAGACAGTCTCGACCAACATGGTGTCATTCCAGTTTGGCACCTTGCCACCTACTGAAGCTTAAGATGGCATCCCCATCCCAGAGGTGACAAAGGAAGTAATCAACCTTCTACCAACTCATGACAATGAGAGTGGGATAATACCACTTACGATATCTCGAGGAGAGATCATGTAAGTCCACCCAGACATAGTCCCGGAATAGACTCAACCAGGGGTACATCCTAGCTCCACAGCCAAAGGCAAGAAGACCAAGGCTTGCCGCATGGTCACTTCCTCCCATGAAGAAGCCCTTCATATCCAGACGCGTTTATAGCAGGACGTCTAGCAAGACGAGGCTCTGGTCGAAATGATACCTCCTGTCACCACTACGGAGGGTCCATCCCAACCTCCAGCAGTCGACAAACAAAAGCATAAAGAGGCTTGTTTCGTTAGGCCTCTACGAAAAGACAATGCTGCGGGGTTGGCTAAACCCTACAACTTTGACATGCTGACACAGCTCGCTAGTACTCCATCTCGGCTATCCCTATTCGAGCTCCTCCGACTATCCAAAGATACTTGGGAGGCTCTATGTGAAGCATTGAAGGATGCTGGGTCCTTTATCAGTCAGGTCAAGTAGCCTGAAGAGGATCCAACAATATGTTCGCACTGCCACAACATAGGGGAAATTAATGCCAATATCTTCTTCACCCAACTAGAAATGCTACTCAAGAACAATCGACACAACAGACCACTTTATTATACAGGATATGTCACTTCCATCAAGGTGGATCAGATCCAGATTGACACTGGGTCTTTCCTTAGCATCATCCTACGGACTCTGCTCCAGATATTAGGGATCCCGATTCATCGTCTGCCGGCATCCCATACTACAATCAACGGCTTCAACGCTAGAAAGAGTGAACCGCTAGAAAAAATCTGCTTGAAATATCATATCGGTGATCTTCAGACGGAGGTGACTTGCTATGTTGTGGACGTGGATGTTAATTACAACATCTTGTTGGGGATTCCATGGATACATGAATATATGGTGGAGTCATCTACTCTCCACCAATGTATAAAATACGTGTCCACCAATGGTATAGTCAGGACGAAGTTTACTAATGTCGATCCCTTCAGGGGAATTAAGACCTTTTTACCGACTCCGATCTATACAAATCAATTTATCTAGACGATGAAGCCAATGATGTAGGCGACGAAGCAGAGGCTGACACTGAAGTAGAAATGATGACCAGTGCCTTTCTACAGATGCGACTGAAGGGGAAACCTCCCCAGACATTGGCCCTTATTGTGGTCAAGCTTTGTGGGAGGGCCCAGCCCCCTGGCTGAAACAACAACTGAAGTCCCTTTGAAGATATGACTCAAAGGGAGACCTCCAAAAGTATCGATTCCTCTTGTGCTAAAATTGTGCGGGAAAGCACCACTCTATGAGGTGCCAGCTGAGGCACCTCTCAAAGTATGGCTCAAGAGGAGACCTTTCCAAATGTCGGCTCCTATCATTGTCAAGCTACGAGGGAAGGCCCCAGCATCTCTCTCAACACAGGCTTAAGATACAGTACAGGTCAAACTCCCGATGAACTCTCCCGAATCGCCCAAGGCTACTCCGGTGCTAACTAACGAAGAACTGAAAGAGTACATATCTGCCAATGCTGACGCCCCATCTCTTGATGATGTAATTCCCCGGTACAAAATCCCATATTTTATCAATAAAATGATGTCTTTGAATTATTCTAGTTTTCCATATTGGAATGCCATATATACTCTAGAAAATGTCTTTCAGTCATTGCAAACAAAAATAACGATTGTCAATCATGTAAATCGAGTTGTCCTGTATCAAATAACCTATTATATAGTTCTGCCCCGGAGTTAGAACGAGAAACCTATTATCTTCGGCAAAGTCGAGCATCATCAAGACCACCCTCCAGTCGAGCCAGAACCCGATATCGGTCGAATACAAGTATATCGATACACCAATCAAGCAAAGTACCTCATCCAAAAGATGGGTTATGACCTGAAAAGCGGCCAAGGTCTAAACTATGGCAAAGGCTGATGTATTCCTTTACGACTTCCCGTTCCAAAGGAGAAACCGTAAGACTATTACCATTGCACCAGACCCGGGGGAGGGGGGCGAGGGGCAGGCTACATCATACCTCCGATAACCCCATAAATTTTAGAAAAGGAGGAGGCTATACACTCTCACTCGTCTGAAGCTTTAACTTGGAATTCCGATACCAGCATCGGCTGTCATGACCCGCACCCTGTTTAAGGGCACGAGCACGTAGGTATGTCTAGCCTGTGCCACGAAGTCGGCGTAGAACGCTGTATTGGTCATCTAGAACATATAACATCTGAACACAATTGTATATAACCTATCATCTCCGCACGGAGGAATATAATCACAACTTAATCACATAAAATCTATGGAAGATAAGCATGAATATGATAGCGATAAAGATAAAAATAGATAGACTGAAATAGATGCAAAGTCACAGCCAAAAGTTCAAAATTTAAGACATAATACAAATCCTAAATAAATACTACAAGTCCAAAGTATTAAGATGGAATACAATCTAGTCAAAACCTAACTAATCTAAGTCACTACAGGCGGTGCGTCCTCTACGAGCATCGACTCCACAAGAAGATCATGGTTGTAGTCTCCATCAATGCCAAAATTTCGAGAGGATTTTTACTATTTTTTAATTTCTTAAATAATTTGTTTTTCAATTATTTTGTTATTATTTATAAATGTAGCCTTAGTCATGCTTAAAATTTTTTATGAACACTGACCAGACAATATGGCACGGCTAGTGCTGTCAAGTTCCTTGACTAGCATATTAGATGTAGGTGCCGCTAGATTTATTTTATTTGGGCATTTAGTTGTTTAAATTCATTTAATTTTATTATGGCTATGTTGTTCCATTTTTAATATTCATTTATTATTTATATTTTTGAGATTTAAAATTTATATTCTCTGTAAGATAATATACTAATATTAATGTGAGCCCTTCCCATTATTATAACCCTCCTAATTTATTATTCATATTAATTTTTTATATTATTAGTATTACCATTATTATTATCATATTTATTACTGTTATTATTAATATTCTTAATATTAACCTTCTTGGTTAATTGTAAAGTAGTAGGCAAATATTTTTATGTGTAAAAATATACATCGATATATTTCTTTAAACTTGTGCCAAATTTTTTTACTAGAAGGTATTTTTACATTTATTTTAGATTTTTATATGTTCATAAGTGTATATATATATATATATATATATATATATATATATATATATATATATATATATATATACATAATACTTTATTAGAACGCTATATATATATATATATATATATATATATATATATATATATATATATATATATATATATATATATATATATATATAGCGTTCTAATAAAGTATTATGTATTTAGTTCGTTAATTAAACTATATATATACTCATATATGCTGCTACTGTTCCTCTTCCAGAGAGTAACAGCCCGAGTCGAGCACAACTGTGCTTTTTTTAAATCTTCCAATTCTCAAAATTGCCCAAATCTGAATTCGATTACTCCAAAACTCTTCCTATCAAGTCCCTGAAAGAATCTCTTCCATAATCCAATCTAGAACCAAATCAAGGACCTAGTAATCTTGATGGGATTAGAATTTAAATCTATTTAAATTTTGTTCTCGGATATAAGACTCGCACCAATAGACCGATACTCTAAAAACTTCGTATGCGAAACCCCACAAATCCTCTCAAGACCAACCCCAGAGCCTCACCAAACTATTTTGCGCCTTCCCAATGCTCTGACACTGCCGTTTGTCGACTGAACGTCAGGGAAAGCCATCGGATCCGACCGCGACCAGAGTATCCTCTGTTTTCAAAAGCCGCCAGGTACCCTACTTTGAGACCAAATTCTCCATGATTACTCGATCATTTTTTGATTCAACAACTCCTACGTATAGATGATATAACCATATTCACTTCGTAGCAATTAGAAAATTTTCTAGTGCATCGACCCCCGGGAGAAGTCGACGCAAAGTCGACCAAAATCCACCTCATAATTTACAGAAATAGGATTTCAGGTACCCATGTTCGCAGATGATTTATGACCAACCTGTTAGAAATTTTAGAGAGTTTCTTGAACATAATTGTAGACCATATATAGCACTTCATAACCCATCTGATAGTTTAAATTTTCATCTATTATATGTAAAGATTTTCAAACCTAAAGATCAAAAAAACCTTTTTTTTTTAAAACTAGATTTTTAGGAAAAATTCTCCGATACGGCGTGTGTCCCGACAAACCAGGTGACATTGTCGCAACCGATGAGCATCTAAAGGCGCGTATGAATGTTGCTGACGTATGAGAACTGACGGAACTCGATTTTATTGCGTGTGCGCGACGAAATTAGTGCGTATCCGTCAAGATACTCCCGTATCGATCTTTTGTAAACTTGGCCATCACTTCGTGTACAGTCATCGATTTGAGACAAAACTTGCGCCAATAGAACTAAATTATTTTTTTGGTCTTGTATGCCAAGTTTGGTCCGATTCTGAGAAGGTCGACCGGAACGCCTATTTGGTGGGCCCGCGATCCGATCCAACGGGTCGTCTTCTTACGTCAGACTCATAGACATGTAGTTTGATGATTTTAGAGCGTAGATATTGGCATGCTTTTCGGTGCAAAATGGGTCCAATGACGGACATTATTTTGACCCGAAATTATGATTTTACCCCTGTGTCCAGAATTGGACTTATGGGTAGTCTATTCTAGCTATTTTCCTTATTCCGAAAATGTTCGTGGTGCTTATTTCAACATCCAAGGACATTTGTGAGATTTGACTTTCTATGCTTCACTAATCTATCGGTTCGAGCTATTGGACGTCGCCCTTTTTGCACACAACCTCAGGCAAGATACCTTGCCATCTACTGTCTATTTATTTAGCTCATATTTTATGCATTTACTTATTATTTACATTCTTCAAAATAAATTATGATACATGACATAATTGATAGAATCTTAATATTCAGTTCTATTTCCTGCTATGTACTATTTTCTTACACATTGAACTTAGATTTAAGGGACCACCCTTTGTGTGTTGCATTCATAGGCCTTGACACATTTGTACAACATTGTTGCGAGTCGTATATAGAACTCGGACATGCGTGACTGGCTGGCCACCAGTACGTATAAGCCGTACGATAGGAATAACTGCTAATAGTGTTGTATGGTTAGTTTGACTTAGCGGTTAATAGAGGTTATGTATTGTTGATAAAACATAGAAAGCATGGGGCGGGGGAGGACAATTCCTTAGCGTATGGGCTACTATACCTTTTGTGATCCGGAAGCTCCGCTGGAGATACGGTGTGAGATGACCTTTACTAACGCCCACTGACGTTTTGCGAAATGTTATGCTCTTACTTATTGGGCCTCTGGTGTCCCAAGGGGGGACCATGCCGATCCTATTTTAGCCAGAGCCCATGCGTAGGAGGTTTGTTCTTAAAACTGCATTCACTTAGAATGGTTATGCTACCTTATATGTTAGGTATGAGTACTTTTGTTTTGGGTACTTATATCTGACCGTGGCTTGGTATAGTAACTTATCGCGGACTAGTTTGCCACATCTTGTCCTTGTTTGGTTGTAGGTATGGCTCACTACTTCGATAAGAAGGTGCTGGACCTTGTTGGGGATCGGATACCAAATTGGATGCATGGCATGGAAAGATACTTCATCACGGATTAGGGTGCCATCTCCTGTCCTTGTTTGGTTAGGGGGATGGTACGCTAATTCAAACGTAGGTATTGGACCATGTTACAATCTGATTGACTTATTATTGAGCATTATTTATTCTGTTTATATGGCATGATATTATGTATCTTGTTACGTCCCTCTGAGGACCTGGTAATCTCTCCAAGTGTGTGTTCTTGTCTTCCGTAGGTATTCTAGCCGAGGTTGTGATCTTCTCTATTCATTCGGAGATGACATGTCTTGGATCTTTGTTTGCTACTTTCGATAATTCATTTCATTTTTCATGTATTACTTTTCTTTTAACTAGTTGTAGTGGATTTATCTCCGTCCAACATTTTGTACAATGATAATTCAAAGTTGATTATGACATATCTTTTATTCTTTTATTTGTGGATGAGATTAGATTAGCCTTGGTTTACTGTATTTTATAGCTTATGTATATCTATTATACGGCTGGCATGTCTACATTCCTAGTCCTACATATTTTGGGACTGGAGAATTACATATTTTTGTGGGGGCCCGTGCAGGTCAAGATAAATTATTTAGTTACTTTGCCATACCAAGCAAGCCGGCATATAGGATTAGAGTCCAGGATCTCATCAACATACTTGATCTTGTGCTTTGACTTCCTTTACAAAATTCTTGCTTGACTCATTGATTGCATCTTGCTTGATCCCTTCTATCGTAAATCTTACATTTCCTTCGTGCTTGATAGGGGTTAAAAGAATGACTCATAGGCCTCACTGGTTCAGTTACACTATTAATTGAATTCCTATAAGTTGGGTAGAATGCCTCATAACCTTGCTTCCCATGGTCCTTATAACCCCTTTAGGAAACCTAGTTGAATAACAATGGTAGAATGCCTAGGATATAGAGTTTTAGAGGTTCATACCCCTCTGGTCGACCAAAGCCTTAAACAAGAAGACAGTAGGACAACCGCATAGGCTCGAACACCATACAACACTTAGGTTCTTAAGGAACTTGAATTTGTTGTATTTCTTCCATCATTATCTCGCATACTCATATTTTACCATCTTGACCAATACTGCTAGTATAAGCCAAGTTTTGCAAGGTTATTCTTTTATCGAGCTTGTTTTAAGACATATATTCTTTGGGTGCGTCCACTAACATATTGTCTAATCAGAACCGGCGCATGTTGGTCTGACCAACCTAGTGCACTTGGTTCACTCTTCGATTATTTTACGTGGATTGAGATATAGTTGAACTTGTTCTTTAGGATCTCATCCGCAACGGTCTTAAAAAATTCCTTTTTGAACTATTCAATCTCCCTTGAACCCATATTTGTAATTCGATTCTATCTCCCTCGAACTCATATTGTTTTCGTCATCTATTACGAAAACAAACGCTCGTTAACACGAAGTATTCTTCTATGGCCATAAAGGCTATATATACACAATCGTTTCCATTTATTCGAAATCGGATAACTATCTTCAACTTTGATTCATATCTACCATATCACATTTTCTATTACGTCGTGTAGTATTTTTATAACCAAGAGTCTAGGTACAATATCAAGACTCATTAAACCTAAAATCGTGTCTTAGTTCTACAGAGTATAGATTGTAAGCCCTCTAAATTTTAGGATTTACTAGCACTATTGGTTGATTAGGATAAGTTGGTTTCTATTAGGATGATAAATTAGTACCTCATGAGCACCACTTTCTATCTAGATCATTCGGTGTCCTCGACCACGATATTGCTATTCGGAGCACGAGACCAGTTGTTACCTTCCAATAAATTCCATATGTAAGACCTAGACGAGTCCACATTTATTTAGGCATATCATATCCCACTCAAAAATGTTCTCTTGTACTCTATTTTTATGATATGACTTTCAGGTCAAAAAGGCTAGCCATAACCCTTACCATGATACCGACATACTTCCCGACTTTAATTAGAGATCCAACCCTGACTCAAATCTTTCAACCCCATATATGGTTATGATCTGCTCGAAGCCCACTACACACATGCCACTAGTGTGCCACTCAATAGAGGTCCCTTGTGCTACTTAAACATAAAGTCACAGAAGGCGTATATCAAGACTTGCAGAACCTTCTTAACCAACCCGACTGCCAATTAGCCCAACCACTTGAGTTGAAACTTATTCTAGGCTAACCTCATTTAGTAGGAATGGTTTAGACTGATTTTAGGGATCTTGTCCAGCCCATATAGATTAAAATCCAAGACTTGAATTAATCAAAGATTGGTTCCAAGGAAACTAATAAATTACTGGTTTATAACATTTATTTCTATCCATATCATTTTGATACCTCTACAGTGATTTGACATTTGGAGCACAATACTAGCCATTTCCTTCTAACAAGTTACACCGTCATGAAATAGACGAGCCATTCTACATGCATGACATACATGTCCCACGCAAACACACCATCCTATGCTCCATTTCAGCTACACCACATGTATGACACAATTTCTCTTAAAACAAACCACAGATGCCTATTTTAGTCCCACTTGATTCTTTTTGTACAATATCGACTCATTTTCTCAAACGAACTAAATAACCATGATCCATGAAATACTAAGAACACCCTACCTTGTAGAATATGGTGCCAGTTTGGATTCTAATTATAACTACCTCATACATCTTTTCGAAAATATAGTTATGATTTAATACACTTACACTTCCTTCGTATTCAGCCATATTATATATTATGTTTTGTTTTGTTATATTAAGTTTTATTTTATTTTTGAGGACGAAAGTTTTGTAAGTTGGGTAGGATGTAATCCCCCAAATTTTTTGGAGGGTTTTTACTATTATTTTTAATTTCTTAATAATTTGATTTTCAATTATTTTGTTATTATTTATAATTGTAGCCTTAGTCATGCTTAAAATTTGTTATGAACACTGACCCGACAATATGGCGCGACTAGTGCAGTCAAGTGCCTTGACTAGCATATTAGCTGTAGGTGCACTAGATTTATTTTATTTGGATACTTCGTTATTTAAATTCATTTAATTGTATTATGGCTATGTTGTTCCAATTTTATTATTCATTTATTATTTATATTTTTGAGATTTAAAATTTATATTGTCTGTAAGAAAAAAATACTAATATTAATGTGAGCCCTCCCCACTATTATAACCCTCCTAATTTATTGTTTATATTAACTTTTACGATTATTAGTATTACCATTATTATTATCATATTTATTACTGTTGTTATTATTATTATTAATATTCTTAATATTAATATTCTTAGTTAATTGTAAAGTAGTAGGTGATTTTTTTATGTTTAAAAATATACATCAAGATATTTCTTTAAACATGTGCCAAATTTGTTTACTAGAAGGTATTTTTACATTTATTTGAGATTTTTATATTTTTTTATTGAGATTTTATAAGTAATTAAGATATATATATATTTTTTTTTATAAGTATATATATATAATATATATAATATATATATATATTAGATAATATATCTATATAATATATATATTATATATATTATATATATCTATATATATATATATTATATATATATATATATCTATATTTATATATATAATATATTTATATACATATATATATATACATTTTAATATATAATATATATATATAAATTATTATATATAATATATATATATATATCTTAATATATAATATATATATTATATATGATAATTATATATATATATATATATTATAAAATTATATATTATATATATATATATATATATATATATATATTATATAATATATATATATATATATATATAAATGAGTTATAATAAAGAGTTATAATAAAGTATTACGTATTTAGTTCTTTAATTAAACTATATTACACACATATATGCTGCTACTGTTCTTCTTCTAGAGAGGAACAGCTCGAGTCGAGCACAACTGTGCTTTTTTTAAATCTTCCAATTCTCAAAACCGCCTAAATCCGAATCCGATTACTCCAAATCCCTTCCTATCAAGTCCCTAATAGAATCTCTTCCATAATCAAATCTAGAACCAAATCAAGGACCTGGTAATCTCGATGGGATTAGAATTTAAATTCAGTTCTCAGATATAAGCATTAAGACTCGCACCAATAGACCGATACTAAAAAAACTTCGTATGCAAAACCCTGCAAATCCTCTCGAGACCAACCCCAGAGCCTCGTCGAACTATTGTGCGCCTTTTCGACACTGCCACCGCCGTCGGTCGATTGAACATCGGGGAAAGCCGTCGGATCCGACCGCGAGCAGAGTATCCTCTGTTTTCAAAAGCCGCCAGGTTCCCTACTTTCGAGACCAAATTCTCCATGATTACTCGAGCATTTTTTGATTCATCAACTCCTACGTATAGATGACATAACTATATTCACTTCCTAGCAATTAGAAAATTTTCTAGTGCGTCGACCCCCTGGAGAAGTCGACGCAAAGTCGACCAAAATCCACCTCACAATTTATAGAAATAGGATTGCATGTACCCATGTTCGCAGATGATTTCTGACCAACTTGTTAGAAATTTTAGGGAGTTTCTTGAACAGACTTGTAGACCATATATAGCACTTTATAACCCTTCTGATAGTCGAAGCTAAAGATCAAGAAAAACCTGTTTTCTAAAACTAGGTTTTTAGGAAAAATTTCCCGATACGACGTGGACCCCAAAAAACTAGGTAACATGGTCGCAACCCATGACCATTGAAAGGTGCATATGGATATTGCCGACGTATGGGAACTGACGAAACTCGATTTCGTTGCGTGTGCGCGACGAAATCAGTGCATATCCGTCAAGATACTCCCGTATTGACCTTTTGTAAACTTGGCCATAACTTTGTATACAGTCGTCGGTTCGAGACAAAACTTGCACCAATAGAACTGAATCATTTTTTGGTCTTGTATGCCATGTTTGGTCCGATTCTGGTTGACCGGAACGCTTTTTTGGCGGGACCGTGACTCGATCCAACGGACAAAATTGTGCACGGCCAGCCGGAATCCAATTTTGGACATACGGTTGGATTCATCTCCTCAAGTCAGACCCGTAATCATGTAGTTTGATGACTTTAGAGATCATATGTACTGGCACACTTTTCGGTACAAAATGGGTCCAATAGTAGACATTATTTTGACCCAAAATTATGATTTTGCTCCTGTGTCCATAATTGGACTTATCGGTAGTCTATCCTAGCTATATTTCTTATTCTAAAAATGTTTGTGGTGTTTATTTCAACATCCGAGGACGTTTGTGAGATTTGTCTTTCTATGCTTCACTAATCTATCGATTCCAGCTATTGGACGTCGTCCTTTCTATACACAACCTCAGGTAAGATACCTTACCATTTGCTGTCTATTTATTTAGCTCATATTTCATACATTTACTTATTATTTACTTTCTGCAAAATAAACTGTGATACATGGCATAATTTGATAGATTCTTACTATTCATTTCTATTTCCTGCTATGTACTATTTTCTTACATATTGAACTTAGATTTAAGGGACCACCCTTTGTGTGTTTTATTCATAGGACTTGACACATTTTTACCATATTGTTGCGAGTCACATATAGAACTCGGACATGCGTGACTGGCTGGCCACCAGTACGTATAAGCCGTACGGTAGGATTAACCGCCAATAGTTGTTTGACATTGATTATCAAAGAACAGAACAATTTTATGGGGGGACTGAACTTTAATTCACAATACAAACTCGCTCGTACAAAGAGAGCCTAGGAACAAAACCTAGAAAAAGCAATCTAAGTACAATTGTTTAGTTTTTGATTCTGGGGGGTGATGGTAGAGGCTCGGAAAAGTGATATCAACTCTGCCTTACTCCTTGGACGATCGAACGCACCCTTGGCTCCGGCGAAAAAAGCTCTCTCTCTCTGCTCGGATTGCTCAGGGTCTCTGTGTGTCCTTCTCTGTGTGTACAAAGAAATAATCCATGCTATTTATAGGAATTTGTGCTGAGTGGGGTATGGCCGCATCCTTGTAACTGCGCCTTGAAAAGTGGACGGTTGGGGATTGGTTAAGATTAACTTTAATCTGTTTGTTGGAAATCAATCTGGACCGTTGTGTTGGATGCACTAAATCTGCATTGTTATGATCTGTTGGTTGCAATAAATCTGTGTGGATAAGTCTCAATCAATCTTCTGCCACGTGTCCCAACCGTCATTATGCCGCAAGCCGCATGAATGGTGCGTCATGGCAGAGCCGCATGAGGGTGGCCTCACAACTGAGCCGCATGAGGATGGCCTCACAACCGAGCCGCATGAGGATGGCCTCACAACCGAGCCGCATGAAGATGACCTCACAACTAAGCCGCATGAGGATGGCCTCACAACCGAGCCACATAAGGATGGCCTCACAATCGAGCCGCATGAGGATGGCCTCACAATTGAACCGCATAAGGGTAGCCCACACAACCGAGCCGCATAAGGGTGGCCCAGGCGGTCCGCATAGAGAACTTCTTTGGACTTTGTGAACAGCGCCGGCTATCTCAGAGATTTTCTCGTCTTTTGATGAGCATGACGCGTCTCTTCATTATGTCAGAGCCGTCAGAACTATTACTTTATGTTAGAGTATTTAATGGCGAGCTATAGGGAGTAATTATGGCCAGCTGTAATCGGCATATTTTGAGCCGCATGAGGCCACCTGGCTCTTCCTGAGCCGTATAAAATTCCTGAGCCGCATGCGGCTCTCTGGGACTTTCCGAGCCGCATAAAACTCTTTAAGCTTTTATGCCGTATGCTGAATCTGGGCCGCATATGAATTACTATTCTTTTTCATTCTTCTACAATAGTGTTACATGGTTAGTTTGACTTAGCGGTTAATAGAGGTTATGTGTTGTTGATACAACATAGTAGGCATGGGGTAGGTAGGACAATTTCTTAGCATATAGGCTACTATACACTTACCTTTTGTGATCCGCAAGCTCATTGGAGATACGGTGTGAGATGAACCTTTATTTTACTAACGGCCACTGACGTTCTACGAAACGTCATGATCTTACTTATTGGGCCTCTGTTGCCCTAAGGGGGACCATGCCGATCCTATTTTAGCCAGAGCCCATGCGTAGGGGGTTTGTTCTAAAAACTGTATTCACTAAGAATGGTTAGGATACATTATCCGTTAAGAATGAGTACTTTTGGTTTGGGTACTTATATCTGACCTTGGCTTGGAATAGTAACTTGTCGTAGACTAGTTTGCCACATCTTGTCCTTGTTTGGTTGTAGGTGTGGCTCACTACTTCGATGAGAAGGTGATGAACCTTGTTGGGGTCCGAATACCATATTGGATGCATGGCATGGAAAGATACTTCATCACGGATTACGATGCCATCTCATGTCCTTGTTTGGTTAGGGGGATGGTACGCTAATTCAAAGGTGGGAATTAGACCATGTTATAATCCGATTGACTTATTATTGAGCAGTATTTATTCAGTTTATATGGCATGATATTATGTATCTTGTTACGTCCCTCTAAGGACCTGGTGATCTCTCCAGGTGTGTATTCTTGTCGTCCGCATGTATTCTAGCCGAGGTCGTGATCTTATTTATTCATTCGGAGATGATGTGTCTTGGATCCTTTTTTGCTACTCTCGACAATTTGGTAGTGGATTTGTCTCTGCCCAACATCTTGTACAATGATAATTCAAAGTTAATTTATGACATATCTTTTATTCTTTCATTTGTGGATGAGATTAGATTAGCCTTGGTTTACTGTATTTTATAGCTTACGTATATCTATTATACGACTGGCATGTCAATATTTTTAGTCCTATGTATTTTGGGACTGGGGCGTTATATATGTACCAGTAGTATCAGGTCAGGATACACCCAACTTGTGGTGAGGGTGGAGCTATGCACAAGTAGTAACAAGGGGAGTATTGATCACATAATCTCTAATAACTCTCCATCCACGAATAGCATAATGGATCCAACCATGACACGTCATGACACAGGATTCAAAGAGCAGGGGGCCAGCCCACTCCCAAATTAGTGTCTATAAATATACAGGAAACAAGATCGAACAATTTACCCATATTTCATGTAAACTAGGAATAACATCTCCTGACGAAATCCAACGTATACTAGTCCGTGTATCCTCGTATCGAAAATCAAGTAAAATACTACACTGAATCGGATATAGTAGATATCAAATTCAGTATGATAGCTGTCAATAACATATAAGGAGTCTTCATACACATCCATGGTGGCAGATTGTAAGGGGTAAGAATGACCGGTCAGCAGGAGTATTGAGATCCCGACTGTCCGAAAGGGGTAAAGCCATCAGAACATAGCGCCAGTCGTACATTTTTAGGCTCTGCAGCAAAATCTGGATGGCACAAATCAAAATGTTTCTACGCCTCTCCATCCGAAGGATGTGACAATTCTCCATCGTCCTTTGTGCGTTCTTCATTGTGCCATGTCATGTGTTCTGCTGTATTCAGAGACATATACATCCTCTGCAACCGCTTCGTAATGGACAAGTGATGCATATACTTGTATGGACATCGTTCTCTAGTTGACTTTCCTTTTTTCTGCACTGGCTTGTAACGATCCGCATTACAGAAGCTGCAACTTTTTATGTCCTCGTTCTCCTTATAGTACAACATGCATCCATTGCGACAACAATTTATCTTCTCGTACCCCAGTCCCAGTTGTCGGACTATCATCTTTGACTTGTAAAAGTTTTTTGGGAGCTCTTTGGATTCCTTCGGTAACACCTCATTGATTTGTTGAGTGATCCGATCATAGCAAGCTTGTGGCAAGTTAAAATCAGAATTTATGTTCAACAACCACATCGTCTCTGACAGTACGGAATGAGTCTCACAACCAGGATATAGAGGAGTATCTGCATCCTAAAATATATCATAGAACTCCTTCGCCTCGGGATTAGGATCCTCCGGATCAAAATTAGGCCCTGCCGCATCGTACACAATATCTCGTGCAAGCTTCTGTAGGTCTCCATAATCAACAGAGCATCCGCCGTCTTCGATGACAAAATCTGTTGCAGCATTATCATCAAAACCATAAGTAGCAACTTCCGCAACATGTTTTTCCGCATATAGTTCACCTTGCGATGACTACATGCCGTAATCATGTACGAAACCCTTACGGGTTAAATGATTTCTCACAGTCACCACTTCTTCGTAACATCTATTGTGACAATTACCACATGGACACCAGATTTTGTTATCATCCATGTACTGAGCTTTGCTCATGGCATACTTAAGAAACACTTCCATGCCTGCCTGAAAATCGTCACTCATACCTATTCTGCTCTCGTGTTACCGTTTGTACATCCATGTACGATTAGCGAATTAACGATCCATCGCAGATTGGATGTGAAAATCTGCATCGTAAGACAAAGTAAACATAATTGCAATTGAAAATATATAGTCCGATACCAACCCCCTTCTACTTCGTCGCTCTACTTCCCCTACTTCTCAAGAAGGCCCCCTCTCTGACCGATACTCATAGAAATAGTCCGATACCGATACTCATATAAATAATCCGATACCGATACTCATATAAATAGGGTTTAGATACCGATACTCACAGGGTTAGGGTTAGGGTTTTAGGGTTAGGGTTTAGATACCGATACTCATAGAAATAGTCCGATACTGATACTCACATAAATAGTCTGATACCGATCCGATACCAATACTCATAGAAATAGTCCGATACCGATATCGATACCGTGAACTAGTTCGATACCGATGTTAGGATTAAAATTGTCCAATGTTAGGATTAAAATTTTGATCCAAAATCACTGTTCGGCTAATGAACAATGACTTCAAGACCCAAACCATAGTATTGGACAATTTCGAGACCAAAATCCTAATATCCGCTATTATGTGAGATCCCAATACTAAATCCTTTTTACTACACTCCATTTACATCGCGGTCCAAAATTTGATAGGTCACTTTCAAAACTGTACAACTTCTTTCTACGTGGACTGGATCTATCAAATCGAGTTCATTGTGAGCACTGTAAGCATAAGCCTACATGCCACAAGGATCAGACTCATAATAAGATGCCCAAACATGCATTGACAATTTCTAGTTTACACAATCGATGTCTATTAAACATGACAAACAAATGACTTCAAGCATGACTCTCATGATTGCAGCCTAAGAACTCCCGACATTTTTATACATGCATTACAAAAAATATAAAAAAATCAAACTTGACCGTGCCATAAAAAATCAATCTTAATCGTGCCATAAAAATCAATCATGACCGTGCCATTACATTTTTATATATGCATTAAAGAAAAATATGAAAAATATTAAACCCCGGCCCACCTCCGTTCGCCTGCCCGCCCCCCCTCGCGACCTCCGCACTCGTCGGACCCCACCCTAAACCTCCCCTATGTCTGGCCCCCACTACCCCCCTCTCCTCCCCCCCCGACCGCCAAGACCCCCCGGCCCCCACCCTAAACCCCCCTCCCCCCGATCACCAACACCCCCCGGCCCCCTCCCTCCGCTCCCCTAACCCCCCTTCCTTCCGCGGCCACGATTCCTCCAGCAAGGTGCACCCCCCGACCACCAAGAGAGAGAGAGAAAGAGAGAGAGACATACCTGAGTGAGAGAGAGAGAGAGAGCGAGAGAGAGAGAGAGAGAGGTGAGAGAAAATTTTGGGAAGAATGAAAAATTTCCTCCCCGTCGGTTCGTTTTATGTTAGGGCACAGTATTTAACGACGGATATATCCGTCGCCAGGCCATTGCTATACCCTGCTAGTTTACCGACGGATACTCTGTCGCTATATGGTCGCCCAATTTTTGCAACAATTTTTTAACATTTTTCCATAACATATTGATAACTGGGCAACGACATAGCGACGAGTTATTTTTTCGTCGCTATATATCCGACGATATAGTAACGTATTTTCGACCGAGATTTACCCTTAAAATTAAAAAAATATTGGATGCATTTCGACGGAAGACCATCGCTATTTCGTCGGAAGTCCGTCGCTATTAGCGACGGAGTACATCCGTCGCTAAAATGCTGTATTTTTGTAGTAAAATAATAAAAACTATTAGAGAATGTACTTGCCTGTTGTCCTGAGCTGTCAATATGAATCGAGGCTCAAAGAGGAGTCACAAAACTAAAGATGAGATATACATATGTTAAATAGGGTTTTAATAGTGATAAACATGATTTTCTAGTGCGTGATATACAATTTAAGTCAACTAGGTCAAGTGTTGACCCACAATTGACTTTTGGCCAACTAGTCAACTCTTATTCTAATCTAGTCAAAATAGTCAACATTGGTCAACCATGGTCAAATCTAAGTCAAAACATCCCATATCAACCATTACCTACCAAGGTACCCAAATATAGTATCCATATACCCAACATTACCCTCATTACCTATATATATATATATATATATATATATTTTATATATATATATATATATATATATATATATATATATATATAAAATATATATATATATATATATATATATATATATATATATATATATATATATATATATATATATATATATATATATTTTATATATATATATATATATATATATATATATATATATATATATATATATATATATATATAAAATATATATATATATATATATATATATATATATATATATATATATATATATATATATATATAGAGAGAGAGGATGAGGGAGGTGAGATGCCACCCTATGGAGGGTGGCTACATGTCACCTCCTCATTCTATCATCATGCACCCATGTGCTTGATGATAGCATGGGGGGGTGACATGTAGCCACCCTACGGTAGGGTGGCACCTCACCTCCCTTATTCTCTCTCTCTCCCTCTCTCTCTCTCTCTCTCTATATATATATATATATATATATATATATATATATATATATATATATATATATATATATACCTTAGGCTACAGGATTACAGGATAACTTATCATTTACCTTGCTAGTAGGTAAACACTCAATCCTAACATACAATATTACCTTAGTCACCTAGGTAATCCTCAATACCTTGCTAATACCCTATTACCTTAGACTATAGGTAAACCTTCCTAGATATCAAAGGTATTAGCCTATTAGGTAATTACCCTTACCTAGGCCACTAGCCTAAAACCCCATACCTAGATCTTTTAGAGAGTATCCTATACAATATCTAGGTAATAACTTATTACCTTATACATGAATACCTATTGATATGGGATAATCTAAACTCTTCCAGGTGATACACTACCTAGACTATAGGCTTAAACTCTTACTAGGATAATAGGTGGACACCCTATATCCTATATATATAGATATTACCTACACCAAATATATATAAATATAGATTGTGTTGAGCTATACATCTAAAATACCTTACCAACTAACAAAACTAAACAACCCACCTAATCAAGGCCATATAAACTAATATTCAAGATACACATATGCCATCTAAACTAACTAATACATCCACATTGGACACAAACCCCTCTTGCTAGGATACTAAGTTATCCTAACTAACATCTACTCTCACAAGAAATGGCCAAGTGCCAGAACCACTCGAACTCCCCACTGCCCTCCTGTTCTGATACCAACCAACACTCTAACACTCTATTCTAATACACCTAAATCCCATATCCCCTCGATCCTCTGATACATAAATCTAAATTTCTCTGGTACAAAAATCTGAACCCAGTGGCCAATGGCCATCTCCCTTGCTACCCATGCTACAGCATATGCAATTGCTGCTGCTGTAGGCTGTTGCTTACTTCTGCTGCTGTCACTGCTATTTATTGCTGCTGCTGCTACTTACTGTTGCTGCTGCTACTTTTGATAAGCTGCTGTTCCTACTTCCCCATCTCACAGACACACACACCCATATTTCATTTGACAGTGAACACCCCCAATTCAAAACCAATAGATACATATATAGATATGACATCATCTATATAAAAAAACCAATAGATACATATATATATATATATATATATATATATATATATATATATATATAAAATATATATATATATATATATATATATATATATATATATATAACATACTATATATAGACAACATGTAACATATGAATATGTATAAAAAACCAGTGAGAATACTAAAAAAATCATTAGGACAACCAATGGAGAGCCGAACTAAAGAACAACCTATAAAAACATGGCTCAAAAAATGAAAACAAAACCATGAATAGCCTATGAGGCGTTTCAACAAACACTTGGGGGGGGGGGGGGGGGAGGGGGGGGGGCTCCTCGAATTTTTCCAAGGATGGCACACAAATCCCAAATAAAATGTACAAAAATGACGGTTAGAGCCTTGCTCACCTCCCCAATGGTACCCATAACCAATGTGGATGTTCCTACATGTGTCATGCATGAAGAAGGATCTCAAAATCAACAAAATACAAGGGTTTTACCTATTGGGTGGTTGATTTCCCAATAAAAACTCTTAGCAATGCTCTTGTGTCATGTTGGATACAATTTCCTCCTCTCTTGGATACTTCCCTACGAGCTCCTTGGTCTCCAAGCTTCTAGCCTTATAGAATGGAGGTTTAGGAAGTTTTTGGGAGAAATTTAGAAAGTTTTGGTGGAAGGATTGAATGGAATGGAAGGGGCTTGAAGTAGGTCTCTTCTTGGGTTTATGTTGATTCCAAATGAAGAAGTGGGTTTAATGGCTCTTTATTACCAGCTAACATGGGAGCCCTAAAATCCTCTCTAAAATGTCTATTTTGCCCTCTCAAGTCATCATGAACAATCTCCTAACTTAAGAGTTAAATGTGCTCTAAGTATAAAATAATTTCTAGTCTAAACTAAGCCTAACATGACTTAAATGAAGCTAGTTGTGTTCATCCTAGGTTGTGGGCTCAAGTGGTCATGTCTAATCTAGTTGGGTTTACAAGTTAAGGTTCAATTAATAGGCCAAACTAACAATAAATGAAACCTTCATAATAATTAATTCAATAAATACTCAAATAATATAAATAATATAGATTGACAAAAATTGGCACTTTACTGGCTCTAAATAATGACGCAGGCTACGAGCAAGCTATCTGCTACCTAAGCAGGATAATGATCGGGGCCGAACACCGGTACAACCCTGTCGAGAAAGAATGTCTGGTTCTGGTATTTGCCATCCAGAATACTCGTCATTATGTCTCAGGACAGACAATCCATGTCATTTCCTGGGTTAATCCACTCAGGATCCTCACGACAAAGCCAGGAGGGCTAAACTCTCAATTAGCTACATGGGTAATATTACTGACACCATATGATGTGATATTTGTCCCACAAAAAGTTGTCAAGGGCCAAGCACTGGCCGACTTCTTAGCTGCTCACCCTATACTGGAGTCGTCCAAACTCTATGAAGACAATCTAGATGAGGTGCTAGAGTCCAACATGGTCGAAGAAAACTCCGTCTACGGTTGTTTTTCGATGACGCTTCAAGAACAGGCCACAAGGGTCAGATCATCGCAGGAGTGGGGGTAGTGTTGATCTCTCCCGATAAGCTGGTCATCCAGCATGCTTATTCTCTCACAGAACCATTCTCCAACAACATAGAGGAATACAATGCCCTCATCATGGGACTCCAGTTAGCAAGACAGCTGGGGTTTAATACCTTGAGTCTTATGGCAACTCGAAACTCTTTGTCAACCAGGTCCGAGGACAATACAAAGTCTGCCACGAAGACTTGGTCCTTTATCACAAAGCAGCCATGGACATCATCTCAACCTTCATTGAGTTCTTCATAAAACATGTACCTCGGCTACAAAATCTGGAGACCGATGCCCTGGCTGGCCTCGCGACTTCATTGGAGGTACCTCTCGGGACTCAACAGTTTATTATAGTGGTGGGCTGGGATCTTGCGTGCCCCAGAAATAATCTTTGCATGTCTTTGAACCATGCCCTGCTTACAAATGCTAGTGTCAACATTAGAGACTGGTGGTTTCTATTCTTCAACTTTGTAGCTTATAGAATCCTTCTAGATGACCCGAAGGAGTCAGTCTCTATCAAAAGGTGATTTCTTCGGTTCTACTCTGATACATCCACCAAAATGTTGTACCGTCACTCCTATGACGGGCTTCTCCTCCAATGTTTATCAAACGAGGAAGCAGCTGAAGCACTTCGAGAGGCTCACGATGGAACCTGCGGAGCTCATCAACCCGGTACTAAGTTACATGATCGACTCCTATATATGGGCTATTACTGGCCCACTATGACGGCCGACGCTGTCGAGTATGCTAGGAAGTGTCGTGTTTGTCAGCTACACGCTGACTTCATCCATCGACCTTCGGAACTCTTACAACCTACTATTGCCTCTTGGCCATTTGAAGCCTGGGGCATGGACATAATGGGACCAATTATCCTTCCATCATCCAGAGGGCATCGCTTCATCCTGGCAATCACCGACACTTCTCCAAGTGGGCGAATGTAGTACCGCTGACAGAGGCGTAAAACTCAAAGGAGATTAATTTCATCAAATATCACATCATCTACCACATTGGGGTACCCTGGAGGATCATTCATGACAATCGACCATAATTTATAAGCTATGTGTTCAACAGATTCTATGACAGGAATCATATTCAGAATGTGGCATCAACCGCTTACAATTCGGCAGCAAACGGATTGGCCGAAGCTTTTAATAAAATAATTGTCAAGCTATTCAAAAAAGGTGTATCATCTAACAAACATGACTGGTACGAGAAGCTGGACGAATGTCTTTGGGCATACCGTACAACGGCACGGTATCCAACGGGCAATACACCATTCTTCCTAGTTTATGGAAGTGAAGCAGTGCTGCATCTGGAAATCCAGATCCCCTTGTTACGAGTGGTTATTACAAACCAATTGATAGAGGAAGACAATCAGTGAAGCCGTCTGCAAGAAGTGGAGGCACTGGGAAAAAAATTCCTCTTGGCTGAATAGCGCATTGACCTCTACCAAGCTTGAATTTCACAGGCTTTCAACAAGAAAGTCATACAAAGGACCTTCCAAGTGGGCGACCTTGTTCTGTCAATCAGAAGACCAATGATGATGACTCACAATACATCAGGAAAGTTCAAACTCAAATGGGAAGGCCCCTTTATTATAGAGACAGTGTACTCTAATGGAGTTTACCAGCTCATAAAACCAAATAGGGACTTGTTTATGACGCCAATTAACG
Organism: Iris pallida; assembly: GCA_029216955.1. Lineage (NCBI taxonomy): Eukaryota > Viridiplantae > Streptophyta > Magnoliopsida > Asparagales > Iridaceae > Iris > Iris pallida. The sequence continues at coordinate 15,047,895 of JANAVB010001997.1, forward strand.
ACAAGTTCCTAAAGAAGTACTATTCTAGAAATTTCTTGATATGTACTTCCGTCTCCCCTGTAGGAGAACCTATGAGCTCGACCAACCGAGTTCACCCCCCTTGACAATGATGTGCCTCTGGAGCCCAGTCGCTCCAGTGCATTCTCTCCTTAGTAGAAAACATCCATGTCCATATTACCTCTGAGTTGTTTCTCTACACCCCCACAAAGCTAAAACTTATATTTCGTAAGATGACGCTGAATGCTATGTTTACCACGTCCACATTACCTCTGAGTAAACATCCTACCTAACCAACCCCCATATTGTTACACCACAATCATAGAACATTCATGTCCATAACACCTCTGAGTTGTCCTATGTATCTCTACTGAGTTCATTTCTACCACGTTGATATTACCTCTGAGTAGAAAAACTCTACTATTAATCCCGTATTTACCACATCCATATTACCTCTGAGTAAATATGCCGGTTCCCTCTCTCAACTTATTATTTGTACCTAGAAACCAAGGTGCACCAAAAGATAATAGGTCCACAAAAATCATAAGTTCATGACGAATTGAACAAACAAAAGTTTTTTATTTCTTCATCCAATAAGAGTAAAGGACTACATCAGCATTGAAAAGAAACAAAAGCAAACTACATCTTAAGTCATTGAAGAACAAAGATAGGAAACACTAAAGACAAGAAAAGGAAATTGGCTTCAGCTTTATTCCCCGAAAATGGCAGTTGTAAGATGGACGACGAAACCCTATAGCCAAGGATGATAGTTACGTTTAGACATATGCCACTCCCTTAACCATCGTCCATATGAAGGCTCCAATTTGTTAAGGTCATCTGCAGGAGCAGGATGACCAGAGCACCCGGTACCACTTTCTTCTGTTACAGGTTCTTCCATGACAAAAACTTCAGCTTTTGGAGTTTGCTCCTCCTTAATGATCATTGGTTCTTCTTTGACAAAAAAGCATCATCTTCTCTTTCACGACAGCCTTTACTTTTGGAATAGATACTGCAAAATCACAAGAAGAGAAGAACAAGAGTTAGCAAAAGAACTCAGTCCAAGATGTACACAAACTAAGAATCGACGCATGCAAATAGCTACGCACCATAATCTGGGCATATCATCAGGACCAAAGTCTATGCACGTCAGAAGAAGAAAATTTGGCACATCATCAGGACCAAAGTCCATGTGCGTCAGCGAGAAAAGCTTTGGCACATCATCAGGACAAAGTCCATGTGCGTCAGCACAAAAAGCCTGGGCGCATCCTTAGGGTAAGACTTATATAGCCACACCCATGCGCTTTAGCAGAATGGTTTGAAGTGTGCAACAAAGTGTCTGTATAAAAACTTCCAAGGCAGCAGTACACCCACCGATCACCTCTGGCTGTACGTCGGTGTGCGTCATCTCGATAGCGGAGGACTCCTTGTTGTCAGCCTCGATAGGCTTCTCGCCTTTGCCTCTGCCTCGGCCAACACCACCATGGGAAGTTTTGGGGGCCATCTCTCACAAAGCTCATATTTTTGAAAAAAACTCTTAAGAAGGAGGAACAAGAGAAAGAAAAAGGAGTTTTCTCTCTCCACAGATGCCTATTTATAGGCTCAAGCCACGCGCATGAATCGATAAAAGCATGACGTCAGTGTCTCTTCGAGTTTTGTTAAACTGACGGCTGCATATCTTCTAAAAAGTGATCATCATTAATCTCTTAGGATTCGAGACATTGTCTTATTTTCATTAATTAAGAAGAGCATGTGCCACGATAGCCATGCGCAGAATGGCAATATGCTCAGACAGTGTATGCGCCCAGATCCTCTATTTTCCCATGCTTATTGGTTCAAGGTATTCCAAAACTCAACAGAAAATTTTAAAACTTTGAAGGGGGTCTTGTAGAAGTATGAAATTTTAGGCACATCTAAAGGTCAGAACTCCTATGCGCCCTAAAATACCATGTGCCCCAACACATCATGAGCCAAAGAATTCAAAGATAGAATTTTGGCACATCATTTAGAAAACAACAAGTAGAAGAGGCACATGAAGATTGATTTTTTATTCCATATAAAAAGTCTATTACATGTCCAAACCCTTTGTGACAACAAAGAGTCTACTAAAAAAGCCTAAACTACAGCCAGGTACATCACTCTGACGTCTCAGCGTAGGCGCATCACTCCACCTCATCAGAGCGAATCACTTCCTCTTCAACGCACGAGTGCTTCGGTTAATGAAGCACTTATTGAGTAGAACAAGGGTTGGCAATTAACCTGAACCCGATGGCTGTTCCAGCATAACGAAAGTCGGGTACGACGACCCCGATCTTTGGATGCAACTAGCACCCAATGATCTTGTTGAAGAACACTGCCGACAAGGGGTTCTAACATAAGCTGTTATGTCCATAGCTCTTCCGGTACACCTCAATCTTATAAAGGAGTTTATCGTTAAAGCTTCTTCGAACAGGAAGATCCACAACCAATAGTGCAATATCTTGCCAAGGAGAAGAATTGGTCGAGTTCATCTTCGTCGAGAAGTCATATGAAATGAGAAACAAATTCTCTTCACAAAGCTATTCATAGGCCAGGGCAAATCAAACCCATGAGCCAAGTGGCAACTTTCCTGAAATTAGTGCAATGAATTTGCATTGATGGTAATGAATCTGCTGCCTCAAATACAGCTAAGTCAAAGAAATCATCAAATCGAGTCTTGAAAGACTCCACAAAGCTGACCAAGACAGATGTGCCCACCTAAGCTCGTCACCCATAAAGCATTTAATACTCTGTGACAAGGTCGACAGCACGTGTCTCGAGACTGAACAGTTGACGGCTTTGGCAAAAAACTGAAGAGTTGCCGACGTCAGCCACCTCATTAATCAATATTGTCAGTTATAGCTGTGCCCCACGGCGTGGCCGACTAATCACCCTCATGCGCCTTCGCAGCCATGCGCCCAAAGTTCTGCATGTGCCTCGAAAGCCATACACCCAGGCTTATTTTTGACCCCTAAAAGTCATGGACCAAGTCTTCTCATGAGCCAGATCCTAGGCGCATCCTGACAGGTCATCTCCTACCAAATCCGAGATCTTTGAGCCATGAACACTTACCACGTGTCCTGACTCAGTTCTGCCTATGAATGGGTGCTAACCACCCAAGATTTCAGCAATAACCGAATGTCCATAACTATTACGTGTCAGCTCCTCCACAGCTCAACAATAAAGTTCAAACAGATTCAGCTCCAGCTTCCTGATGCATCGTCCATGCGCCCAATGAAAGTCAACCACGTGGCATCCCTGCTTACAAGTTCTCCAGGCGCATATCGCATATGCGTGCATAAGCAGATCATTCTGCTTCCTACAAATAGAAGGATTATTTCTTTATTTTAAGGCCCACTCTTCAAGCTCGAAGTCCCACTTATTAAATATTTTTTAGTCACTTCAGCATTCGGAGCACTTGCAAGAGTTCCAATCCACTTCAAGTCACCGCTCCTTCCAGAGCAACCAAGACCTTCAGAGAGTTGGAGATTATCATCAGATCGTCAACGGAGTCAAAGAATTAACACTCGCTTCATCGCCATGGTTTCTAGATAAAAATAAAAGCGTACGTACTACTTGGATTACATCTAAATCCTATATTGTACTACGTTCTATTTGTAATTAAATACAAAGTTTACTTCAAACAACTTGTTTTAATGGCAAACAATACCGTAGTCAAGTTATTCCTACCCCATGTCTAGTACCTATCAATGTCATGTCCATAGAGTCATCACTATAACAATAACAGTGAACAATCTGGTAAACTACTTCAAAGTTAATACCATGAGTACTCATGTAAATCTCGCATCATGAACGTATTGGTGTCCTATAGACATTCATGTCAATGGACACATCAATATGCACGCAATGCATAATGTCAATACTCGGTGTCATCATTATGACATCGGTACCCATATTTGAATTGGACACTAAGTATCAATAATCCTACATTATGACAATGCTAACAAAGTAAACAATAAGAAACAAAAGAAACAATCCATAACCAAGACAAGGTATACTTGCATGTAACCTATGTTTGAGTGTATGCCTGACCAACCCTAATATCTTCGTAACTCCCACCAAGTTCACCTATAATAGATATTCTATTATTTGTACTCTCTAACGACTTACCATATAAAGACTATATTAATATCTATATCCAATAATTGTCATGATGTCGGTACGACACCATACAACATATAAAGTACCAAAATTTCTTATAAAAATAATTTATAACTAATATAAAATAGTAATTTAATTTCCCAAAAATACTTATAATTATTTTTATTTACTAACACTATTATTTTATTGGTTAAAATCTAATAACAATATTCCTATGTTGATACTACATAATCAATGCCACATTTGGTCTACTAATTGAGTCCAAAAATAATAAATAATTAAAAATATTTAATTCTAAAAAATTAAAAAAATTAGTTAAAATAATGTTTTTAACATTAAACCTTGCACAAATATTATTTTAGCACATGTATATGAAGTATCAAAGCTTTTGGATACAAGGAACACATAATTTTCGAATTTACGATCTTATGGCAAATGTCACAAATTTTAGTAAATAATAAACAAACTCAAAACCCAGTAAAAGATATGCGTTGGAAAGCTCTTTATATCTAGTTTTTGCCAAAAATATTCAAAATATTGAATCAGCCCAAAAATTAGAAAAATTTAATCGCAACAAATTTGGTCTTGTCTAGACACCCTGTCGTGGAATGGACGTCCCGGCCAACCATTTAGAACTGTGTGGACGGCTAATTGGAAATGAACATAGACACAGAAATTACTTTGGTTTCAGAAAAAGATGAGATTAGAAAGTACACGAAACCATAAATGCAAAATAGTATACCTACTGGAACAAATTCTGACTTGGATCCCAAACTTCAGTTGATTTGTAGGGCTATTTTGGTATACTAGAAGAGATTATGAATCTATGAGGGATTGATAGGATTGTAGAGGGTCAAATTAGATTCACAACAAGTATTTGTGGAGCATCACGGGAGGTCGAAAAGGGGTCAAAACTGTCGGTATGCCACAAGGTACTGTCAGTAACCAAGGCTGGGAGAAAAGTTTGGGATTGAAACTTTTAGGGAGAGGTGGAAAATGAAATATTAGGTTAAAATATAATGTTTTAGGCTTATATATGTTAGGGTTTGTTTTAGAAATTTTTTAGGAAGGTTTGGTTGGTGAGATTTGGTTGCATCATTTGAAAGATATGCATATTTGAATCAATGGGTAATTAATGGGTTTCCTAATTTAGAAAGTCAATAGTGGGTTGTTTCAATTCTATTATGGATGTACAAAATCCTCTAAAAATTAATGTAAATTCATCCTAATTAGTTATGATAACCTATTATAGGCTTAATTAAGGCTAATTGAACTAGTTCTAGGCCTATATGTTTATGGAATTGAAATTGACTCTGAAAAGCAATTTAATGAGTTTTGTGTGACATTTAAAAATAATTAGCATATGAGAACTTAATTGAGTGGTACAACATTGGCATGTGTGGAGTAGGCTAAAAATGGGTCAAAACCATATCTTGGGTCAGATGATTTGGATCGGAGTTGGGCCTTAATTGTTATTTGGAAAGCTAGTCAAATTTTACGATAGATACTAAAATGACTATTTTACACCTAAAGTTGGACATGAATAATATAGCACAAGAAAACATGTTTGGATGGGACATCATATATCAAACTGAAGGTAGAATCATCTAAAATATGATGGTGGGACTAGATTTGAGAAAGTAATAATTGTTGTGCTTCAAAAATCAAAGCTACGGTAAAATATTACAATAGTCATTATTGATCATAAAATATAGCTTAATATTAAATAAATAAATAAAAATTATGGGGCTTACACTCGCCTTTTCAGGAAAAGAACAATATTGTCAAAATGTCGCATCTGACGTTCTTTTGTAATATATGAAAGTAGCCATCTTTGAAAACCAGTTCAACCCAATGGACCCCAAATTAGAGTCATCGACATTCCCAACACAAAATTTATGGACAATTCTTCCCAGATATTTTTAGGACATGTAGTGGAGTGTAAGGACTCCATTAGTGTGCTATCTTATTTTATTAAAGAGAACTCGACTGTGGGTTCTTCTGTTGCAAATAAATACCTTCTCTCAAAGAATCTCCTGATTATGTTGACTCATGTTGTAATGTTGTAATATCGCCATATCCGTCCTGGAAACAAGGACCATCTCATGTTGGATTACATACATGGTTGGTAGTCCTCCAGAAAACTTTTTTCATGTGTGCATACCCTTTACTACTAATTTATGCACCCCACATGCCTCCTTAAATTCCGCTTCTACTTATGGAGACCACCGATGACGGAAAAATCTTTCCCTCCTCTTATAATATTTTAGTTTCTAAAACTTTAACTCACAGGAGCAAGTTTGTACCTCACCCATCCTTAACCAAATAATATATTATTGTGCATGTCATACATCACGCCAACACCGAACTGCCATAGCCAAGCCTGCTGCATATGAAAGATGTCGAGCCCGTCTATCACGTTGCAATAGACCACGTCTCTATATGTGCCTATAGAGAAAGGCACTCGTTATTACTCCAACACCCCTGACATTTTGTATATCCCAATCTTACTCGATGGAGTACGATTCCAAGTGCTTCTAAAAGGTCAACCTTGCTATGTCGACCAATCATTAACTAGTAAGGTTCTTTTGGTTGTCATCATTGTAATGAGCCAAAACTTTTTATGTTAATAGTATAACGGGTTCAAAACATATTCTTCTTTTGTTCGAAATCATTGTATCGTGGTGTTCGCACCACCATCCATACCACACCATGGATCACCTATTCCTTTATGTATTATTCCCTATATTTGCTATGTTAATAGGTTGTCATCGTCGAACTGGCCTCTGCTACCGTGAAAATCATTCCTTCCATAATTGCCATAGTATCTGTCGATGCCATCATAACTACCATAATTCCGATGGCCAGTCAACTTGTCACCGCTATGATCATCACCATGTTCCCTAATGAGGAGATCTTTGAACTCCTCTTTCCTATGTTATACATATTGTCACGACCCGTACCCGTTTTTCGGGATGTGAGTGCATGCACAAGCCAGCCTACGCCGCGGTATCGGCTGTCTGTCTAGGCCAAATGCTCAAGTCACAGAAATCTAGAAGTAACATGGCTATTTATATCTCATCCACAGATACAACTAGGATCACTAAGTATCAATGATACTGAATAATATAAAAAAACTGAAGTTTCAAGTATCAAGAAATCAAGCCACATTCAGTGGAGACAAATCCACTACCAGTAGATGAAAATAAAGTAGAGATAGAAAATAAAATAACTAATTCCAAGCTACACTAAGCATCAATAATGTCATCATCTACAGTGGTACTATGGTCTGGTGCTGGCTTATAAATCTATTTGTCCGCATCTGGATCAACCTCAACTAAACCTGGAGAGATCACCATGTCCTCAGGGGACAAACAAGATGCATAAAACATTTCCATCTAACAATATAACATGCATAAAGAAAATGACAGAAATAGGACACTGTACTTCTAAACAACATACATAAAACGCAACATCAAGGATAAGTTTCGACACTTGGGCTAACAAACAAGGGTACCATGACAATCGTAGCTCATCCGAAACTAACGACCAACAGAATAATCACAATCGCATCTCCTCCGAGAATAATGACCAACAGAATATCACAACCGTAGCAAGAAACTAACGGCCAACAGAATAATCAACACAACCGAAGCTCATCCGAACTATCGGCCAACAGAATACTATCATATAGACCATATGCCTACTAAATGTCCTCTCTGTCTCAATGAACTATACAGGTGCCCAATCAAGTCGACTCAAGTCAAGTGCATGTAATAGATCAAGGCGTAAAGTTATTGGCCCATTGCCTAATGGTCGCACTTGATCTTGATAATCAAAGATGACTTAAGTCAATACACAAAATATACGAACTGCTGCTAACATTTCAGGACAAGTGAAATCAATATAGATCGAAGAGCGTACTGCATCTACAACAAGCAATCAAGTCGTCATCCAAAAGCAAAATTGAATCGGAATCAGATCGAGTCATATTATATTTTATTTTTTATTTTATTATTTATTAAGTCTACGACACAGAATATAAAATCGTTCGGGTAGTACTGGTTTAGGTTATCTACAGTCCACTCATCTAAAAAGTCTATCCATTTATCTAAGCTCCACTATCTAAAAAGTCATAAAAACCTATCCAAATTTGGCCATACAAAATATATTCTGGAGTGACAGAACTCAGACAGAACTCTGACCGAGTTTGGTCCAATATATTTGAATATTTAGTTGCCTCCAAATCTGCATACAACGTTCATTTACGAGATCTTTACATCCGAACTATTCCCGAACTTTGATTTCTAATCACTCATTCACTCTTTACTCTATCTATTTCTGAACTATTTTTCAGCGATCTAAAGCTTTCACATTCCAGCTATACATCTCTTAGCCAAAGCTAATAATATCTATTCGATTTAGAGTCTTTGATTTACAGAGTTGTAAAAAGGTTTTTCATGTTCAAAAAATTTCTCAGGTTTCGGAGCCGGTCATGCGCTCATCACCAAGTACGATGTTGTGAAGTCTGTCGTGCACTTGTTGTCATGACCCGTACCCGCTTTTGGGATACAAGTACGTGTCGAAGCCCATCCTAAGCCACAGTATCGGTGGTAGTACACTTCTATGATAAGAATTATCTATACAAGTACATAGTCTACATATATCATCCACAACTAAGTCAATACAAAGAGATTAAACTTAAAAGTCTCAATAAATGATTTAAAGAAAGATCCACTACAACTCAGAATAGTCTCGGGAACAAACCCGCTAAAAATAAATATAAACAACTAGAACTAAAGTCCGCTAAGCTCACTAGCTAAGAATAACACAAAAGTGCATAAGAGAGAAATATGCTACTCCGCATCAAAAGAAGCAACCGACACATTGGTAACGTCAGTGTCACCAAGATACGCACCATAAATCTCGGGGCAAACCACGTCGTCTAAAGCTAAAAAATAGTTATCCAGTCAGGATTGGAGCAAGATGTAATGCCCCGCTCCGCACGAGGCATTTGGTTGGCTTATTGGATGGGATCGGAATATTGGACCGTGACTTATGTTGGAAATCGAAAGAATTGAGACTGATGCAGTCTCACTTAACTGGCTAGATGGAATGGATATTGGAACGTGGCTCGCTGGTGGATCTACGCATAGTGGAATTGTGTGTGATCGGAACAGAAAGACCCTTTATTGCAAGTGAGTGGAACTGTCCTTCCTCCTTTATGCTTAATAAATGAAGTATTGAAATGCTATGAATTGTCCCTAAATGTCCCATGTTGTAGTTGCTGAATAATAGAGATGCCTATGTTGAGAATTATTGAAATGTACAACACATTAAACTGCTAATGTGATTTGAGGCCTGAGAATGAATTGATAACATTGCCCCTTATGCTTAACGCTGCCAAAACAAGTAAACACTTGAATAATGAGATGCCTTATAAATGATTGAATAAGAAATGAACTGGCTTTGCTATCGAACCAATGAACTGAATGAAACACTAGAACCATATACTCTCTGTATATCTGTTGCAAGAATATGAAATGTTGCCTGTCCCTTATAAGAAATGAATGAATGAATAAATGTCCCTATGAAATGAATGAATGTTACGTCCCTCTTAAGAAAGGAATGATATGAGATACGTTGCAATGAAGCAATGAATAAGAAAAGATAAAGTTGGGATCGTTGAGATCACCAAATGAAATGATGGTAATAATGAAATGAATAAGTCATTGTATATGACTAACGATGCACTGTTGCCTTTACTTTCTTTAATATATTTTACCATACAATTTTGTTCACAATCGAGTCGGACACGCATTCACATGGTCATGGACAACTTGTATACAAGGTTTGAGTAATAATTTCTTCGAACGGTTCCTAGAGCCCTGGGGACCGATTCGGCCTAGGAGGAAATAATGATGAGTACTATGGGAGCACGGATAAGGCGGGGTGGCATAGAGGCTCGCCACCTACTATGCTAACCGCATTATCTTAAAATGAAATGAAATGAAAAGAGTCCATATGGTTTAACAACACCAGTGACCATGTAGTCGGGATGCATGCTAATGAATGTTTTGTGCAGGCAGAGTAAGTCTATCGAATAACCTGTATTTGATGCAGGTACGAGAAGTCAGCTATCGGTAAGAAATCACATAATTGTGATATTGTATAAGTTGGTTTAACTTGCCTGCTTAACATGTTCCATATAGTATGCTAGAAAGATGCCTTGCTATAAATAGTGCTCAAACATAATATCCATGCTAAGTGATGCTTGAAGTTAGAATTGTCATAACATGTTTAAGATATTAATGTTAACGACGCCTCAATGACGCCTTTGCATGATAACACCAAGAATGCTAAAATGATATGTCCACATGAATGCTACTAAGAATATGTTTACATGCTTCACTCTGATTATTGCCTATGAACTGTAAACTAATATTGGGCCCCAAGTAGAAAGATCACTCTAATAAATGCCTGCTTAAATGATCACTTTAATGTTTGTTTATGCGAGTGGGTTGGATTCTGCTCGCCAGTACATAGATGATGTGCTGACCCACGTTTTGTGGGCAGGTGCTCGTGCTTGGGATATTCTACACACGAAGATTGGCTTGATTGGTCCTGCGGCATCGAAGATTTGTTGGGCATGCAGAAGCTCTCCTTGTACAAGATGATGCCTTCTGTTTATAAAGGGCATAATGTATGGAACATTGTAATCAGTTGTATCAGTGAGAATGTAAGCCAAGTCAGCATATCGAGTTGTAATCCAATGTATCCAAGCATCAAATATAGACTTTGTAGTATTGCTCAGTTGGCTTTCAATGTAAAGTGAGATGTGTTGTAAGCATTGTACTTCAATACAAGTCTTGTACTCTTCTTCAATTATCAATAAAGAGAATAAAGTTCTATATATATCTCTGTGTGACTTCAAGTTATCCTTTTATCTTCGCTGCCGTAAAGAAGTGATGTACTTCTATTCAATGAGAAAGATTATCCTCACTAACTTTAATTTGTCTGCTTCTGCCGCTGCAATATGTCCCTATTTGAAGAATTATCACCTATGTACCATCTTTGTCTTGTACAAGTGCAATACCAGACTTGTACGGCATCACGTCCAAGCGAGGACGATCGATTCCAAGAGATAAAATATGTCAATAAATGACTCTACGAATCGGGGCGTGACACAAGATCACCATAACACTATACTACACAATATAATATACAAGCACTCAGAATAGCAATAAAGAATGGATGAATATTCCTGATGCAAAAAGGGACCACAATACATTAGAAAAATAGTTGAGAGTACAATTATGACATGGAACAATTGAAGGTATAATAAAGACATGAAGACAATATAAGAGAACGACGAATATAAGATAAACCTCTAGACAATATGTCAACATAAATCAAATCACGTGTACTGTGTGTTTTAGAATACAAGTGTTCCGCATGTGGACGGGTTAGGACATCCGGCTGTCAGTACGTGAGGTACAACGACTGCTATCAACATTGACAGTTGAAAAAATTGTACATTGCGTAGACCACATGCATACTAGTTGTATTCCCCCGCCCGACTCTCTCACAATTAAACATGATCACTTTAACATTAATTTTAAACTTAAACATTGAACATTGAAGGCTGAACATTGAACGAAAATATTAAGTAAACATGTTTGGTTATGGTAACAAGTATAACTATCGTGCACCTATGGTATAAAAGATAAGACTAATAAGTTAAGGAAAGGAATAACATGCGACATAAAATAAAGGCAACATAGGTAATAGTGATAGTTGCCTTGCTCTGCTAGATGATGAAGTCACAACTCAAGACATCGTAGACCGATCTACCCCGTCACATAAATAATCATAAGTTAGATATTGAAAATCATGCTCTAAAAACCCTAGAAAGTGGATAATGGTTTAACATAACTAATTATATTTAATTCTGGAATAACCTAATTTAATCTAATATACTAAAATATAACTTAAACAAAAAGTTTAGCCATTGAAAGTCATGTTTCCAACTTTGGAAACCATGGCACACAAATCGAGACGTATCATTGACTATCTAGTCAAACATCATGAACTTGAGAATTAGAGATTGCAACTTGGTAGAATTTAGGGCCATGAGTGCACTGGAATCGACTGTTCCACAAAATCATATGCTTTGGTCAAATGATATTGCCGTTATGGCTAACCATGACTAAAACCGTGATTTATCGATCAAATCTGAGTTTAACTTAATAAATAAAATAGAAAACAAACTCTAAAATTATAAAAAATTTATATGTTGAAGATGGTCATGTTAGATTTCCAAAACTTTAAACGGATCGCAAATCGGAGTTCGGGATCTCGAAAACCGTACGACGTGTCAAGTTTTGGACAAGCAATACTAAAATAATTCCCCAGAAATTCAGATGCAAAATATTCGAAAAATAACTTATGAATTCTGAAAGTTTTCCTTAATATAAAACCAATAAAAAAATAGCGCGTGAATCCGAGGTCGGGGCTGTCCGCAATCGCCTCGTGAAGTTGAAGAACCCTAGATGAACTCTCCTTTAAAAAGCAGCTGGAATTTCTAGGTTTTCGAAATAACAGTAAATATATATAGAGAGAGAGGAGAGCAGTGAGCCAGCTTGGGTCGACTATAGTCGCTACATGGCATCATCTCCACAGCTCTTCTCAGTTCCAATGGATAAGGGAGCTGCCGGCTCAGCTAAGCTCGATTTTGGCTCGGCTTGGATTCCGGGTGCGGCTCGAAGACCCAGTCTCACCCGCCCCCAGTGCATGACAGCTGGGCCCGCCCCACGCAGCTGAGTGGCAGACAGGTGGGCCTAGCTGCGGCTGACTGTGTATGTTTTAGGAAAATAGGTTTTTAATTACTAGAAATCAGTTTTTAATCTAATAACTCCAAATAAATATGTAAAAATATCAAAAAATTTAAAAAATTTCTAGAAAGTGTAAAATACCGTTATAAACTATATAAAAATAATTTGGCACATTTTATGCTCATAGGCTTGCACAGTAAATTCTAGAAGTCTATAAAATATAAATTCTATAGGTTTTAATTATCTAAAAATTTCCAAAATTCCTAAATAAATCTAGAAAAATTCTAGAATATTCTAGAAAATATTTATAACCTAGTAGAGCATAAATAAAATATTGGGTCCCAAAAATAATCCCGAATAGCCATACGGTAAATCATAAAAGTTAGTAAAATATATAAATCTTCACAAAATAAATATTTAAAAATTATCTAAAATATCTAAATATCATAATAAACTATAAAATAGTTATAGAATGTTTATATAACCTACCTAGAGGCCATATAACCATAAGATGGTCCTAACTCACCTATGGGTTAGGCATGACATCCTATGATCATAGAAATCAACCGTAATCTAGTCAAATAAAATTGGAAAAAATTCCCCAAATTTTTAATCGAGGTGGCAGATGCCACACTTGTCACCAAGTACGGTGTTGTAAAGAGGCTGCAAGCTCTCAATTAGCTTATGAATAGTAGATTAACAGCGGGCAAGAGTACATACGACTGGATTAGTCCGCTCAGAGAAAAACTAGTATATATCATGGCGTTTACTGAGTTTGATTTTTTATCTCTTGCTGCACTTATAATTATGTCTCTTTATTACCGCCATAGTTATAAACTGCTTAAATTTTTTAATTGGTGATTATTTTTACTGTACTCGCATACACTCTATTCACCCCCTCTAGAGATGCTCAACTGTTCTACAATTGGTATCAGAGCAGATTATATTCGAATATAACAACCCTAAAAGTATATATGGCAGCCGTCAAATCAATATTCAACGGTGAAGGGCAATCCACAAATAGACTCCCACTATTTGATGGAACGAACTATACTTATTGGAAAACACGAATAACTTTTTTCTTAAAGTCTCTTGACTTTGATCTTTGGTCTATAGTTGTTGACGGTTTTAAGAAACTGGCACGTATAGTGATTGAGGGCGTACTTATAGACAAGCCACATGACAAATACACTGATGAAGAAAAGTCAAAGGCTAGTCTAGATGCACGTACCAATAATACACTATTCTGTATAATTGACAAGACGGAGTTCAATCGATTTTCTACCTGTACTACGTCTCATGATATTTGGAAACTTCTTGAGGTAACCCATGAAGGGACTTCCCAAGTAAAAGAATCCAAAACCAGCAAATAAACATAGGAATATGAATCATTCAAAATGAAACCCGACGAGTCAATTACATAGATGTTTACTTGTTTCCTAGATATCACTAATCCCTTGCAATCTCTTGGTAAAGATTACAATAATCACGAGAAGATCAGAAAGGTGCTACGCGCTCTAACCAAGAGTTGGAACCGAAAGGCAAGAACAATCAATAAAGGAAACGATCTCACCACCATGACTCTGGAGACACTTATAGGCAAGCTTATGCCTACAAGAGTTTGAAGAAGCGACCCCTAAAGAAAAATCGATCGCCTTCGAAGCTCAAGCCAAAAGAGCAGCATGCAATGATTCTGATGAAGAATCATCTAGTGGTGATGAACAAGCCCTACTAGTGAAGAACTTCAGGAAATTCCTAAAGTTTGAAAGATCAAACATAAAGAAAAAAGACGTCCACGAAAGCAACAAAAAGGAAACAATATACTTTAGATGCAAAAGTCAGGACACATGAAGAAGGACTGTCCAATATAAAAAAAGCAGTCCATATGATAGATCAAGATCAAGCAGAAAAGTGACAACTAGTCAGAAGTATTGTAATACACGCATCTGGTACGAAAGTGATACAACTGATTCAGTAGAAAATGGCAGACCTTGCAACACTGCCAATGTCTGTCTTATAGTATTCGATAAAGTATCTTCTAACCCTCTGTACGATAATTTTAATTTCGATGAGTTAAAAATTACCTTTAGTGAACTACTTGAAGATCACAGAAATGTACTAGAAAAATATAAGCAATCTCGTAAAGAGGTTAAGGCATGCACAACCGAAGTAGCCAGATTGTCTAATCTTCACGAAGATATCAAAGAGACATCTACTATCGGTAACACGGATGAGATAGCCAAGCTCAAAGTAGACCGTCATGTGGCTATCCTCACTATCGAAAGAGAAGAAAGGGATTATGTCTAAGTACAACAACTTTATGACATAGAGAAGAAGAGGCACTTAGTCACAGAGCAAAGACTTATTAATATGACTGCTAGATATGAGGAGTCGTGTGCGGTCTCTAAAAAGTAGAGATCAAGTTAGGTAAGCAGGCCATCCCTGTGACACAACCTAAGATTAGTCCAAATGCTAAGCATACATCTAAGAGGACTCAACCATACAAAGCACGTAAGAAACAGGCTTATCATCATGCTTTCACGTATAGATTTTCAAAAAGAACACAATTACCAGTCAATACAGAAATAAAGTACACTTTTTCAAAACTTACTTGTACGTACTGTCTTACATACCGGCACATATCACAGTATTGTCTAGAAAGAAAGCTTGTTGACAATCAAACACTTGTTTAGAGACCTAAAACTAATCAATATAGACCCTTCAAGAAATGGGTACCAAAGGATTTATCTACTTGTTTTATAGGTGGACCCCCTCAACCCTCTCATGATAGAAACAAGTAGATCCTCGATAACGAATGTTCATGGTACATGACTGGTGATGCCTCTTTGTGTCACGACCCGTACCCTAGAGTAAGGGCACGAGAGGTGGGTATATCCAGCCTATACCGCAGTGTCTGCGGTAGAACGCTGTCCTACGTCACAACATCTAACAATATAAGGTACCTGTACAGTATATACACTCCGAGTGGAGGTGACAATACAGAATACAGTCTCAATCACATCTAAGACAGAAATAGCACGATATCATAAATATGAAAATCTCAAAGGAGGTACAAACAAAAAGGGAAATAAGTCTAAGTGTCTAAACGACATAATAACAAAACATAATACAACTCAATCCTAAATAACAACATAAGTAAGATAAAGCCTAACTAAACTAGTCTAGGCAGTAGTGGTGATAACATCAGCTAGAGCTGGGTCCTCCTGAGAGTCCAGCTCGCAAGTATCATCTAGGGCTGCTCCGTAATAGGTAGTACAGAAAGCCTCATCCTCATCCTCGGTAATATATCAACAGCTCCAGTCAGAACAGGAGCGAGCACAATACATCTCACGCAGTTCATATCATGTCAGAAGATAATAAACATGCAACAGAGTACCATATGTGAATAACTGAAGGAATGTATATGAAGTAAAAGAGATAACTGTAATGGAAATATCTACTATAAGTAGAGAACTATCAGTGACTAGTGAATCAGAGTACAAGCTAGACATGTGAACAGGTGGAGGTGATTCAAGAGAGGTGATTCATGATTATACTACTTGGAATTATTCACATGCTATTTCTACTCCCCCAACCCGAATCAATAGACAAGGATCCATACATGTTACGTTAAGATTCAAGATTTTACTACCTCATAGATGAGAGCACATATAAAACTGATTCATGGGGGCTCTGTGAACATGAGAGTACATACGACTCCAGAGGATACATGAATAGTAAAGCAAGACGATACATGATGTAAGTGAAACGCTCAAGACATGAAGTACCTAATGCTCCTGAGGGGGATAACATCTCATGAAAAGATCCATATAGTACCAATCCGTGTTACCAACGTGATAGCATACAAGTAAAGTAAATCTAGAGCAGGAATATAAGTTCTAGCAAGTATGAAACGGTCAGAGAATGTACTCGCCTGTGATCTGAATGTCTGTGAGAATACACTGTCTGAAACGAGGTATCTGAGTCCTATTTAGAGCAACACAAGTCATGATGTATACAAGGGGGTTATAAATGAAGTGTACAATGCATCTACATTATTTCTGGGTCAATCTAGGTCAAAGTCGACTCTTAGTCAACTCTGGGTCAAACCAAGTCAACATCTAGTCAAACTATGTCAACAGCAAGGCTATCTTGGTCAACTGGTCAACTTAGGCTATTAAGGATCAACTTTAGGGTTTGGTCAACTAGGAGTCCAACTGGGTCAAGTCCACTATTCTAGGTCACTCTAGTCAATTTAGGTCAACACTACATATAGGCCTATACACCATTACCAATATAACCCTACTTATACAATACTCAATTATAATATATATACACTATATTGCACATATACTTATCACTCACATATTCAATATGTATATAATTATGTGGGGAAGCTATACATATATTAAAGAAGGAAGAAGGAAATTAAAGAGTGAAAAGTGTGTGTGTGTGGACTATGTACTATGGAATACAAGTAAGGGTTAAGGAGCAACATGGCATGGTTAACATTTAACCTAACTCAATTATCACATATTCATAAATTAGTTTAACATTCTAACTAAATTCCATTTTCAATTCCCAACCAAACTCACCTAAACCTAGGTTACACTTGTTCGGTTTTCATGTTAATTGTAAGCCCTTGAACGAAATTTTTTCCATTTTATCATTATTATTTTTGTTAATAATTATTTACATAGAAATATTAATAACTAATGTATAGAGTATTGTGGTTTTATTAAATATTTTTGCAAAGATTGAAATAGCAGGGGGCCTTCCCTAAATTTTCCCTAAGTAAAAGGGTGGGTATTATGAATAAGATATAAGGGAGGGACTGGATTGTAATTTTCCAGTTCAAATTTAAATGGCTGATTGAATTTGTATCCCTTCGAGAGCAGGATTCAAATCCTGCTCGGATGGGGATCGAGAGATTCAATCCTATCTTCACAAACCTTCCCAAACCCTAGTATAAAATCTAAGAACCAACCTGGTCCTGCCTTTCGCAAACCCTAGTCTTCCTGCGCCCTTTTGTTCGTAATCTGAATATTCGAGAAAGGAGGAATTGGCGAGAGGAGCAAAGAGATACAGAGTGTCATCTTGACATCGACATCAAGAGGTAAGCCTTTACCATCTTAATATTGTAAATTCTTGCTGCTTAAACTTAGAGGCTAGTTGAACCCTTAGATGTTCGAATCAATGCGCTAGAAGGGAGAGAAATCTCTGCTTCTGTGGTTTTTAAAGGGTATTAGGATTAATACTAAGAGAGACCTAGATGGGTTCCTGTGTAGGGTGCCTAGTTGTGCCGTGATGTGGCAATGAGGGCTGAATAGACATAAGGATTACATGTTTTGTTAAGATACAATACAAGAGAGGGAGGGGGGACAGAGTTCTATAAAGAAATATGTATCCATGAGAGTTGGGAACCTGTGTGGCGAACTCTCGTATCGGAGCCCCTTTGTAATCAATAAAAGAGATACCATAGACAATGATACTAGATGAAGTATGGGGTATCAATCAAATATTGGAGTATAGGATCACTTACCTGTAATGGCTCCTCGCATAATCAGAGATATCTGCCTTGCATATGAAATTCCCTTGGTTGTATTGGTTAAATCAGTCCAAACCTATATCCTGTCCACCTTAAAGCTCTATATACACATGTATCAGTTCACACACGACACACTTATATATCCGTTCACACAACACCATCTCGTATCAGCGCATAGGCTGCAGAAATTGCAATTGGGGAACCTGACAACATCTAAATAGGCGATGGGTAGCATAATTGTTTAGGTATACCCATGTATCTGGTGCCTGAGACGTAGACCATACCTCTCAGTTCATAATATTCACCATAATACGTGGTTATATTTATATTCAACACCTTTAATAAGCGTGTAGTCTTTATTTGGAAACTTTTCTAAGCACTGTCTGCTGTATGGTACCCATTTCTACTCTGAACTGCTTTCCAGATTATTAGTTGTTATGATAACTTTAGTAGACTATATATGAGCATGCTCATTAAATGGCTTGTATGACTGTTTCGCTCAGTTTATGGTTTGTTTTAGATATCAAATATGGTCCTTAATTTGTTACCTGTTGATAGCCAATGTTCAAACTATCGAAATTGGATCATATGAACAGTTTAATTTGGTTTAAAGTTGGGTTTTGGCCCACAGACCGTACAGAGGTTAAGGGACTCAATGGAAAGCTAGTTGGTTTCCACACGAATCTGTTTGCAACCAACAGGGTAGGTCGTGGACCTTGTATTAAGACAGTCTTCAATTTAGGCTTAAATTCCTCAGACTACTGCAGATTTGATTATAATCCTTTCAGATTCTCCAGTACAGGGTAGGTGACAAGGACCATGTTGACCCTTCGAGAGGTTCAAGTGTCATAGAGTTGTGGCAGCTCCTATAAGACTTGTAATGTCTATTGTATGGTGCTAGAGGATGCATCTACGAAGTGAAGGTATTAGAAATGTAGAGATAAGTCGTAGAGACATCAGGAGTATTACAAATTAAGGACCAATAGGAATCAACTGGAAGGAGCCATGAGTAGGACCTAGCCTTTAACCCACATCTGTTAGAATCAATAGGGATGGATATGACAGTCTGCATATAGGCCAGGTACCATTGTGTCGAGAATAAGGAAGAGTAGCAGCCGAGTAGCTTACACCAAGTTGCCCCACACCTATTAGACCCAGTAGAGATCGATTTCAAGTAATAGGCAGCCATACACCAATCCTCACTCATTGGATTCACAGTACAAGGTATACACTTAATACTGAATCTGACACATAGTATCAGATATAAAATTGAAGTGGGCATGAGTACTGATACTAAAGCACACACCCAATGGCAATTACACCAACACCTGATGTGAGTGCAAGTCCCATTACTATGCAGGTAGCTGCAGACATGGTGTGCTCAGGTTGCTCAAGCATATGCAGCAACACTCACATCTCAATGCTTAGAGATTGCCTATAGACTGGTTGGAGTGCAGGGTAGTACAGGTTTGGGTAAGAAAAGGGAAACCATAGCAGCAATAGGGCCTACCATTGGCAAAGTGGGGTTAGGTAGCAGAGTATGGATACTAATGTTAGTAAGCCCTTAAATATGTCAGGGTAGTGGCAAGAGTATCGAGCTAGCACTAATAATGTGAGGGTTGGTATAACCTATAGGTTGTACACGTTTCTGCTCTGAAACAAAGCAGTGGATTAAACACATCCAAATAGCTAAGCATGGTACTAGTTACAAACTATTAGAGGGTGTATAAGGAAAGTAGGTGAGCATTGGAAGGCAATCCTGTTTGCAACCTGCAATATGGAAGAGGGCAAGTCATGCCCATGTAGTGGGGGCAATTCAGTATCAGCTGAGTCCAAGACAAAGTGTTGATTACTAACAGTACTGTAGAGGTAGAATAGTAGATTCAAGTACAAAGGAAACCATATAGGTATGGGTTATAGATAAACAAAAGGGGAAGGATAGTAGCCTTTACACATACAGATGGAGTGTAGACAAAGCCGGGGAAAACATAGAATTTTAATAAGACCATGACTAGCCAATTACCCCAATTCTCCATAAAGGGATCAAACTAGATAATTAACAAATGAATATAGACAAGTATTATCTTTGATTACATATTGACAATAGATTTATGCTAAAAACAGGTTACTTGGCTCTAACCCTTCACTTGATTATTACTCGCAGCTCGGGACGACAGGCAAGTGCATGTATCGATTGTTACCATTTTTGATAGTTTCTCTACTTGTTATTTCATATGTCTTGCTGTTTGTTGACACGATCGTCACACGAGATAGTATCTTGGTTTTATTCTATATCTTGACTGCCTTACCTGCTTACCCTATTTACGATTGATTCCATGAGTACTAGTTGGGCGGGAAAATACCTTAGTAGACATGTGAACTACCCAATCTATCCCCAAAATGTCTATTCTTGAACGATAGCAGCTGCACACGACACGTGCAGTGAGCCGGATTTACCCCTTAGCCGTTCACATATCGAAAGCGGTATTTTAATGCACGTAGTTAGTTGATATTCCTATTATTCCATCATGTCTCTCACCATTTGCCATGCTACCATGATTTTACATGTTTCCTCACAAGTAGCTATATTTCCATTTATAGAGTCTTATGTCTTTCCTTTTGTGATATGATGCTAGTTACTTTCTAGTTTCATTCTCATATGCTATTTACATGTTTATGATTCTGTTGAGACTCGGCTAGTGGTCATATGTGTACTTGTTCCAATCCTGACTGGATAACCAATATTTTAGGTGATGACTTAGAGGAGTTCTGTACTACTTTTTATGAGCAGACGGAAGACCCTGAATTGAGCTTACAGGAGGACTTGGATGCGGGACTACCCTCCGCAGGAGACTATTAGCTGGACAGCATTTGTAGAGCATGTGTTGCTCACTTAAACTCTTGATTGTATTTCATTTTATTATGGATTATGAGAGTTGATTAGTGGATTCTCTTTTATACATTTTATTACATTGAGATAATTTCTTCTATCATATTGGTCTCTATACTTGGTGGCCTTATTCATTTATCAGTTTGTTCTTTTCATTGTAGATATTGTGTTTACAATCTCCTGTTGAGATTGATATGCAAACTTAACCTTTTGTGGAAATCTATAAACTGTGTGGTTGTATTTGAAAATTGTGGAGATGGCTAGACAGCGTTCTACCGCCGACACTGCGGCGTAGGCTGGACGTACCCACGACTCCTGCCCGAATATTGGGTGCGGGTCGTGACACTAATCCCAAAGTAAACTAACATACATTTTATCTCAGTTTAACATTTAACATTTAAGATCAAAACCCAATTTAATCATGACTGAAATCTCAGTTAACAACCATTCAATTTTAGGTTTAACTTTAAACTATATCTCAGGAATACACAGGTAATGTTATTGCAAATCTCAGGTTAACACTCAGGAGTTTCAGGTTACAGTTCTCTTCCTCATTCAAATCCCCAATCCCATACACACTTAACCCAGTTATACTGGTTCAGTTTTCAGGTTAAAACCAAA
This sequence comes from Iris pallida, assembly GCA_029216955.1. NCBI lineage: Eukaryota > Viridiplantae > Streptophyta > Magnoliopsida > Asparagales > Iridaceae > Iris > Iris pallida. Next base: position 15,069,922 of record JANAVB010001997.1, read on the forward strand.
ACTAAACTAACATATATTACATCTCAGTTTCTCCATTTCATTTCACATTGATTTAATCTCAAGTATTACATTTAGGAATCTCAGTAATCTACATCTCAGTTAACACCTATTCCATTTTACAAACATTCACATTCCTATAATTTTTAGGAATTAACACATGCAAACTCAGGTTCCCTACCATTCAGTCCAATGGAATTCTTAGGTATTTCATTTAGGAATCTCAGTAATCTCCATAACTAAATCTCATATTAAAACAACAATCTCAAACTCAGGAATACACATTAACCTAAACCTCAAACCAGTTAACAGTTGAATTAAACTTAACTCTATTCAGTCTTCACTTTAATCCCAGATTATTACATTTCGGTTTACAACATTCAAAACCCCAATCAACTCACTTTTACATTCAACATTAATCCAAACTAATTTTACATTAAAACTCAGTTAAGCATTTCACTAAAATTCTTAGGAATCTCAGGTTTAACATCTAATAGTGAATCAAAACCCAATTTCAGTTTAATTCCTAACAACCATTCTAGTTCACACATATGTTAATCATTCTTGAAATCTCAGGATACACATCTAACAGTGAATCAAAACTCAATTTAAACCCAACTGAAATCTCGACGGATACATGAACTTTCCCATTTCGAAAATCATAATTTAAACCATTGAATTTAGAAATCAGTTATGTAGGTGTGATCCTCATGTAGTCATGTGTCTAGGGGGTGTCATTCGTGTCCACTAGAGTGGACACGAAGTGTCCAAATGCGTAAAAACACAGGACAGGAACCTGTGGTGTACAGTTCGTGCCCAGGCTCGTGCACGCGTGCCATGTCCTCGTGCACACGACACGAGTCAATTCATGACACGTGCTCGTGTACCTAAGTTCGCACCACATAGGGCTTCGTGCCTAGGACCCTGACACGAGCCCAAGTGTCGCCGTGTCCATACGGAAAGCTCGTATCAGAGAGCAAATTTAGTGTGCACAGACTGTGTACAAAACCAGTGCGCATAGGATTTCTCTTCCGACATGACACAAGACGATACGAGACTCAAGGGGGGTATTGTCAAATACTGCCCCTTGGTCTATGCCAAGTGGCAGGCCGCCACATGGCGTGTCATGTCCACAGTGCTGATCGGGTAGCAGGACACTGTGTGGTGTCAGCGCGCGCATGGTGCGTGTCCGTTTTGGATACGAAAATCACCCTAACTTCGACTCAGTCAAGTTGATTAGTGATCTATAAATAATAACCTAATTTTCCATTCTAATTGATTCTGAAATTAACACCATTTAATTCTCACAAACATTTCATCGAACACTTTGTTAAATTTACTGATACGTGTCCAATACGGACACGAAATGGACACTACCTAGCACCAAACTAACTCTACAGCTGGGGTATACCTATATTCATGCATCTATGAAAATTAAACATAATATTTTAGGGGTTTCATAGGATTTACCTATTGAGAATGAATCTCAATGAGAAGGGTGAGGTTGAGGGTTCTCCTTTGAATTTTAATTGATCAAAGCAATTCCAATCCTAGCTAGCAAGTCCCTACTAGCTTCCACTATTGTAGAGGGTGATGATGCAATTGATTAGGACCAATTTGGGCTTGATTTGGATATTAGGGGAAGGAATTTAGGGAAGAACTTTTAGGGTTCTAAGCAAGAAGTAAAAAAGAGGTCAAGGCTTTGTTAATGAGACTTTATAGGAAGGGGGGTGTTTGATGGCTGCCATAGATCAATTAGGGTTAGGTTTTAGGTCTAGATGAGTGGCTATGAGTTTTCTACCCAATTCTAAGCTTCCCTATTGGTTCAACTAGTCATATGGCCCACTTTTCCACAAATATCCTAAGAGTAAATATCTTTCCTAGAAATATCTAGATATTAATAATCTTGTCATTACTAGGTTACCCTAATCAAGACTCTAAGCTCAAAGCTAATCTAGATTAGGCTAAGATTCTAGGTCAAGTCTCAACCTAACAATTAGACATATTTAATTAATACAATTCACAATTTCACTAAATTGTCAAAATGACCAAAATACCCTTAGGCTAAAAAGTAGTAATATGACATTCTAATCACATGACTAGGCTCCTTTGGTCATGGTTAGTCTCTAGGCTTAGCAAAACTAGGGTTTAACTAGTTAACCATCAAAATCATAATTCAACATTTTAAATTATTTTAAATTGATTAAAAATTATCAAAAATCACAACATGAGTTAAATCTTATCATTGATTAATCAAAATTATAAAAGTTCAAAATTATCCTCATTTTAGAAAAGTGGGTGTTACAAGTCTACCCTCCTTAGAAGAATTTTGTCCTCGAAATTATGATGGTCGTACTTCTTCTAGAGTCTCGTCCCCAACAATCATGGTCTCAGAACTTACCTAAATCATATAATTTAGAAAATAACATACAGGATCATTGCATACGGTGGCAGTTGAAAGTCTCATCTAGGTATACTAGTCATGCTAAACCAAAACGGTCATAGGGTATCAAAACATACAAGCAATCTGGGGTGCTAAACTAGAAAAGTTACAGAAACAATAAATCATCAAGGCTGTAAGGTAGTCTACCATCCTATATAAAAACTGATAATTATCAAAAATAAAATAAAGATAACTAGTAATTATCTATAAAGGGGTACTATCCAAAGAAAAATCAGAATCAAAATTTTAAGAACGAAAGTCAAATAGCATTAAAATCCAATCACAATATACATTAAGAAAATTGAGTCTCGATACGATCTAAGTTGATCAATTTTGGGTAATCAAGATTTGGACAATATGGAGGACAAGGTCATCGAAGTCTGAGCACGAGCATACAAGGATGGAGATTCATGTCACAATTAAATTTATTCAATTGAGTACGACCCAAGATATTAATATGATAAGAAAAGATGATCAAAGTCGATTGATCGTGATTAAGGGAGCTAGGATTCAATGATATTGAAAACTTTTAAAGGGTAATTCAAAGATATGAAATAAGTCAAAATTTTCCTTTTAAAGGAAAAACAAGAGAAAAGATTTTATAGGAAAGTCAAGTTAATCATCTCTCTATGATACTGTCAAGTTTATCATTTGCCAATCATGTTTTTATCTCACAAGTCCCAATATAAAAATCAACCTTTGTATGACTACCATCAAAATTATATCCTTTCGTCATAATGATTCGACCTTGCCATGATCACCATAGGCTAAATTTCTAAGTTTCGAAACATTATTCATGAAGCATACCCTTCTTATTAGGAATCAAAACTGACCACTTAATCATCATAAATCGAAATTCTTCCACCTTCCCTGAATTGGATCCGAAGCCTCTAAATCAAGTTTTATGTAATCCTTGAACTTATTCAATTTACTCTCCTTGTATTATTTAAATCTAAACCCACTAGGCCATACAAAACTTATTCTTTATTATAAATTCAACCTCCATATTTGCTTCAACGTATACCTTCAATATTATTCTCCTAAAATTTAAAATTTTCACAAAATCTCTATATTTTATATAACTCAAAATCCTTGCATTCTTTCTGTTTCTAGCCATTTCTTACAATATTTTATTCAATTTTGTATCATCATTGCATATAGTTAAAATCTCTTCTCTACTACTAAATTCCTAAATTTAATATCATAGCCTTAAGTGTAACGTCTCACGAATCAATAACCAAAATTTATCCAAGTTCTTGAAACTAAGTTGACCTCGAATATCCTCATCAATTATGAAATACATCTATAAATTATTCATACCCAAAAGATTTCTCTAAGTATGATTGTTCCTAAATTGATAATACAACTCTCTTGATTTTATCCTCAAATTCAGTCACATATCTATCCCAAACCTATATCAAGGTCTATCATATTATACCCCTAGCAAGATTATCACAAGATAACAAATCAAGTCTTTTCCGAGTTAGATGATTTATGTTACTTCCTTGACCTTTCGAAGGTGAAAAGATATGGAGATTCGAGGGTTTCAAAGTATAGCTGACAGAATTAGATACGAGACAGGTGATTGATATAATCAGGACAGTTTTTTTAAATAGTAATACGAGAAATAGTGGCAAGAAAGAAATAATGATAAAATCTGTTCTTCATCAACTGTTAAAAAGAAATGAACCCATTTAAGATAAAATCTGATACCATACACGTCTTCCTAAAATTATGTTGTCAAAATTTTGCCACGCCAGTAAGCATAGCTGCAATAAACAATAGAGTCCGTAACGAAGGTATACACCCTATAGTCATGTTATCTAGAATTCTTACCACGCCACCCAGTATGGCTGTAAGAAAATCTAGATTTCATAACTAGGATAAGTATATCTAAATCAGGCTCTACGTCTTTGTCATGCTAGCAAATATGACTGCGATAAATTTTAAACTCCATAAATAAAGTAGACTTTTACCTTTCTCACTGTCCTTATCAAGTATTTTATCATGTTATACCTTAATTCCAAAAAGATGTATATATATAGATATAAATACAAACTCAAATTCAACAACTAACATCAAGATTCAAAATTCAACAATAATCCATCAAAAATCAAATTCAATAACAGGAAGCAAGGGTCAATCAAATCAAGGGAAAAAAGATTTTAAATTGAAGTTAAAATAAGATTCTCAAGGGTTGTCCCAGGAATCTCTCAAGAAATTCTAACAGTGATTGAGTATCCTCTCATTCTAATACCTTACTTTCTATATTCTATCGCAGGTGCGCAGCAGTACAACTAATCGTCGTACTACCACGACTTCGCACAAATACGAATCTCGACCTGCATGGGCCACCACTAAAAACGTGACACGATCCGTACCCTAGAGTAAGGGTACGATAGGTGGGTACGTCTAGCCTACGCTGCAGTGTCGGCGGTAGAACGCTGTCCTAGGTCACAACATCTAACAATATAAGGTACCTATACAGTATATACACTCTGAGTGGAGGTGACAATACAGAATACAGTCTCAATCACATCTAAGGCAGAAATAATATGATATCATAAATATGAAAATCTCAAAGGAGGTACAAACAGAAAGGAAAATAAGTCTAAGTGTCTAAACGACATAATAATAAAACATAATACAACTCAATCCCAAATGACAACATAAGTAAGATAAAGCCTAACTAAACTAGTCTAGGCAGTAGGGGTGATAACATCAGCTAGAGCTGGGTCCTCCTGAGAGTCCAGCTCGTAAGTGTCGTCTAGGGCTATTGATGGAACTGGGGATTCCCAGGACCCTTTCTTTGGTGTGCGTATTGATCAATAGAAAGTTAAACAGATCTAATACGTGTTCTAACCCTTCATAGGCGGAAACTAGGATTCACGAATTATAGCTGCGGCGGAAAGAAGACAAGTAATTCCTGGAAATCTCGAGTGGACGACCCCAAGACCTTCTGCACGTATTCCTTCCTCGAGTTGGACGTCGTGTGGGCGACGATCTCCCAACCTTTTCTTCTCCTTGGCAGTCCTCTCTTTCTTTCCTTACTTGAATCACGAATTTAGAGAAAGTTTCAGATTTTTGATCAGTAATCTGGTGGCCAGAGAATAGAGGATATATATAGTCTACGGCAGGGACCATGAGAAGAAATTAGGGTTAGGCCTCCTAACGGATCTGGATATCCCGTGTTCATCCCGAACACACAATCCAGGCCCATTAACAATAGCTCGGTCCACTAATGATCTATTGTTGCACTACCTTCCTAATCCCAAATTATGTTTGTGGGCTCTTTTTATTATATGCTCGTTTGGCTCCCCATGTTAAGATATCGTATGTCCGTCGATCAAATTAAGTTACTGACAACTATATTGATTTGACATCTTTTATCCTTAAGTAGTACCATTCATGTCGGATATAATCCACCTACAGGGTTTACATGACAATCCTTATGAGCTCCTTAAGGGAACATCATCAACCCGATGTATCGGGACACAGATTCTATTTATAATCAACAACCCATCATACATACAGTGTTATTACCCAATTCATAGAGGTTGTTGATCCGTAATGAATCTCACTCTTTTATGATTCAAAGTAATGCACACTGCATATACGTGTCCGTTATTATATCCGGATTAAGAGCACAAGCATCCATCATAATAGAGGTATTTGTTCTCTTATGTAGTCAGTATAAAGAGAACAACCTCAAGTGGTCCTGTTCAATACACACAAAGTGTACTAGTGTAAACCTATTGTCAAGGTAGACTAATACCAGATTACACTACAACCTTTCCAATAGATTGTCCAAGTCCATCTAGGTCATGTGAACTATTTATATACTCCATAGGGAACTGATAATATGATCTTCTGTGTGACACCACACACTATATTATCTACAATATAGAATATCAGACATTTGCATAACACTTGCAACAAATACAATATGTAAACATTTGCCCATATGATTCTCATTCAAAATTTAAGAAAATAAGGTTACTACAAAAGTAATGCTTTTAGTATTTAACCCTAACAGCTGCTCCGTAATAGGTAGTACAGAAAGCCTCATCCTCATCCTCTGTAATATATCAACAGGTCCAGTCAGGACAGGAGCGAGCACAATACATCTCACACAGTTCATATTATGTCAGAAGATAATAAACATGCAATAGAGTACGATATGTGAATAACTGAAGGAATGTATATGAAGTAAAAGAGATAACTGTAATAGAAATGTCTATTATAAGTAGAGAACTATCAGTGACTAGTGAATCAGAGTACAAGCTAGACATATGAACAGGTGGAGGTGATTCAAGAGAGGTGATTCATGATTATACTACTTGAAATTATTCACATGCTATTTCTACTCCCTCAACCCCAATCAATACACAAGGATCCAGACATGTTACGTTAAGATTCAAGGTTTCACTGCCTCATAGATGAGAGCACACGTAAAATTGATTCATGGGGGCTCTGTGAACATGAGAGTACATGCGACTCCAGAGGATACATGAATAGTGAAGCATGACGATACATGATGTAAGTAAAACGCACAAGACATGAAGTACCTAATGCTCCTGAGGGGGATAATATCTCATGAAAAGATCCATATAGTACCAATCCGTGTTACCAACGTAACAACATACAAGTAAAGTAAATCTAGAGCAGGAATATATGTTCTAGCAAGTATAAAACGGTCGGAGAATGTACTCGCCTGCGATCTGAATGTCTGTGAGAATACACTGTCTGACATGAGATATCTGAGTCCTATTTAGAGCAACACAAGTCATGATGTATACAAGGGGGTTATAAATGAAGTGTACAATACGTCTACATGATTTCTGGATCAATCTAGGTCAAGGTCAACTCTTGGTCAACTCTGGGTCAAACCAAGTCAACATCTTGTCAAACTAAGTCAACAACAAGGCTATCTTGGTCAACTGGTCAACTTAGGCTATCAAGGATCAACTTTAGGGTTTGGTCAACTAGGAGTCCAACTGGGTCAAGTCCACTATTCTAGGTCACTCTAGTCAACTTAGGTCAATACTACCTCGAGGTCTATACACCATTACCAACACAATCCTACTTATACAATACTCAATTATAATATATATACACTATATTGCACATATAGATATCACTCACATATTCCATATGTATATAATTATGTAGGGAAGCTATACAAATATTGAAGGAAGAAGAAGGAAATTAGAGAGTGAAAAGTGTGTGTGTATGGACTATGGACTATGGAATACAAGTAAGGGTTAAAGAGCAACATGGCATGGTTAACATTTAACCTAACTCAATTATCACATATTCATAAATCAGTTTAACATTCTAACTAATGTCCATTTTTAATTGCCAACTAAACTCACCTAAACCTAGGTTACACTGGTTCAGTTTTCATGTTAATCCCAAACTAAACTAACATACATTTCATCTCAGTTTAACATTTAAGATCAAAACCCAATTTAATCATGAATGAAATCTCAGTTAACAACCATTCAATTTCAGGTTTAACTTTAACCTATATCTCAGGAATACATAGGTAATGTTATTGCAAATCTCAGGTTAACACTCAGGAATTTCAGGTTACAGTTCTCTTCCTCATTCAAATCCCCTATCCCATACACACTTAACCCAGTTACACTGGTTCAGTTTTCAGGTTAAAACCAAAACTAAACTAACATATATTACATCTCAGTTTCTCCATTTCAGTTCACATTGATTTAATCTCAGGTATTACATTTAGGAATCTTAGTAATCTACATCTCAGTTAACACCTATTCCATTTTACAAACATTCACATTCCTATAATTTTCAGGATTTAACACATGCAAACTCAGGTTTCCTACCATTCAGTCCAATAGAATTCTTAGGTATTTCATTTAAGAATCTCAGTAATCTCCCTAACTAAATCTCAGATTAAAACAACAATCTCAAACTCAGGAATACACATTAACCTAAACCTCAAACCAGTTAACAGTTGAATCAAACTTAACTCTATTCAGTCTTCACTTTAATCCCAGATTATTATATTTCAGTTTACAACATTCAAAACCCCAATCAACTCACTTTTACATTCAACATTAATCCAAACTAATTTTACATTAAAACTCAGTTAAGCATTTTACTGAAATTCTTAGGAATCTCAGGTTTAACATCTAACAGTGAATCAAAACCCAATTTCAGTTTAATTCCTAACAACCATTCCAGTTCTCACATATGTCAATCATTCTTGAAATCTCAGGATACACATCTAACAGTGAATCAAAACTCAATTTAAACACAACTGAAAACTCGACTGATACATAAACTTTCCTATTTCAAAAATCATAATTTAAACCATTGAATTTAGAAATCAGATATGTAGGTGTGTTCCTCATGTGTTCATGTGTCTAGGGGTGTCATTCGTGTCCACTAGAGTGGACACGATGTGTCCAAATACGTAAAAACATAGGACAGAAACCTATGGTGCACAGTTCGTCCACAGGCTCGTGCACGCGTGCAGTGTCCTCGTGCACACGACACTAGTCAATTCATGACACATGTTCGTGTACCTAAGTTTGCCCCACATAGGGCTTCGTACCTAGGACCCTGACACGAGCCCAAGTGTCGCCGTGTCCATACGAGAAGCCCGTATCAGAGAGCAAATTTAGTATGCACAGACTGTGTACAAAAGCCGTGCTCATATGATTTCTCCCCCGACACAACAGAAGACGATATGAGACTCAAGGGGGGTGTTGTCAGACACTGCCCCTTGGTTTATGCCAAGTGGCAGGCCGCCACGTGGCGTGTCGTGTCCACAGTGTTGATCGGGTAGCAGGACACAATGTGGTGTCAGTGCGCACGTGGTGCGTGTCTATTTTGGACACGAAAATCACTCTAACTTTGACTCAATCAAGTTAATTAGTGATCTATAAATAAAAACCTAATTTTCCATTCAAATTAATTCTAAAATTAACACCATTTAATTCTCACAAACATTTCATCGAACACTTTGTCAAAATCACTGATCCGTGTCCGATACGGACACGAAATGGACACTACCTAGCACCAAACTAACTCTACAGCTAGGGTATACCTATATGCATGCATCTATGAAAATAAAACATGATTTTTTATGGGTTTCATGGGATTTACCTATTGATAATGAATCTCAATGAGAAGGGTGAGGTTCAGGGTTCTCCTTTTAATTTCAATTGATCAAAGCAATTCCAATCCTAGCTAGCAAGTCCCTACTAGCTTCCACTATGGTAGAGGGTGATGATGCAATTGATTAGGACCAATTTGGGATTGATTTGGATATTAGGGGAAGGAATTTAGGGAAGAACTTTTAGGGTTCTAAGCAAGAAGTAAAAAGAGGCCAAGGCTTTGTTAAAGAGACTTTATAGGAAGGGGGGTGTTTGATGGTTGCCATAGATCAATTAGGGTTAGGTTTTAGGTCTAAATGAGTGGCTAGGACTTCTCCACCCAATTCTAAGCTTCCCTATTGGTTCAACTAGTCATAGGGCTAACTTTTCCACAAATATCCTAAGAGTAAATATCTTTCCTAGAAATATCTAGATATTAATAATCTTGTCATTACTAGGTTACCCTAATCAAGACTCTAAGCTCAAGGCTAATCTAGATTAGGCTAAGATTCTAGGTCAAGTCTCAACCTAACAATTAGCACATATTTAATTAATACAATTTACAATTTCACTAAATTGTCAAAATGACCAAAATACCCTTAGGCTAAAAAGTAGTAATATGACATTCTAATCACATGACTAGGCTCCCTTGGTCATGGTTAGTCTCTAGGCTTAGCAAAACTAAGGTTTAACTAGTTAACCATCAAAATCATAATTCAACATTTTAAATAGTTTTAAATTGATTAAAAATTACCAAAAATCATAACATGAGTTAAATATTATCATTGATTAATCAAAATTATAAAAGTTCAAAATTACCCTCATTTTAGAAAAGTGGGTGTTACACTTTGTTCGCTACGATATCGATGAAGAAAGAAGGATACGTTTCCTTCGGAAGTAACTTGAGAGGTGATATAATTGGAAATATACTGTTGGTATGTCTTCTTACCCAGTAATAAAAGACGTTTGTCTAGTTACAGAATTGAAACATAACCTACTTAGCATAAGTCATTTGGCATATAATGGTTATGGCATCAATTTTGTGAAAGATAAATGTGCTATATATGATATGTCATCTGGTAATACCATATATGAAGGGATTAGAGAAGACAACATTTATGTTTTCTTTCTAGAGAGTACTAACAATGTAGGAAGGTGCCTAGTAGCAAACAACGATGAAAGTTGGCTATGGCACATGGGGCTAGGACATACTAATATGGATACTATCTCACGACTTAGCAACAAGATGTTAGTAAAAGGACTCCCCAAAATAACATTTAAGAGATATATGGTATGCGCTGATTGTGAAAAGAAAAAGGCAACTAAGTTAACCTTTAAATCCATCAACGATGTAAGTACTTCTAGACCCTTGCAGTTAATTAATATGGATTTGTTTGGCCCTAGAAGAGTCGCTAGTCTTATCGATAAGCTCTACACTTTTGTTATTGTTGATAATTTCTTTCGTTTTACTTGGGTTTACTTTTTATCAAATAAAGTGATTCTATTTTTGAATTTCAGATATTTTGTAAAAAGGTACAAAACGAAAAGGACTTCATGATTACTCGTATCCGAAGTGATCATAGTAGCGAATTCGTAATTTCTGATCTCAAAAAGTTTGTGATGATAGTGGATATTACCATGAGTTTTTCTGTCCTAGAACTCTCCAACAGAATGGTGTTATGGAGCGGAAGAATCAAACTCTAAGCGAGATGGCTAGAGTCATGCTGAATCAGCCTAATCTTCCTAAATATTTTTGGGCATAAGTTGTTAGTACAGCCTTTCATGTTTTGAAAAGGGTGTTAATTCGACCTATCTCGAAAAAAATACCATATGAGCTTTTGTTTAGAAGAATTCCTAATATTTCTTATTTTAAAGTTTTTGGATGTCGCTGTTTTAACCAGAACACCAAGGACAACTTAGAAAAGTTTGACTCTAAAGCAGATGAAGGAATATTTCTTGGATATACTGCTACGAGTAAGGGATATAGAGTATTTAATTAAAGATATATGATTATTGAAGAATCCATTAACGTTACTTTCGATGAGCTCAATAGTCACAGTTCTAGCTACAGTGATGATGAAGATGCACAGGGCAAATCCAAGTCATCCAAAGATACTGCTACCAATGAGAGTCCTATGGAAGATCTAACACAAAGATTCAAATCCTGAATGTTCTTGCCAGATCATCCAGAGACGCTCATAATATATGATGTATCGAAGAGTGTAAGTACACATTCTTCAAACAAAGATATTGATATAGCAGCTAATGTATCTTTCATATCGCAAGTAGAAACTAAAACTTATACTACAACATAAATGCTTAATAACGACACTTTATCGATGACACTTTCTAAATAAGTGTCATTAATTAATTTTTTCGATGACACTTTGCTAAAACATGTCATGGTATTAAAATATTTATCGTCAATTATGACACTTTTTTAAAAGTGTCGTAGACATAAATTCAATGACACTATCAAAATGTAGTATATTATTAGATAATAATAGACGACACTTTTAAAATTTCGTCCTCAAATTTATTGTTCCCACAAAAAAATTATTTTGGCACGCACTCCCAATTCTTTATCCCAGAACTCTTCATCCCTATCTTCTCAAACCCAAAGTCTCTCTTTTTTCTCCATCTCTCTCTCTCTGTCTCTTGCCATAATTTTTTCGACGTACTTTTTTTTCTTTTCTTTAGCCCTTTCTCTTATCTCTCTCTAAAATCCCCATAAAATCTTGTTCGAAACCCTATTTTCCTATTCCATCTCCTAAAACCCTAAAAGTTCCCCACCAGTCCACATTCCCCTTAATTATTTACTCAAAAACCTATGAAAACTGATGGTTTCAGCTCTGGATGCCTTGTTCGTGCCCGATCGCTGGTCATCTCATCAGACTCCTTCATGACCAAAAGTCTTTTTTGTCGGAGAGGTTAGGCCGGACCCCTTTTCTTACTGAAGAAAACCATAATTATTAGATCTGTTGGAGGAGGAGGAGGTGATGGCAAGATTCCAGGTGGACGGGAAGGTGGCGGAAGGAGTGAATCTCTAAAAGCTGAGGTACCGGGCCTGGCGCGTCGATGCCTGGCCCTTTGCCATGTCGCCTCGACCGGTGGCTCGGTTGTGACCTGATCCAGCAACCGCCTGATCAAGGTGAAATCGAGTTCTCTCTTATCGTTCATTGATTTTGGGACAAAATTATGATCTAGGTCATCCGAAAGATTGCATCTTGGCGAGTTTCCAAGAGAAAAGTTACAGAATTTTATCATGACAATGAACGGAGTGTAAATAAAACAGTATTGAATTAGCCATGCTTATTTGGTCATAGCAAAATTAGTCGGTAAAGTTGGTAATTTTTCTTTTAATTAAGTTGGATTCTTGTGACATCACCATCTTTATAGTTTGGTTTGAAACAAAACATATGTTTGAACTTTCTGATTTGATTCTATTGGAGGAGGACCTCAAGTCCTTCCGGTAATGGGGGAGCAGAACACCCTGGCACCCCGAGAATTTCGAGACGCCCGGCTGAGAAGTCACCACCGATTTGCTTGTTGAATTCACTTAACAAAAGCAAAGGAACAATTTAGTACATTATGATTTGTTTAGTTGCTTTTGCTTTCAGTCGCTTTCTACGACGACAACCACATAGCGATCAACGGAGACGCGGAGATCGCCTTCACGGAAGATTTCAGTGCCCGGTTCGAGGCGTTGCGTTAGGTGCCAGCCAAAGAAGTCAATGCTACCAGGGCGAACCTTGGCTGGCCTTATGAACCTTTCCATGTATTAGAGGATGTGAAGAGGTCCGTTGTTGTCTTTCCCACTATTACTGGTGATGGTGATCATCCCAATAGTAATTACATCTTCGATCTTTGTTAGTTTTAAGCTATTTTAATTTTTTTTGTTGGCATTTTTTTAGTCTTACCTTTGTCGAAGGAATGGTCTGTCAAAAAAGAAAAAAAAAGTTGGGCTTTTAGAACCATTTCCTTTCTTAGGATCTTGATATCCTCTTCTTCCAGTATCTGTACAGTATGATCATCTTGTTAAGTTCTTTGACAATTTGTATGCACTTAATTTGCTCAATCATTGAGAATGATATATTGAAACCATCTGAATTTCTCTTCGAATGTGGCAGCATCTCCAGCGAGCTAATCTTGCTCGCTCCTAGATCATGGAATCCAGTGTACCGAGATGCTCTTTCCTCTACGAGGCACTCACCGAGGAGATCGAAGAGGAGACCCAGAACATCGACGAGGTTCTCAGGATCAAGCAGATTCTTAAACATCATCAAGACTATGAGGTTTTCTTCTTCTATTTTCTTCGTTTCTATTAATCAGATGTAGTGTTTAATTGACGATGGATTCCTGAAGAGGTTTCATAATTACTGTAACTTGTAGCCCTGTTTATCAATGATGATGGTGTTAGTTTATAATTCAATTTTTTTATCGGACTTTAACATTCCAGTGAAACTAACTTTGGTTTATGCTTAATATTTGGTATACATAGAGATCCGGTTATCAAAATCATTGTCACTCTATGTTTACCAAATTATAGTATCCTTGCTTAGATGTCTGAGCCCGTTTATAATATATTGATAGTTTAATTGTACTTAACGTTCACATTATCTTGTAATTATCATTATCTTTTGTATGCTTAAGCTGATCCTTGGCATTGAGATTATGAAGAACATGATTGCACTTACTTTTATCTAGATTTTAGAAAGAAATTATGTTTGAACTTGAAATGGCTTTTGACAGAATCTACTACCCGCTAATGCTACTAGCTATAAGTCAACAAGCTCTGTTCTTGCTCATCTTAATTCGATGTTAGTTCAAATCCAATGATGCTTTTAATCAAACTGGAAGCCTTTTCAGATCTAGTTTCTCTAAACTCGTCTTCTTTCAGTATCATATCACCTTTTCTCAGTTTTATATTTACTAGTTTTTAAGCTATTTCTATGATGTGTAGTCTTTTCTGATGCCCTTTACAATGACAACTATCTCAATGTTTTAAGTTTTTAACTGTGTGCTTCCAGTCAAATTCTTTCCATTTACTTAATTATGGTTGTGCCTATTCTACAAATAGTATAAACCACTATCCTACAATAGTGTAAATCAACTATTCAAACAACTACTTAATGGCAATTGTTTTAGTTACAATATATGTAGAAGTACAAGATCTTAGTGCTCAACTTGTTAATTGGTAATTTGTTATATTTGGCCACAAATGCCTGTTGTGATGGGGCTAGATGAAGTTACGCAACAGTGGAAATGCTTTCCTAATTGTCTAGCACCTTGCCATTGGATTGTGAGGATCGAAGTGGCAATCACTATTTTCAAGATTTTGTAATAATAAGCTATATATTATCCTGATATACTTTTAAACACACAGTAGGTCCAAATACTAGTAGCAGCTACAAGTTGGAGGCACTTTAATCTTACTGCATAATTGGTTTCAATTTCCATCAATAAGGTCAGTAATTTCAATCAAAGAGCTTCTTCAGATCCAATTGCACCTACACTCAAATTGCCAACCTTTTCTGTCCCTTACTCTGAATAGTTTTTCTTTGCTTCTGTAACATTTATTCCATTCTACATGTAGCCAAAATTTCTAGAAGCTCCTAGCTTTGTTTTATTCCAGTAAAGTTGTTTATATGTGCCCTACGAACAGAATAACCAACTATTATGTGGCAAAGTTGACAAAATACACCTACTACAGTTGTTGAAATATAGAAAGCTGTGACTATTTTTTTTGCTCTACTATAATTTTTCTTGACACGATCTTCCTTGCTCCTTTATATACCTAATAATATTCATATGATTGTTTCATATACTGTATACATGTGCTCTTTTTTCTTCCATAAATGGCTTAATGTGAAGCTAGAATGACTTGTCCATCTCTTCATTCTTGCACCACATATAATTTCAGAAAGCCTTGTTATTTCTGATAATCTTTATTTGTGTATCCAACTCCTATCACTTTATTTTCCATCCATGCTTCTTTCCAAATATTACTAGCCATCTTTTGAATTATCTATAAAAATATGTCTTTATTATCTTTTTCAACTCATATGATTACTTTATTTCCCTTTTACCTCTTTTGTACTATCTATGGGTAAGAACTTTCCCTTCCACATAGTGATATATATATGTCTGGTTTCTAGATAGATGTTTTCTTGTGTTTAGAAATGGCCATGCCACTATTAGGCTTGGTTTGGGATTGCTGCTGGTTTTTAAAAACTCATAGCAGAAGCAGCTTTTCACAGCAGGTAGGAGTCTGCTGTCAAAAGTTTTCCCAAAATTGAACTGGCTTTTCAAAAGTTTTTAGACAAATAGTTTATTACCAAATAGCCTTGGACTGCTTTCCAAGAAAGCAGAGCAGAAGCATACAAGCAATCCCGCACCCAGCCTTAATCACTCCATAAGGATTGGCTCTAAAAATGTTAATACGGAATGGGGTAAGTTAAAATGAGGAAAAGAAAACAAGTTTGCATAGGAAAAAGCGTAGTAACAGAAAGGGAAATACAATTTATTTGTAAAAGAATCTTCATTACAATCTTTCAAAATATTAAGACTTTAATTGGTCATTTACGTTGTGAAAAATCATTTCACCATATCTTCTCAAAGTTCTAAAATATTCAGATATTGATACGAAGATCACTATTTTATTTTAAAACAGTAAGGAAGGGCCTTAGAAAGTAGAGTAAGATTGTGATTAACTTGCAAAATTTCCATATTAAAGCATTTGGCATTAAGGTTGAGAATTGGTATCTTGTCTCTTAGCTCCTGGCTTGACTTTTCTCCAAGTTACACTTTTGTTTTGGAATGGCTGAGAAAAGCATGTTCCATATGAAGCTATAGAAATATTCAGAATCAAAAATGGAACTCAGACAGGAACCAAAAGTGGTAGAACTTAGACTCTGGACGGATGACCACGTCCGACTAAATGTGGGTTTTTCGACCTTGAATCTGAACATGACTACAAAAACCACCACATTGTTCACTTTGTGTATTTAAGGTGGTGGCAAGAGTTGCATATGAACAATTAAAGTTATGTTTTCTTCGCATCAGATCTGTATAACATAAACTTCCGATGAAAATAGTTTTACATATGCACACATACAAAGAGTATACTTCATATTTATACCCTTGTATTCTTGGCACTTTTTCTTTTTGGGAGAACATTTTTTGAAAGTTTACCAAGGTTTGTAGTATTAGTATCAGAACCATTTCGGCAATTTTAACGATTTCGGATCGGACTTTCAGAATTCGTGTTTTCAAAACGCCAAAAAATAGTATGAAATTGTTTAAAGAAAGTAGAAAATATTTCATATATTTAGACAATCTGGTGTATTTTTTATTTTGAATGAGGCAATATTCAATACTTCTTAATTATTTACCTGTAATAGATATTGTTGTTTGTTTTACTTGCTTTACCAAATAGATAATTTTGAATAGAATAACATTAAGATGTACGTGGTTCTGAATTTATATTGTAGCCCCTTAATTCCTAGGCGTCAAATTGGCATTTGGTTGAGGTCTAATTCCTTGGTTTCCCGATTCCTCTACTTAAACGGCCCGCACAACCTGAATAGCAGATGAAAAGAGTTATTTACAACTTCTTTGCACAACATGGCATTTAATCCTATTTGCACAATTACCCTAATTATAACTTTGTTGCTACTTAGCTACAACCAAATATACCTGGAGCACAACTTGCACATGCATCACATGGGACCAGAAACTAGTACACATAATACATCAAATTTACAAGTCATGAGTGCTTACTTTAAGTTGAACATCCTATTCATCCTCAAGAATCATTTTAATATCTTATATGATAAATCTCTTGTTCTTTGTTCTACAGAAATGTAATATAATTGTTAATTAGCTAACAAATTGGAACTTCTGTCTTCCTACAAGTATACTAGAAGTTTTTTTTTGATGTCATGTGAGATGCCTAAGGTCTGTAAGCTTCTTTTCATGTGAGATTACTTGTAGCACAGACCAGGCTTTTCCTGATTCAAATTTCATTGACCATTAAAAAAATAAACATTCAGATAAGCAGGTCACCGTTAGTATTTATTTGTTTCTATGATCTCAACTCCTTGGATTTCCATAATGATCCAAACGGCACACAACTCTTTTATATTTCAACTTATGTACACAGTTAAAATTTGTTATTTTTGCAATCTAAGAATTTTTATTTATCTCATTATGTATGTGGGAATGACATTCTTTTATGTTCGTTGGCTTTTGTTATAAAGGTCAAAGCCGTGAAATGTAACTCCCTATACCAAGTCTGTTCATCTTATGTGACTATCTAGACAAGTTTCTAGCCTATTGGAACTTAGCTTGTTCTCATTGGTCGCATGAGCTTAAAATGCATGACCAGAAAAAGAAATCCTACCTAATTGTCAACTAATCTTCTAGATTTTGTGCATTTCCCTCCTTTGCTCATGTCTACTTCGTTAGGATTCTTAGGAATTGCCAGAGCTCAGAGGATTTACATCAGCAGGCAGTCATACAAACTGTTAATTCTTTTATGGAGTTTTCTTATGCTCCATATACACAACCCATTTTGGTGGTAGAAGACTTTGAATGATGAACCATATATTCTTAAATTTATTTGTTTTATTTGTGGATCTCTTATTAAAACTTAGGGAACAAGTATCTGAGCAGAGATATTTTACCATGAAAGTCAATCTAACAGCTATTTTCTGCATTTTACTTTAAATCCTGTATAAATACCTTCCAATATGAACATATCCTTGAACAGGTTGCAGATTTTGGACTTTCAGGGGAAGAAATGGTTAACCACCATGCCCCTATTCAGGGAACTTTTGGATATCTTAACCCTAAGTACGTATCTTCTTCTTCTCTTATTTTCTTACAAGTAGTAGATTTATTGGGAAGACTAAAGAAATCAAATAGTTATGCTTACCAATGATGGGTCTGTATGTTAAGGATCTATTATCTTAATTTTAATACTTTTGCCTTCATTTTGCAGAATGACACCGAATGGGGAGGGCTTAAAGCAAGTCAAGTAATGGTAGAGCCGAAGCCAGACTTTGCAAAATTTGAAATAATAAAGGAAGGAGAAGGTTCGAGTTTGATGCTAAAAAAAGGTGGACGCTAAGAAGTAGTACTAGGACTTGTATATTATGTAATAAACTTTGTTACTCTTAAACAAGTTGAATATTATATTCTTGTAACTTTTTATTGACATTGTATGGGTTGGAACTTGTTTAATATATTACTTTTTGTCACGCCCCTGAACCAGAATACTGGAGAGCGGGGGCAGACATAGCCAGCTACGTATAATGAAATAGAAACCACCTCGATATACGGTCACGGCTGTCTAGAAATATGAGGGTTTACTACAAGCCAACAGTCTCTTATGGTCATGAACAAGCCTAATGTCTCAATCACAAGCAAGTAAGTAAGGTCGCAAGATGTATGATCATTAAATATACAATAATATGGCGTCCCAAATATCACATATTCAGCTGATCATGAAGCTAGTCGTTACAAAATGTTAGGACTAGTAAGAGTTTCGTCGTACATGATCAACCCTAGGATTTGTTAATCATGTTTACAGCCCGTAGACAGACAGTAAGTAAAGTGCATCGAGCTAACAGGTGCTCGTCGGCTAAACGCCTCAAAAGAATAACTTTACAATGGAGTGAGCGAAACAAAATAGAAAACCCACTCGTAGCCCGGGTTCCTTCTAGTCGCCACCATTGGGCTGGAAGCTTGGTAGATCCTCGGGAGCTGCTCCGAAATCTGGCCACACAAAACCAGCTGGGTCAACCCTAGAAAGAGCAAGTGCCACAAGGGGGCCACGAAATAAGAACAAAAGCCAGCAATCAGCACAAGAAAATCTAATATTAAAACTAAAATTTACGAAAATATGTCAGGATGATATACGACAAGATAACCATGGAACTATTCCGATAGCCAGGTTACAACCCGTAAACCAAACAAGGACCGGGGTTGTAACCCTTCATCTGAACAGAACTTGGTTTTCCACCATTTATCGGCAAGATAATAATGCAAGAAATCAAGATAGGGAGCAATCTTGTACTGGACCAAGACATGGCTAAACTGGTTATACCTCATTCAATCAATCACGGCCAAGCAGATACTACGGCTTACTACTTTAACTAACTAGGGTTATCACAGGCCTAATTACTAACAAGATGCAGTGAGATTGTTCCACAGCCACAAGCCCTGCAGACCATCCAGGTTACCCAGGTCAAAAATTAGGGGTTGAATTCTGGTGGGTACATCACCCAGAAGACAAATGTACCCTTAGGTGACATAGAGGGTGCAACACGCGACGGTGTGCTGGAAATGTGTCCTACTCGACGGCAGGCTACAGATCCCAATAGCGCCCAGGTAACGGGATTGCCTGTAGTTGTGTCAATCTCTTCATGACTACTGTGTTATTCTAGTTATTAACCTTAATCCATTTTAGTAGGTACTCCTGACCGTGGTACTCAGGAGTCCCATCCTAGACATGATGCAAGACAGGGCAAGTGAATTTAACAAGCAAGCAAGAAAGAACCACCCACGGTGTCAAGGCAGGTCAAGTTAAGTTAGCCGTCGTAACAGCATTAAGTTATCAAGATAAATCATATCAGGGTACTTGTCAGGAGTGCACCACGACGGGCCACTATCATGTCAGGTTGGTCATGTCAGGAGTGCACCACTACGGGTCACTGTCGTGTTATGATAGTTCCTTGTCATACCATGCCATGTACAATAGTCATTCCAAACATATTAAGTAAAATCAAGTTCATGACAAAAGGCGTAAGGATATAAAATGGGCGTAAAATATCTAATAAAATATCAATATACAGGGCTATAGAAAAGCCAAGCTTAAAGAAATAAGACCAAAACTCCAAGAGCCAATGGGTTAAGCAAGGGGTTCAGGGTGCAGCGTAAGCACAAGACACGCACGCAGGAGAGCTGCATACGTGAAAAGTCACGCACGCAGGAGAGCTGCATACGTGAAAAGTCACGCACGCAGGAGAGCTGCGTACGTGAAAAGTCACGCACGCAGGAGAGGAAAAGTCACGCACGCAAGAGAGCTGCGTACGTGAAAAGTCACGCACGCAGGAGAGGAAAAGTTACGCACGCAAGAGAGCTGCATACGTGAAAAGTCACGCACGCAGGAGAGGAAAAGTCACGCACGCAAGAGAGCTGCATACGTGAAAAGTCATGCACGCCAGAGAGCAGCGTACGCAAAAAGTCACGCACGCAAGAGAGCAGCGTACGCGAAAAGTCACGCACGCCAGAGAGCAGCGTACGCGAAAAGTCACGCACACCAGAGAGCTACGTACGTGTAAAAGCACGCAAGCAGAGAGCTGCGTACGCGTAAAAACACGCACGCAGGGTCTGGGTCTTCTTCTCCATGGCTGAGAAGAAGCTCCAATGGCTCCAAAACTTCAAGGCATCACAACTTGGCCATCCGAACTCCAAATCCAGATTTCCAAAGTTCCAACCAGGGTGGAATTGAACCCTCTTCCACAAGGAAACCTCAAAATCCATAGAAATCCAACTTAAATAGATCAAAACCATACAAAACCGAAAATAGGGAAAACTTAGATCTAGAACAATGGAGACTCCAAATCACAAAATACCAAGTTCTAATGTTGATCACCATGTCCTAATCTAGCAAATGGACAAATAAAAGAGGATTCTCATATGGTGGCAAGGTGCACTTGCCTATGGGTGGGTGTTGTGTAGAGGAAGGAGAAGAGTGTTGTGTAGAGGAAGGAGAAGAAGAAATTAATGGAGGTTTATGAGGAGAGAGAAAAGGTTGGTGGAGTTTTAAAGAGGGTAGGATGTGGTGTGTTGAGGGTGGAGAATAGGCTAGGGTGTTCCAATACACATAAACCAAACCAACCCAAACCAATTAAAACCGAGCCATGACAAAAACCCAAAATACGAGAAATACCAAAATTCCATAAGTTGAGAAAAATAAAAATACATGCCAAAATCCAGATACGAGTATAAATACGAAATACGAGAAATACGGGAAATGAGGGTGACAACTCTACCCACCTTAAAAGAATTCCGTCCTCGGAATTTAATCAAGGAGCTAGAGATTGTCACGACAAGCTACACTAAGCACAGGCAAGTTACACTAAGCAGTTGAATCATACAATCATACAGTACAAGCAAGGAAGGGAAAAACGTAAGGCATAAGAAAGACATTATATCTCACAAGTCAAACAGGTAGGGATATACGCTCCCACGTTGACTCACCTAGAGAGTGATGACCCCAAGCAACACGGACTAATTTAATAGTCGTGTTCTTGAGTATCTTCTCCCTCCGGTCCAATATAGACACGGGCCTCTCCTCATACAAAAGGTTGGTACCAATAACCAATTCCGAATGGTCTAGGATGTGGCTCGGGTCCGGAATATACCGTCGTAATTGGGACACATGGAATACATCATGCACCTCACTTAGCGATGGCGGAAGAGCGAGACGATAGGATACATCTCCTACTCGCTCTAGAATATCGAATGGCCCTATATACCTAGGACTAAGCTTTCTCCGCACGCCAAAGCGATTGACGCCGTAGTTAGGCGAGATCCTAAGGAATACATGGTCGCCGACAGCAAATTCTAAGGGACGCCGATGAGCATCGGCCCAATGGCGCTGGCGGTCCTGGGCAACTTGGAGGTGATCTCTGACCTTCTTGACCACTTCAACCGTCTGGGAAATTAATTCGGGTCCGAGCATCTGCCTCTCCCCGACATCGTCCCATGCTAGCGGGGATCTGCACTTCCTGCCATAAAGAGCCTCGAAGGGTGCCATCTGGATACTGGCCTGATAACTGTTGTTGTACAAAAATTCCACCCGGTGCTGATGATTCTCCCATGAACCACCGAAGTCAAGGGTACAGGATCTCAACATATCTTCAAGGGTCTGGATTGTGTGCTCTGATTGACCATCCGTCTGCGGGTGATAAGCTGAGCTGAATTGAAGGCGAGTCCCCAAACTTTTCTGCAAGCTGCGCCAAAAGTGTGATGTGAATCTTGAATCCCTGTCCGAGGTGATGCTGACTGGCACACCGTGAAGCCTGACGATCTGCCTGAGATACATCTCTTCTAACTACGCCGTCGACTGTCCAACTCTGAGTGGGAGAAAGTGTGCCACCTTGGTAAGCCTATCCACAATTACCCAAATAGCATCTCTGCCGGCCGGAGATCTGGGCAATCCAGTCACGAAATCCATGGTTATATGTTCCCATTTCCATTCTGGGATCGGTAAGGGTTAAAGAAGTCCAGCGGGCCTCTGATGTTCAGCTTTAACCTGTTGGCAAACCAAACACCGAGAGACAAACTGGGCTATCTCCCTCTTCATGCCATTCTACCAGAAATGCTGACGAATATTACGGTACATCTTCGTACCACCCGGATGAATAGAATATTGTGAACTGTGGGCTTCTGCCATAACTTCCTGTCTGATTTCACCACTGGTACACAAAGACGAGTGCCGTGCCGAAGTGTACCATCTTCATGGATACATAACTCTGGCCTTCTTCCTGCTTCACACTCTGCTCTGAGTCGCTGGATCTTGGAATCTGTTGACTGCGCCACCAGGATTCTCTCAACTATGCTGGACTGAACCTGTAGGCTGACCATCAATACCACGCTGGTTGGAAGAACCACTTCAATTCCCATCTTCTGAAGATCTGTCAATAATTTTGGTTGTGCCGTCAGGAAATAAACTCCGGCTCTCCTGCTCAATGCATCTGTTACAACATTGGCCTTCCCGGGATGATACTGCAAATCCACATCATAGTCTACTAGTAGCTCGAGCCATCTTCTCTGCCACATATTAAGGTCCTTCTGGGTGAAAACATACTTCAGGCTCTTATGATCAGTAAAGATCTCCACTCTATCTCCATACAAGTAGTGCCTCCACAACTTCAAAGCAAACACTACCGCCGCCAGTTCCAAGTCGTGGATCGGATAATTCTTCTCATGATCACGTAGTTGACATGACGCATAAGATATTACCTTCCCATGCTGCATCAAGACACACCCTAATCCTCTTCCTGAAGCGTCGCAATAAACTGTGAATCCTCCGGTCCCATCTGGAAGGGTGAGAATGGGAGCCGTTATCAAACCTCGCTTCAACTTCTCAAATGATTCCTGACACTCTGCTGTCCAAACAAATGGCACATCCTTGCGGGTCAACTGGGTCATCGGCGCTGAAATCCTTGCGAAATCTGAAACGAATCGCCGGTAGTAGCCGGCCAATCCAAGGAAGCTGCGAACCTCTGCCACTGAGCTGGGTACCGGCCATGACTCGATAGCCACAATCTTCTGGGGATCCACTTCTACTCCTCCTCGGGTAATGATGTGACCCAAGTATGATATACGATCGAGCCAGAACTCGCATTTACTGAACATGGCGTACAACTGATGCTCCCTAAGCGTCTGGAGGACGACTCTGAGATGCTGCTCATGCTCTGCTTCCCTCTTACTGTAGACCAGGATGTCATCTAGGAACACGATCACAAATTGATCTAAGTAAGGCATGAAAATGCGATTCATGAGGTCCATGAATACGGCCGGCACATTGGTCGCTCCAAAGGGCATAACAAGGAACTCCCAATGTCCATACCTCGATCTGAATGCTGTCTTCGGGATGTCCTGCTCTCTGACTCTGATCTGGTGGTATCCCGACCGCAAGTTGAACTTCGAAAACACTGAAGCCCCTCTGAGCTGATCAAATAAGTCATCTATCCTCGGAAGAGGGTATCTGTTCTTGATTGTCACCAAATAGAAGGTACGATAATCAACACATAGCCTGGACGTACCATCCTTCTTTTTTACAAGAAGCATCGGGGCTCCCCAAGGCGATCCACTTGCACGGATGAATCCCTTGGTCCTCAGTTCTTCAATCATCTTATATAAAATTTCTAACTCTGAAGGCGCCATCCTGTAGACTCGCTCTGATACTGGTGCTGTCCCGGGAATCAAGTCTATAGTGAACTCAATCTCCCGCTTCGGCGGCATCCCTGGAAGCTCCTCTGGAAAGACATCTGGAAACTCTTCAACTATCCGGGGTAACTGCACTGCTGCTACTGCCATCCGCAATGCTGGGGAAGATGGCTCCACTGCGCCTCTGGAAAACGAAAACTCTGGCTCGCCGGGGATACTAAAGACAACTCTGCCAATATGGAAGTCTATCCTAGCATACTGGTTCTTCAACCAATCCATGCCTAGGACTACATCATAGTCTGCCATAGAAAACTCTATGAATCTAGCGGGGAACTCCCTACCGCTAACTACGATCCGACATGAGAAAAACACTCGATCTACTCCCACAGGGCCATTACCAGTAAGTATATTGAGCCTCACTGATAATGACTCGGGCTCCAATCCTATCCGTGTCGCGAATCGTACAGACATAAATGAATGCGATGCACCAGAATCAAATAATACAAACGCTGAAGAGGAGTTGATGAGAATAGTACCTGCCATAACCTCACCTGGTGCAACTTCTTCTTCCATAGCCATCATCATGGCCTGACCTTATCCTCTGGCTGTTGGTCCCCTCTACTGGAAACCTCTCTGCCTATTCTGGGTCTGAGCTTGGAATTGTGCATACTGCTGGAGGTGCTGTTGCTGGAATGCCTGAGACTGAGGCAGCAAGGGCCTCGAAGACTGATACTGCTGCTGCTGAACTGGTACTGGGGTCGGTCCTCTCACCGAAGAGCTATAAGGGTTGGATGCTGATGAACCACCCCTATTCGGGCAAGTCCCTATCCTATGATCTGCTGCTCCACAAGCCAGGCACAATCCCTGCGCCCTGCGACAGTCTGCCACCACATGCCCTGGCTTACCGCAATGAGAACATCCCATCGCGGAAGTCTACTTCTGCTTCTGCTGCTGCGGGTACGTCGAGGTCGAATGCTGAACCGACATTACTGAGGCCGCCCGCTTTGGAGTTCCAATGGTTAATCCCCTAGCTGCCGGGGCTGGAGCTGATGATTGGTTCATCTGACTGTGGGACCGCTTCCTACCTCCGGTCCTATCCACGATCCTTTGGGAGGTGTACTCATGCCTCCTAGCTGCTCTCAAGACTGCATCGTACGTCTGGTGCTCGAACTGCTCAACCGCCAACAAGATCTCCAAATGAAGTCCCTGCTGGAACCGCTGGGCCCTATCAAACTCGGTCGCCACCAAGGTGGGGGCAAACCTACTGAGCCTAGAAAACTCTGATGCATAACTGTCGACTGTTCTGCCTCCTTGCTTTAAGTTGGTAAATCTGGTCTGCAGGTCGTACCGGGCCACAGTATCGAAATACTTCGTCTGGAATCTTTCTCTAACCGCTGCCCAAGCAATGGGTGCCACCAATCCCATTACTTGTGCCGCCCACCAACTGCGAGCCAAGTCCAACAACTACAGGTGTACCATCGCCACCTTTTCATTCTCGGGTGTCCTAGCTGCTTCCAGAATCACCTCGGTATCCTGAAGCCATGCATCCGCGGCAATCGCATCCTCGCTGTCGTCGAAGAAAGGAGGGTTCAATCGCTTGAAGCTGTTTGTCGCCTGGTTCCCTGGATGTCCGCCTCGGGTCAAAGCATCTTGAACTGTCTGGTGCAGGGCGTCGCTTCGACGATCCTGGGAAGCTATCAAGGTTCTGATGAGGCCTACTAAGGTACTATCATCGGGCTCTGTGGGCTGGACAGGCCGAACTGGTGACTCTCCTCCAGTAGGTATCACTCTGGAGGCGACTCCGGAATGCTGGGCTTGATCTCCAGGTTGCTGCTGGTCCACGGGAGGTGCTCTTCCTTGCTGATCGGCAGGGTCAGGTACCGTGTCGCTGAGGAAAATGACACAGGGAAACAATAAGGAAGGACCAGGACAGATCAACGATACAAGCATGTAATCAGTGCAAGAATTTCAGGGATTGGAAAATTCGGGCGGAGATCAAGGGCGAATACTGATTGAGACATCTATTCGGTAAACCCTCACATTTTTTGATTGACAAGACCTGCATGGGCCACCACTTAAACCGTGTCACGCCCCAGAACCAGAATACTGGAGAGCGGGGGCATAGCCAGCTACGTATATTGAAATGGAAACTACCTCGATGTACGGTCACGGCTGTCTAGAAATATGAGGGTTTACTACAAGCCAACAGTCTCTTATGGTCATGAACAAGCCTAATGTCTCAATCACAAGTAAGTAAGTAAGGTCGTAAGATGTATGATCATTAAATATACAATAATAAGGCATCCCAAATATCACATATTCAGCTGATCATGAAGCTAGTCGTTACAAAATGTTAGGACTAGCAAGAGTTTCGTAGTACATGATCAACCCTAGGATTTGTTAATCATGTTTACAGCCCGTAGGCAGACATTAAGTAAAGTGCATCGAGCTAACAGGTGCTCGTCGGCTAAACGCCTCAAAAGAATAACTTTACAATAAAGTGAGCGAAACAAAATAGAAAACCCACTCGTAGCCCGGGTTCCTTCTAGTCGCCACCATTGGGCTGGAAGCTTAGTAGATCCTCGGGAGCTGCTCCGAAATCTGGCCACACAAAACCAGCTGGGTCAACCCCAGAAAGAGCAAGTGCCACAAGGGGGCCACAAAATAAGAACAAAAGCCAGCAATCAGCAAAAGAAAATCTAATATTAAAACTAGAATTTACGAAAATATGTCAGGATGATATACGACAAGATAACCATGGAACTATTCCGATAGCCAGGTTACAACCCGTAAACCAAACAAGGACCGGGGTTGTAACCCTTCATCTGAACAGAACTTGGTTTCCCACCATTTATCGGCAAGATAATAATGCAAGAAATTAAGACAGGGAGCAATCTTGTACTGGAACAAGACATGGCTAAACTGGTTATACCTCATTCAATCAATCACGGCCAAGCAGATACTACGGCTTACTACTTTAACTAACTAGGGTTATCACAGGCCTAATTACTAACAATATGCAGTGAGATTGTTCTACAGCCACAAGCCCTGCAGACCATCCAGGTTACCCAGGTAGAAAATTAGGGGTTGAATTCTGGTGGGTACATCGCCCAGAAGACAAATGTACCCTTAGGTGACTTAGAGGGTGCAACACGCGACGGTGTGCTGGAAATGTGCCCTACTCAACGGCAGGCTACAGATCCCAAGAGTGCCCAGGTAACGGGATTGCCTGTAGCTGTGTCAATCTCTTCATGACTACTGTATTATTCTAGTTATTAACCTTAATCCATTTTAGTAGGTACTCCTGACCGTGGTACTCAGGAGTCCCATCCTAGACATGATGCAAGACAGGGCAAGTGGATTTAACAAGCAAGCAAGAAAGAACCACCCACGGTGTCAAGGCAGGTCAAGTTAAGTTAGCCGTCGCAACAGCATTAAGTTATCAAGATAAATCATGTCAGGGTACTTGTCAGGAGTGCGCCACAACGGGCCACTATCATGTCAGGTTGGTCATGTCAGGAGTGCACCACTACGGGTCACTGTCGTGTTATGATAGTTCCTTGTCATACCATGCCATGTACAATAGTCATTCCAAACATATTAAGTAAAATCAACTTCATGACAAAAGGCGTAAGGATATAAAATGGGCGTAAAATATCTAATAAAATATCAATATACAGGGCTATAGAAGAGCCAAGCTTAAAGAAATAAGACCAAAACTCCAAGAGCCAATGGGTTAAGCAAGGGGTTCTGGGTACAGCGTACGCACAAGACACGCACGCTGGAGAGCTGCATACGTGAAAAGTCATGCACGCAGGAGAGCTGCGTACGTGAAAAGTCACGCACGCAGGAGAGAAAAAGTCACGCACGCAAGAGAGCTGCGTACGTGAAAAGTCACGCACGCAGGAGAGGAAAAGTTACGTACGCAAGAGAGCTGCATACGTGAAAAGTCACGCACACAGGAGAGAAAAAGTCACGCACGCAAGAGAGCTGCGTACGTAAAAAGTCACGCACGCCACTGAGCAGCGTACGCAAAAAGTCACGCGCGCAAGAGAGCAGCGTACGCGAAAAGTCACGCACGCCAGAGAGCAGCGTACGCGAAAAGTCACGCACGCCAGAGAGCAGCATACGCGAAAAGTCACGCACACTACAGAGCTGCGTACGTGCAAAAGCACGCAAGCAGAGAGCTGCGTACGCGTAAAAACACGCACGCAGGGTCTGGGTCTTCTTCTCCATGGCTGAGAAGAAGCTCCAATGGCTCCAAAACTTCAAGGCATCACAACTTGGCCATCCGAACTCCAAATCCAGATTTCCAAAGTTCCAACCAGGGTGTAATTGAACCCCCTTCCACAAGGAAACCTCAAAACCCATAGAAATCAAACTTAAATAGATCAAAACCATGTAAAACCAAAAATAGGGAAAACTTAGATCTAGAACAATAGAGACTCCAAATCACAAAATACCAAGTTTTAATATTGATCACCATGTCCTAATCTAGCAAATAGACAAATAAAAGAGGGTTCTCATGTGGTGGCAAGGTGCACTTGCCTATGGGTGGGTGTTGTGTAGAGGAAGGAGAAGAGTATTGTGTAGAGGAAGGAGAAGAAGAAATTAATGGAGGTTTATGAGGAGAGAGAAAAGGTTGGTAGAGTTTTAAAGAGGGTGGGATGTGGTGTGTTGAGGGTGGAGCATAGGCTAGGGTGTTCCAATACACATAAACCAAACCAACCCAAACCAATTAAAACCGAGCCATGACAAAAACCCAAAATACGAGAAATATCGAAATTCCACAAGTTGAAAAAAATAAAAATACATGCCAAAATCCAGATACGAGTATAAATATGAAATACGGAAAATACGGAAAATGAGGGTGACACTTTTGGCACATTAAAGTTTTATTTTTGTTGAAGATGGTTTTGGTTGTGTGTGTGTATATATATATATATATATATATATATATATATATATATATTTTATATATATATATATATATATATATATATATATATATATATATATATATATATATATATATATATATATATATATATATATATTGATGCTTGGAAGGCATTTAAAAGAGTGCCATGAAAAGTATCCACGACATTTATTAAATGTTATAGAATATTTTTAGATGACATTTACAAAGTGTCGTAAGTTTGATAACACTTATGAACTGACATTGAAACACGTTAACACGACATCAGTAAATTGCCGTGGAATAAGTATTACATGACATTCTGAAAATGTCGTCATAAAGTTATTATATGACACTTATCGAGTGTCGTTGAAAGTAAAAAACTTTCTATGACACCCCCCTCTAGACAGCACTAAAAAAGTGTCATAGAAAGTCATTAACGACACTTTTCGAGTGTCGTTAAAACACCTTTTTGTTGTAGTGTTTAGCAGATGCATTTGCTGATGAATTTTGGATTGATGTCATGCAAGAGGAACTTAATCAATTAGAGAGAAACCTAGTTTGGGAACTCGTTCCTATTGGTCAATCGATAATTGGTACCAATGGGTGTTCCGAAATAAACTAAATGAGGATGGACAACTCCTATGCAACAAAGCACGTCTAGTTGCACAAGGTTATAATAAAAAAGAAGATATTAATTGTAGAAGCATGGAATTTCAGAATCAGAAAATCTATGCGCCAGACTACATGCGCCAAAGCTTGGACAAAGTACTTCACAGCAAAATGCAACAAATATATAGATATTGAAAGAGGACTTTTTATTTAACACATAAAAGTCTATTACATGTCTAAGAAAGACTGTACAAAGGAGAATTTCTACAAAGAAAAGATCCTAAGTCTACAGCAGCAATCAACATGCGCCCTCAGCCAGGCGCATCCTAACATGCGCCCTCAGCCAGGCGCATCCCACCATGCGCCCTCAGCAAGGCGCATCCTTTTCAGCAGCTCAGTTATGTGCATCCTCAGTTATGTGCTTCCCTTTGGCAGCTCAGTTATGTGCATTCCTTCAGCAGCCCAGTTATGTGCTGCTCTTCCAGCCAGGCTCACCGCCCTCTAAATGCTTCGACTAATGAAGCATTTATTGAGCAGAACGAGGGTGGCAATCAACCCTCTAGCCCAGGAAGGGAAAAGAACCACAAGCCAACCTGTGTCCAGGGGAGGCTTCGAAAGAGCCTCCAAACACCTATGAAGACCGTGATCGAAACCGCGACCAAAGGAGCAGCTTTCAACACAACCAGAATGGGCTACACCTATTTTGAAGGAAGAAAGAGCCACCAAAGCCGTAGCACTGCAATTCCGATCTACGGCTCTTCCTGGACAACGAAGACGAGGCCCGAGCATCCCTATCTTTGGATGCAACAGGCACCTTCCGCTTGCCTCGGAAGCCCTCGACTCCGACTTTTGGATGTAACAGTCATCTTTAAGTGCATCAACAAAGACACTGCGTCTCATTTTCACTCTCGGGAGCATCTCGTCAACAGAATGCATTCGAGTGCACAAGTTCATGTCAGAAAGATGTGAGAGAACGAGAGGCCAACCCTCTCTCCATGCCACTATTATAGGCCGGGCAAATCAAACCCATGCGCCAAGTGGATGGCTCTCCGAATTCCGTGCAATGAATTTGTATTAAATGGATGAACCGGACGCTTCGAATTCAGCCAAGTCAAAAACGGCTATTTAAAGCACTCGAAGAACGTAACAGTTGCACCATCAAAGATGTTTCACGAAGCGGATGCACCGGCCAGACCGCGCATCACACAGAAGCGCCCTTCAACATCAAGCGCATCACACAGACGCGCCCTTCAGTACCAAGCACATCACAGGGGATGCGCCCCCATGCGTCCCCATACGCCTAGTAGAACGCCAACCGACGCGCCCACTCAACTGTCCATCGAATGTCACAAACATTAAATGCTGAACTGACAGAGTTGGCAGCACGCCTCCCGAAGTCTGAACAGTCGGCAGCTTTTTCAGAAGACGGAGCATCGCCAACGTAAGCATCATCATTACTTCCCTCCGACGGCTACTGCCACGTGGCCACCCAACCATCTCGCATGCGCCTCCGCAGCCATGCGCCCAAATCTGCATACACCTCAAAAGCTATGCGCCTCAGACTTTTTACTGATCCCTAAAGACAGAAGGAAAGTCACTGTCACAACTCTGCATGTGCCTCAAAATCCATGCACCCTAGACTTCTCCCTGATCCTAAAAGACAGGAGTAAAGTCACTACTGAAGCTCTGCATGTGCCTCAAAAGCCATGCGCCCAGAATGGTTCATGACTCCTAAAGGTTACGAGCTAAAGTCTCCTCATACGCCTAATCCTAGGCGCATCCTACCAGATCATTCCCCACCAAATCAGAGATCTCCGAGCCATGGGTCAAAGATACGTGTCCTTTGACTCAATTCATCCAAGATCTCAGCAACAGAAAGATCTTCTTCTCTGCTACGTGCCGGCTCACAACAACAACATGAAGAAGTCAACCCCTCGATCAGGGCGCATCGTCCTGTCTCTATCAGCAATCAACACGTGGCATTCCTGTATACAGGCGCATCCTACATGCGTGCATGAGCAGCCAGCCTATAAAACTATAAATAGAGGGATTATTTCCTTCTTCTATACACGTACCGACCTACGTGCACATATATCAACCTCCACAATGAACAGACAGAGACTTCGCACCACCAGAGAGGTAGATACAGACACTCAACGTCTTCCTTCTCTCAGCAAGCTCCAGCACCCAGAGCAATCCAGACCTTCAAAGAACCGATAACCGTCGTCAGATCATCAACGGAGTTAACGTATTACCACTCACTCTATTGGCACAAGGAACCCAGATTAAACAAAAGTGTACTCCTAGGACTATGTCTAAGTCCTATATTGTAACACTGTTCTGTTTGTGTTGAAATTTACAATCAAAGAATTTTAATGGCAAACAAGATGGCGACTCTGCTGGGGACCTCTTTCTTCTCTACCGAGAAAGCTGTGTCACAATCCGACGACGTGAAGGTGGGCTCCTCCCACAAGACGCTGGTCGTACGCCTCAATCAACAGGCGTATGAGGAGTTCATCTCTGAAGAAAGTGCGAGTCCTTCGAAGCGGCTGCCGAAGCCGAAGAAGACACGCTGAGTCTGGGTGCGCAAGGTCGACGCCTCGGGCACCACCACTGAAGGGGATGCGCTAATCCAGCCTTCCCTTCCTGCTGACGTCCTCAGCAACCAAGATGTGCCCACTGGTGCAGCGCATCTCTCGGGGAAACGTGCGGCTAACCACGTTCCCCAGCCATCTCCCTTTCAGGCGAGGAAGATGCGTCGACGGAGCAGGGGCACAGCCAATGCCCCGCACATCACCTCTGATGCGCCACAGAAGGTCTCTGTCTTTGACAGACTCACTCGCTGTAGTGGCGAGAAGAATTTGGATTCTGAGTACTACGCGCCCCAGCGGCCTTGTACGAAGAAGTCCAAGACAGCACGGGCCATGCGTCCCAAACGTGCTATGCCAGCAACAAGCCAGAAGCATGCGCTCACAATCATGCACGCTGCTGATGGTAAGTTGTACAAGGTCGACTCGAGTGCTGCGGCGCCGAGAACGAGCCGACCTTCAAAGTCCTTGTCTCACTTGGGCGCATCTACTACGTGCATAACCAAGTCGAGCAAGGCAATTCCAGTGGTCTTGAACTCCCGCGCCTCCTCCGGTTGTGCGTTTGAGGTCCGTTCAAGTCACTCCAAATGTTGTGGTTCCCCCACTTCTGATCGGGATGCCTGTTTGGTATTAGATCAGGGGGCACAATACTCACTTGACTACCTCGGCGCTTGGCCTTCCTATGCGCCTGAAGGGGGTGCAAAGGTGGCACTCTCCTCCAACGATCTGCGTAACATGATTACTCACAAGTACCGATCAGGAGAGTTGACTGACAAGCACGATGCGTCTCTCACGGGGCATTCTTGTACTGTGGTCACCATCAACTGCTGTTGCAAAGCGACAGTCCCACCAAGGCTGTCGGTGTTCCAGCGGCTGCAATCATCGACACCCCTCCGACGTCGCCTCGGGAAGAAGGTGTCAACAGAAGAGGAACCAATGGTTGTTTCATGCAATGTGATCTCCAACTCCTCGTCAGTCCGAAAGGCGACTGGCGATTTCTCTTCCTCGTCTAAGAGCCAGCCGAGGAAAACCAAGACAGCTGTCTCATCCTCCGAAGTGTTCGAAGGCACTCGAGCGAGGAAGAAGTTCTTGGAGGAAGCTGGGGGTAGTCAGACCCTTGTCGAGCCTCCTTCCGAAGACGAGTGTGTCCAAAGCACACCAGGGGCAGATCTTCGAGGCGAAGTCAGCGTTCCAGAAGCCCCTGAAGACGAGGATATCCCCCAGAACATAGCTGGGGGTAGTCTAGCATCTGCGGACTCGAGTTCCGAAGACGAAGAGGCCCTTCAAGACGGAGCTGAGGGTAATCAGGCCCTTGCAGATACGCCCGTGGTGAATGTTCTCCCAAACATAACCGGGGGTAGCCAAGACGAAGCTCCAGGAGAGGCGACTCCCCTACAAGAGAGCGAGGCCGAGAGTGAGGCCTCAACCCATTCATCCACTCTCGGCCGCGTCATGACGGTAAACGTGACTGGGGCTGATGTCGAGTCTGATGCGCCGCCAACAGACCTCGTCCAGCACATAGATACCCTGGAAGGAGGACTCAAAACCCTCTCTGCCTCCATACAAATACTGACTCAAGCAGTATTGGAGATATGGTCAGCCTTGACCAGGACACCTTCTGCCGATCCTGACCCAGGGGCTAATGGAGAGTCGAGTGTACCCCTTCAACGGGTATCCTCGGACGCAGATCGTCGAGAAGCACCTCGGACGTCGGAGCCCTCAAATGCTCAACATCAGGTAGTACCACCTTTTCCGACTCCCAGTTCCACGGAAGACGTGGTCGAGATGATCAGGGACCTGTGCGAGCGCTTTGAGTCCAATACGAGACAAGAGGAGCACCAGAAAATGGACATCCCCCAGCCTTACCCCCTCGAGTGGAACAAGGTGGTTTATCCTCCTAAGTATAAACCACAAACACTGACGCCATACGATGGAAAGGACTCTCCGCGTCGCTACCTGATGTATTTCCAGTCTCAGACGGGACATCTTTCGAAGGAGGACGCGCTACTTACCAGCATATTTGTTGGGGCACTGAAAGGAGTGGCGTACGACAGGTACTGCAGCCTCTCCGACAATTCAATATCTTTCTTCGACGACCTGACGTACCTCTTTCTCGACCGTTTCTATGACGGCGGGAAGGACATGACAATGGCGTCCCTTATAGAGATACGCCAGAAGGAGAAGGAAACAGTTCGAGTGTTCATCGAACGCTTCCGACAGGCCTGCTTCAGGCTGCCCCCGGGCATGCCAGAACATGGGCTTCTCTCCTCCTGCAGCATGAACATGCTGCCTGCAGTCAAGCTCTGGCTCAACTCTACTCCTCCTCCCGACTGGAGCTCCTTGATCATTGAAGCAGAAGCCGCGGAGAAGAAGGCAGCCAACGCTCGTCTTCTGGGAGTCAGTTTCCCTGTCTTCGAGGACAAGGGAAAACAGCCTGCAACCAACAACCCCGGACGAGAAGCAAAGGGGAAGCAGGTATTGACTGTCAATGCCTCAAAAGGTGCATCAGCAACTACTCAGAAGCCTCCACTTGCACCAAGGCCGAAGGAGGTTTATTCGTTCAACGACGAAGACACCCTGCAGCTCTTTGAGATACTGAAGTAGGGCGACAAGATCAAGCTTTCGGACCCTAAGCGTCCCGATGAGGTTGGGAAAGTGGACAAGCCGAGGTACTATCACTACCATCGGTTTGTCGGACACCCAACCAAGGACTGCTATGTCCACAAGGATTACATCCAGCGCATGATCAACGCGGATGTAATCTCCGTCGACTACGAAAAGAAGACGGTGTCGGCCAACGTGGTGTCACTCTAGTTTGGCACCCTGCTGCCGACTACAACACAGGATGGCGTCGTCCCCATCCCTAAGGCGACAATAGAAGTGGTTAACTTACCACCAACCCGTGACAACGTGAGTGGACTCATCCCACTCACCACATCTCGGAGAGAGATCCTGTGGGTTTACCCCGATCTTGTCTTCGAGGTGACTCAACCGGAGGTACGCCCTACCTCCAAGTCCAAAGGCAGGAAGATCAAGTCTTGCCGCATGGTCTCTTCTTCAGCGGAAGAGGCACTTCCTGTACAGACGCGTTCACAACAGAACGCCCAACCAGACGAAGCTGCCGTCGAGATGGTGCCTCCTGGCACCGTCCCTGCTGTCCAGGACGAGGGCCCGTCTAAGCCCTCAGCAGCCAATAAACAGAAGCAGATAGAGGCCCGCTTCGATAGGCCTCTGCAAAAAGAGAATGCTTCGGGGCTAGCCAAGCCCCACAACTTAGACATACTGGCGCAACTGGCCAGTACTACTACCCGCCTATCTCTGTTCGAGCTCCTCCGTCTTTCCAAAGACTCCCGAGAAGCTCTCTGCGAAGCTCTGTAGGATGCTGAATCCTTTCTCAGTCAGGTCAAGCAGCCAGAAGATCTTTCGACTGTGTGCAAGCACTGTCACTGTGCGGAGGAGGTTATCTCTAATATAACCTTCACCCAACAGGACATGTTGCTCAAATACAATCGACACAACAGGCCACTGTATTACACAGGGTACATCGGTTCAGTCAAGGTGAAGCAGATTCAGATTGATCCGGGGTCTTCCTTCAGCATCATCCCGAAGACGCTGCTCTCAATACTGGGGATCCCAATGTACCGACTAGCGCCCTCCAACATGACAATCAGTGGTTTCAACGCTAGCAAAAGCGAACCACTGGGCAAAATACGACTAAAGTGCCACATCGGTAACCTCAGAACCGAGGTCACTTTTTATGTCGTGGACGCTGAAGTCAACTACAACATTCTATTGGGTCGCCCATGGCTGCATGAGTACATGGTGGTGCCATCCACGCTCCACCAATGTATGAAGTACGTGTCCACCAACAACGTCATCCGTACGGAGTTCGCGGACATCGACCCCTTCAAAGGGATTGAAGCCTTCTTTATCGATGCCGACTTATACAAGTCACCTGACGAAGATGAGGCCAATGATGCTGACGACGAAGCAGAAACGGCAGCAGAGCCGGACATGGAGCCTGAGGTCACTCCCGATGCTCCTTTGAAGATCCGACTCAAAGGTAAACCGCCTCAGAAGTTGCCCCCCTGAGCATTAAGCTATCCGGGAAAGCACCAGCTGCTTCTGAAGCTCCCCTGAAGATACGGCTCAGGGGAAAGCCGCCTCAAACATCGGCTCCCCTTGTGGCAAAACTACAGGGGAAGGCGCCAATCACCGGAGGCACAGCGGAGGCACCTCTGAAGGTGCGTCTTAAGGGCAAGCCGCCGCCATCCCAGCCGCCAAAGAAGGCCCATGTAGTCTCCTCGGACTCCTAGATCAGCGCTGTGGTGGACCCTTCCGATCCTACTCCAGTGCTTACAGATGAAGAGTTGGGGGAATATATTTCGGCTGTTGAAGATGCCCCATCTCTCGACAATATAATCCCACGGGATAAAAGCTCGCATTTCATCAGTAATAGAGTGTCTTTTAATTATTCTAGTCTTCCACATTGGAATGCCATGTATACATTAGATAACGCTCTACGGTCGTTGCAGACACAAATAACGACCGTCCATCATATAAATCGAGTAGTCCCGTCCCAAGGGGTCTGTTACATAGTCCCACCACGGAGTCGAGACGAAGAATCCATCATCTTCGGCAAGGTCGAGCGTCATCAGGACCTCCCGCCACTCGAGCCAGAACCAGATGCCAGCAGAATGCAACTCTATCGGTACACGGACGAGGCAAATTACCTCATCCAAAAGATGGGTTACGACCTAAAAAGCGACAAAGGCCTAAACTACGGCAAAGGTCGACGTCTCCCTCTCCGGCTTCCAACACCTAAAGGAAAGTCGTAAGACTACTACAATAGAACTCGATGGGGGGTAGGCTATGTTACGCCACCGTCAACGCCAGAGAGTTCAGACGCAGAGGAAGTTGAACATTCTCACTCGTCTGAAGCGTCAACATGGGATTCCGATACCAGTATCGGATCTGTCTTCAAGAGAGTGCTGTCGGCCAATATGACATCTGTACAATCTCAAGAAGAAGAAGGCGAAGACCAAGCGAAAGAAATTCTTCGAAGAACCCTGGGCTCAACGCCTGGGACAACAATGGGAGTCTCGTTTTGAATTACGTGAACCTCCCACCGAAGACGAAGTCGAGCAGATCAACCTTGGGAATGGATCTTCTTCCAAACCCATCTTCATCAGCAAAAGCCTAAAAAGAGAAGACCAAGAATCTTTAATCCAGCTGGCTAAAGAGTATATCGACGTCTTTGCCTGGAGCTACGAAGATATGCCGGGACTTGATCCCCAGAATGCGATGCATAGGCTGAACATCTTACCTGATGCCAAGCCTATCAAACCATAACAGCGACGCTTCCGTTCGGACATCATGAATGCTATCGATCAGGAGGTAGACAAACTCTTGACCAGCGGTTTCATCCGTGAAGAGCAACACCCAGATTGGGTGGCCAACGTCGTCCCCATCACCAAGAAGAATGGAAAGATACGAGTTTCTATCGACTTCAGGGACCTCAACTCTGCTTGCCCGAAGGACGAATTCCCGTTTCCAATCACCAACGTAATGATCGACAACACATGTGGCTTCGAGCGCATGTCTTTCATGGACGGGTATTCGGTCTACAACCAGATCAAGATGTTCCCCGATGACGCAAAACATACGTCATTCAGGACTCCAAAGGGCATTTTCTGCTACACAGTGATGCCCTTCGGCTTGAAGAACGCTGGTGCGACATATCAACGTGCTATGAGCACCATTTTCCGTCAACACCTTCGTAAGATAGTCGAATGCTATGTTGACGACATCGCAGTCAAGAGCCGTCTCAAAGGAGATCACCTGCAAGACCTCAAGACAGTCTTCGACCTCATACGGGCGCATCAACTCAAGATGAACCCCGCTAAATCCTTCCTTGGGGTTTCAAGCGGAAAGTTCTTGGGCTTCATCATCACGGCGA
The DNA here is from genome assembly GCA_029216955.1 of Iris pallida. Lineage (NCBI taxonomy): Eukaryota > Viridiplantae > Streptophyta > Magnoliopsida > Asparagales > Iridaceae > Iris > Iris pallida. The sequence goes on from JANAVB010001997.1 coordinate 15,108,539, forward strand.
AAGGCATTCATGTCGATCCCGAGAAGACCAAAGCCATTCTTGATATGGACCCTCCGAAGAATATTCGAGAACTTCGAGGCCTACAGGGAGGTCTGGCGTACATTCGAAGGTTCATAGCAAACCTTTTCGGCAAATGTCAAACCTTCACCAGCTTATGAAGAAGGGAGTCTCTTACGTCTGGACAGAGGAATGCCAAAAGGCTTTCGACGACATCAAAGCCTACCTAACGAGCCCTCCAGTCCTGGTGGCACCCGTCGTCGGCAAGCAATTCCTACTTTACGTCCGTGCCATGGATCATTCCCTCCGTGCCCTGCTAGCTCAGAACAGCGACACAGGCTATGAGCAAGCAATCTACTACCTCAGCCGAACTCTGATCGGGGCCGAAAACTGGTACAACCCCGTTGAAAAGGAGTGCTTGGCTCTGGTATTTTCCATCCAAAAGACTCGTCATTATGTCTTGGGGCAGACAATTCATGTCATTTCCCGAGTCAATCCGCTCAGGGTCCTCATGACGAAGCCAGGATCATTGAACTCCCGGCTGGCCACATGGGCGATCTTGCTAACGCCATACAACATGGTGTTCGTTCCACAAAAGGCTGTTAAGGGTCAAGCTCTGGCCGACTTTTTAGCCGCACACCCCATCCCAGAGTCCTCAAGACTCTATGAAGACATGCCGGATGAGGTCCAAGAATCAAATGTCACCGAAGAAGGCTCCGTCTGGCGAATGTTTTTCGATGGCGCTTCAAGAACAGGCCCCAAAGGCCGAATCATCGCAGGAGTGGGGATGGTATTAGTCTCCCCCGATCAACTGGTCATCTAGCGTGCTTACTCCCTTTCGAAGCCGTGCTCCAACAACGTTGTCGAGTACAACGCGCTCATTATGGGACTCCAGCTAGCGCAACAGCTGGGGGGTGAATCATCTGGAAGCCTATGGTGACTCAAAACTCGTCGTAAACCAGATCAGAGGGCAATACGAGGTTCGTCATGAAGACCTGATCCCCTACCATGAAGTTGCATTGAACATCATTTAAACCTTCACCAAATTCTTCATCGAATACGTACCTCGTCTATAAAATCTAGAGGCTGACGCTCTGGCTGGCCTCGCAGCCTCTTTGGCGGCACCCCTCGGAACTCAACACTACGTCACGGTAGTGGGTCGAGACTTGGTCTGCCCTAAAAACAATATGCGCTCACAAGTGGCTCACGCCATATCAACGGGTGCCGGTGTTAACGTCCGAGATTGGAGATTCCCGTTCATCGACTTTGCTGTCTACGAAATTTTTTCGGAGGACCCGAAAGAAGCCGTCTTAGTCAGGAGGCGCTCTCTTCGGTTCTACTATGATATAGCCACTAAAATATTGTACCGACGCTCCTACGATGGACTTCTCCTTCGATGTTTGTCCAACGAAGAAGCAGCCGAAGCTCTTCGGGAAACTCATGATGGAACCTGCGGGGCCCATCAACCTGGTCCTAAGTTGCAGGATCGACTGCGACGCATGGGTTACTACTGGCCAACCATGGCCGCTGACGCTGTTGAATATTCTAAGAAGTGCCATGCGTGCCGGCTTCACGCAGACTTCATTCATACACCGTCTGAACCACTACATCCTACAGTCGCCTCCTGGCCCTTCGAAGCTTGGGGCATGGACATTGTGGGACCGATCATCCCTCCTTCATCGAGAGGACACTGCTTCATCCTAGCAATCACCGACTACTTCTCCAAATAGGCAGAAGCAGTTCCTCTGGCAGAAGTGAAAAGCTCCAGGGTAATCAGCTTCATCAAGCACCACGTCATCTACCGTTTCGGGGTACCCCGAAGGATCATCTACGATAATGGTCCTCAGTTCATCAGCCATGTTTTCAGCCGATTTTGTGACAAGAATCGCATTCAAAACGTGGCATCAACCGCCTACAATCCTGCAGCAAACGGATTGGCCGAGGTATTCAACAAAACTATCGTCAAGCTACTCAAAAAGGTCGTGTCATCTAACAAATGCGACTGGGATGAAAAGCTCGGCGAATGCCTTTGGGCCTACCGTACAACGATACGGACCCCGACAGGCAATACACCATTCTCCTTGGTCTACGGGAGTGAAGCGGTACTGCCTCTCGAGATTCAGATACCCTCACTCCGCGTAGCAATCACAAACCAACTCACAGAAGAAGACAATCAACGTCGTCGTCTGCGGAAACTGGAGGCACTTGACGAAAAGCGTCTTCTAGCTAAACAACGCATCAAACTCTACCAAGCCCGTATATCACAGGCTTTCAACAAGAAGGTCAAGCAGAGGACTTTCCAAATTGGCGACCTGGTTCTGGCAGTCAGGAGGCCGATGGTGTTGACTCACAAAACACCAGAAAAGTTTGAGCCCAAATGGGAAGGACCTTTCATCATCGAGACGGTATACTCAAACGGTGCTTACCGCCTCGCCAAACCCAATGGGGACTTGTTCATGATGCCCATCAACGGCAAGTTCCTAAAGAAGTACTACTCTTGACATCTTTTCAGACATGTGCTTCCACTCCACAAAATCATACGCTTCTGGAACCCAATTGTTCCATAGCATCCTCCAGTAGAAGGGCAACCACGTCCACATCACCTCTGAGTTGTCCCCCTACACCCTACAAGGTGGAATCTTACGCCCCGTAAGACTACGCTATCCTTCATGTTTACCACGTGCACATTACCTCTGAGTAAACATCCCGTACAGATAACCCCGGCGTTGCCGTACATTGATCACAGAACTTCCACGTCTACATTACCTCTGAGTAGTTCCATGTATCCCCCAGAGTCATTCCTACCACGTCCATAACACCTCTGAGTAGGAAGATTCTATCATTTGAACCCCATATTTGCCACGTCCATATTACCTCTGAGCAAATACATTGGGTCCTTCAAACTTATTATCTGTATCTAAAACCAAGGTACGTAAAAGATAATAGGTCCACACAAATCATCAAAGTTCATGACATGCAAAAATGAACACATCGCAGAAAATGGTGTACTTCTTTATTTCTAAAAAAAGGAGAGTAAAGGATTACACTATCTCCAGCAAGAGTTGCAAAAATACAAAAAGTAGAGACTATAAGCCCTAAATATCCCCAGGGTTGGCGGAAAGCTCTGCGATTCGACGTTTCAAATCTGCCGCCCGAGTCTCCACAGTCGCCAAGACTCGACGTTCAGCTTCTTGACGTATCGCTTCAACAGCCTCAGCAGAAGTTCCATTCTCGTACTTCTCATCAAGCTGCTGTCTCTACTGAGCCAGGATAAGAGCTCGAAGAGTGAAAGCTGCTTCCTCCTTCTTAAATGCTACGTGTTCAGCCTGGACACGTTCGGCGTCCAATAGGAGTCGGGCCCGCTGGTCCTCAAGGCGGCGTATCTGCACTGAGATAATCGCTCCACTGCAGCTTCAGTCTCAGCCACTTCGCGTTCCCAGACACTCACTATGGCCTGGTAGGAAGACTCACTCCCGGCGAGCAGCTTCTCCTTCTCCGCATCTATCAGGACGGACAGGTCATTTCGCTGGATGCGCTCTAATTCGGAAAGCCACTGGTCCAACTCAGCCACCGTGGCTTCCAGAATGACGGCCAGGTGATCGTAGCCCTGGTGAACACGGATCATGTTGATATGAGGCAATGCCAGAGTTTTTACCGTCGCAAAGCTCCCCTTGGCGTCCATCACTGCCGACACCCCCCTCTGCAGCATTTTGTACACTGCCTCAATGATGAATTTCACATATTCATCTGCGTCTGCCAGCACCTGCGGCATCATAGTAGGGGTTGGAGGAGCTACTCCAGTCAGCGGATCGGAAGAAGACCTGCCGACCTCAACCTGCGAGGCTGGAACCTCGGTATTAGTAGGATCTTCATCAACAGGGGCCTGACTACTAGCCCGAGGAGCCAAGGGAACAGAAGAAGCCGGGACAAGCGTTGAGATCGTACCCCAAGTGGAAGGAGCAACAGAGGGTTCCATCACACCCTTACCCTTCCCAAACTCGGAAGTACCACCGACGTCAGTGGCCACATCTCCAATACCCAACGTGCTATCACCAGCCAATACTTCCCCTGGCAGAACGGGGAGATCAACATTTACCTCCTGACTCGTCCCTGAAGTCAGGACCGCCAGACGAGTCTCTTCATCAAATCCCTCTACAGGGACAGGATCTGTCGCTACCTCCTGATTGGTAGCCACCTCAGCTTCCGCCGCTGAGTCTGGGGTAGGGCTCGGCAATGATACAGCCGACCTCCCCTCATCATAACAAGGAGGGGAATCAACCCTCTCCTCTGTTCCGACCATCTCTGTTGCCCCCACAACAGGCTCTTGCAACCATGGAGCGATGTCATCCGAAGACGACGAACTCCACCCCACGTCATCATCACGAAGCCCCGTATCCGCTGGACCCTCAACGTCCAAGGCCCTCACGGCAGCTGGCACCTCTTCCGAAGTTGTTGCAACCTCTGCATCTCTTTCAACAAAGTCTGGAGATAGTAAAACCTCTGCAGGAACATCTCCAAGACTCTCCTCTATTGAAGACATTACCATCGGAGGGATGCGCTCATCAGAAGAGCTTGCTACCTCCTTCGGTTTACTGACACCCAGTTTTGAAATACGGGTCTTCTTCTTCGACGATCCCTATAAGAAGAAAATCACAAGTCACCAAAATGACAAGATGAGCCAAAGTTACGGAGGACTCCTTACCTCAGCAGGAGATGATTCCACTGGCGGTATATGTGGCACTCCCGTTGCCTTTGGAGTCGTCGTCTTCCTCGACCTTTTTGGTACAGATGAGCCAGCTTTTGCGTCAGCCCGCCTCTTCCCAACAAGGGGATCTCTCACTGATGCTGCAACAGCAGCCCAATATCCCGCCGATTCTGGTGGGCGATATGACCGAGCCACCATCAACATGTTCGCCGTGGCCTCCAGCTGAGTTCCAATGATGAAACTAGTCTCTCTGTCATAACCTGGAGACGCAGCATTCATTGTACAATACAGCTTAGTGGCCGAATACAGGATCTGTGGCCGAGGGTTGCGAACGAGCGCCGTAAACTGAACACCAGTACACCCGGTATTGTAGTATTGCCAGTCCCGGGCCCCATCCAGTAAACTACCGATGAATCCCAGACTGTTACTGGGATTCCGTAGCATCAGCTGAGTATAGCCAAACTGGCGAGCGAATCGGCTGGACAGATATGGCTCCAGATAACACCTATTCTGGTTCCGATAGACCAAGTGAGAAGGCCAAATACTTTACAACCAACGAAAACCCCATTTCGGCAGAGTAATCACATCTTCACCAGATTTGACTAAATCTTGGTCAGCCTCAAAATCTTTGAAGATGGGGGCGACCTTGACAATCTCCTACCCCTGAAGGTAGGACAAAACTCTCCTGCAAACGGGAACGCCAGTGTGTAACCACTTCCTCTTGTAGAAGCGACGGATAAAGGTATCTCCTTCAACATGATCCTCCTCCGTACTGGAACTCATCACATTCGGATGATGCAGAATCAGCCACCCTATAAGATAATGGAATGGCAATTCAGCCCAGGAAAAGTTGTCGTTTTTACCTCTCCCCTGGATCACGTCATCAGCAAAAGTCCTCAAACCCCGCAATAGGTTACACACCATCGCGGAAGGGAGAGCTAAGGGACGCCCAAAAGCCAACTTTACGGCAGGCAAAATAAGGTTCCGGTAAACCCTCTCCACTGTACCAGATCTGCCCACAAACATACAATCTCGGAGCCATATCATCAAGTATGCTGTTAGCACCGCTTTGGACGACATCCGGTGTGCACAGTGCTAGAAGCAGCTATACGCGTTCTCGCCATCCTCATTGGAACGAGGAGTCCTCTCGTCCAGCTGGCTTATCTTAGAAGTCACTTCTGCAGGTTTCAGCCCTTGCGGAGCCGTAAACCGGATCCTCGAGGGGTCCGCCAAATCCTGCTTAAAAACATAATCCCTCCAAGCAGTCACATGAGGCTGGGTCTTACCTTTGTCCTTCCGGTGCATCAAATAATGATGGCTCGCCACTTCTTTGAAAACGGCCATCATCTTCGAGTCCTTATTTTCCAGAACCTGGATCTCTTAATTCGACGGGAAATATTCCTCGTACGGTTCTGAGCCCCAGGGAAGCTTGGACACGTCGTACATCTCATAGAGAGCCAACCCCAACTCCCCCACTGGAGTGTAGAAGGTGACGGTCTGGGTATTGAACAATTCCAAGAGTGCAAGGAACATAGGCTTATTAAGATCCACGCCAGCCTGTGTGGTATGGATAGCGACTGTCAGCCCAATCTCCTTAAGCTCAGCCTTGAACTTCGAAAGTACCCAAATGGTCAACTCGTCCCACCTCGAGATATGATGACACCAACCTTCAATCCTCGATATCAGCATCAGACTTGTGAAGGTTGAGGCACTAAAAGCAAAAGTGTCATTTGGGACTTCAATGTAGAGGCTCCCAGGACGCAAAGTTCGGCAACTGAACGAGGGACCGGTTCGTGAAGCAGCCAGGGTATCCCTTTGATTCGAGGTAGCATCAATCGAAAGAGCACCCCCTAGGGCTCCCCCTGAGAAGGAGTAAGATCCCAGGGTATCCTTCTCTTCGAAGCTAAACGATAGAAGGCCATCAGCGGCAACTGACGGTCAAGTTATCGCATGTACAGTACCATACCCTTTGCAGAAAAGAACCAGTCTTCTTTGACCTTCAGTATCTTTGCTTCAGTGGAGATCAGGCGGTCGCCGAACAAAAAGGCGGGTTTCAAGAAAGTCACATCTTCGGATTCAGCAGATTTTAGTTTTTCGCTCTCTATCATACTCTGGAGAAAAGTCGACAACTGGTTCCGGATATGCAACACCCTCTTAGGAGGTTGATCCTGTAAGATAATACCCTTGGCAGGGTTGACAACCATCTCATCAAAATCAACTCCTATTTGACAAAGGAAAGCATCCAGAAGGACCTCATTCAGCAAAGGAATTGTCATCGATACTGGCACAACAAAAATCAAAAGTCAGGCAAAAAGACAAAGTGTGTCAAAGCAACCTGGCGCATCATCTGGGTTTAAACCCATGCGCCTTAGTAAAAAGCTTCAGCACATCATCATGGTGTAAACCCATGCACCTCAGTGAAAGGCTTCGACGCATCATCAGGGTATTAACCCATGCGCGTCAGCAAATGGCTTCGGTGCATCATCAGGATATGAACCCATGCGCATCAGCAAGAGGCTTTGGCGCATCATCAGGGTGTAAACCCATGCGCGACCGCAGTTAAACCTCGGTACATGATAAAGGCCTAAACCTATGCACGTTGGCGGGGTAAAACCTCGGTGAGGACAGAAGTCCATACGCGTTGGCAGAAGAGAGTTAGGGCACACCAACTCAGTCGTATGATCCAATGATCGTCTGAACAAAGAAAGCAGTGGAAAAGACGACACCCACCCGTCACAGCGGGGCGAACGTCGGCCGGAGTCACAATGGTGATAGGGGCATCCTCTTCGGCATACTCCACCGGCTCCTTTCCCTTGCCAGTACCGCCGCGAGGAGTCTTGGGAGCCATTTCTTTGAGAGAAGAAAAGTTAGGGTTTTTTGAAGAAGAACTCTAAAGAAAGCAAAAGCAAGGAGAAGAAGAACTCTCTCTCTCCATCTCTCGCCTATTTATAGGGCTTGGTTGCACGCGTGAACCGATGATGTGTGATCTCAGCCGTCGCCTCGGGTTCTGTAAAAAGATAACCACAAATAAAACCAAAAAAGATCATCATTAATCTTCTTTAGGTTACTGAGGCGTCATCATTTGCACTAACTGAGCGGAGCATGTCCCCCATCACTGACGCACGGAGTATCTATGCGCCATGACGGTCATGCGCCTACACTACCATGCTTCTTATTCAAAGTATTCCAAAACGTGTCCAAACGTTTTGAAAACTTTGAAGGGGGTCTTGTAGAAGCATGAAATTTCAGAACCAGAAAATCTATGCGCCAGACTACATGCGCCAAAGCTTGGACAAAGTACTTCACAACAAAATGCAATAAATATATAGACATTAAAAGAGGACTTTTTATTTATTTAACACATAAAAGTCTATTACATGTCTAAGAAAGACTGTACAAAGGAGAATTTCTACAAAGAAAAGATCCTAAGTCTACAGCCAGCAATCAACATGCGCCCTTAGCCAGACGCATCCCACCATGCGCCCTCAGCAAGGTGCATCCTTTTCAGCAGCTCAGTTATGTGCATCCTTTTGGCAGCTCAGTTATGTGCATCCCTTCAGCAGCCTAGTTATGTGCCGCTCTTCCAGCCAGGCTCACCGCCGTCTAAATGCTTCGACTAATAAAGCATTTATTGAACAGAACGAGGGTGGCAATCAACCCTCTAGTCCAGGAAGGAAAAAGAACCACAAGCCAACCTGTGGCCAGGGGAGGCTTCAAAAGATCCTCCAAACACCAAGGAAGACCGTGATCGAAACCGCGGCCAAAGGAGTAGCTTTCAACACAACTAGAATGGGCTACACCCATTTTGAAGGAAGAAAGAGCCACCAAAGCCGTAGCACCGCAATTCCGATCTACGCTCTTTCTGCACAACGAAGACGAGTTCCGAGCATCCCTATCTTTGGATGCAACATGCACCTTCCGCCTGCCTCGGAAGCCCTCGACTCCGACTTTTGGATGTAACAGTCACCTTCAAGTGCATCAACAAAGACACTGCATCGTATTTTCACTATCGGGAGCATCTCGTCAACAGAATGCATTCGAGTACACAAGTACATGTCGGAAAGATGTGAGAGAACGAGAGGCCAACCCTCTCTCTATGCCACTATTTATAGGCCGGGCAAATCAAACCCATGCGCCAAGTGGATGGCTCTCCGAATTTCGTGCAATAAATTTGCATTAAATGGATGAACCGGACGCTTCGAATTCAGCCAAGTCAAAACGGCTATTTAAAGCACTCGAAGAACGTAACAGTTGCACCATCAAAGATGTCTCACGAAGCGGATGCGTCGGCCAGACCACGCATCACACAGACGCTCCCTTCAACATCAAGCGCATCACACAGACGTGCCCTTCAGTACCAAGCACATCACAGGGGATGTGCCCCCATACGTCCCTATACGCCTAGTGGAACGCCAACCGACGTGCCCACTCAGCTGTCCATCGAATGTCACAAACATTAAATGCTGAACTGACAGAGTTGGCAGCACGCCTTCCGAAGTCTGAACAGTCGGCAGCTTTTTCAGAAGACGAAGCATCGCCAACGTCAGCATCATCATTACTTCCCTCCGATGGCTACTGCCACGTGGCCACCCAACCATCTCGCATGCGCCTCCGCGGCCATGCGCCCAAATCTGCATACGCCTCAAAAGCTGTGCGCCTCAGACTTTTTACTGATCCCTAAAGACAGAAGGAAAGTCACTGTCACAACTCTGCATGCGCCTCAAAAGCCATGCGTCCCAGACTTCTTCCTGATCCCAAAAGACAGGATTGAAGTCACTACTGAAGCTCTGCATGCGCCTCAAAAGCCATGCACCCAGAATGGTTCGTGACTCCTAAAGGTTACGAGCCAAAGTCTCCTCATCAGCCCAATCCTAGGCACATCCTACCAGATCATTCTCCACCAAATCAGAGATCTCCGGGCCATGTATAACACCCAATTTTCCAGATGAGAGTAATTTTGAAATTTTATAATTTTTAATTATTTATTATTGATATTTAATTCACATTATGATTTTTAGTGATTTTAATAAATTTTAAACTATTTTTAAAACTGATTTAAGTCATGACTTGTGATTTTGATGTGCTGCTAGTAAAACCTGAGAGACTGCATGACCTAGAGCCTAACCATGTCATTAGTATGATTAATTATCATTTTTAGTCTAGGGGTATTTTGGTCATTTTGACTTATTTGTATTATTTGGTGATTTGTTGAATTGGTGAATTCTAGTTTGACTTTGACTTGTTGAGACCTAGTGGACTAGCCTAGAAGCTAACCCTATACATGGTGACCCTAGTCTAGGTTGAGTTAATCTATTTTAGTCATTAGAGAATAGGTTTAGAATAAGAGGATTTGGTTTAGTGAATTTAAGTCATGGCTTATGCCTAAATGGTTTAATTGATCATGACTTAAGCCCATGGGCCATTTAGTGAACCCTAACCCTAATTAATGAACCTATGAGCAGCCACATAGGGATCCCCACCCTATTTAAACACTTGTTCATTAGGGCTTGCCTCTTTTTATCATTCCTACACTTGGAGAAAAGAAAGGTAAGTTTCTCCCTTCCAAAAAATCCCATTTTATTCATTTGATCTCCTTTTTCATCCTAGTCTTTTGCATTGGGTTCTAAATTGAGTTTATGGACTATTGGTGGAGAGCCATTTCAGTTTGGGATCAATTTGGAGCATTTGGCCATCAAGAAGGACACCCCCCATTTGGAGCTTTTCCATACAATTTGTACCAATAGGTAAAACCCTTTAAATTGTTTTAAATTTTAGTTTTCTTTGCATGTAGGGTTAGATCTAGGAGTCCCCTAGGTGTCCCTAAAATTTGGGTGAATTTCGTGTCCGTTTGGTGTCCGTATCGGACACGTGTCGTATGGTATGTTAGGTGTTCGATGAAATGCCTCTATGGATTAAATGTTATTATTTTTCGAAACAAATTATATATTTGGATAGATCTTTATTTGTAGATTATATATGTGTATGACTGAGCATGAATTTAGAAGTTTTTTGTGTCCAAATCGGGCACGCACAGCACGCACGGGATACAGCACAGGCCTCGTGCAGTCCTCTGCTGCCCGAGTGTCCTACAGGACACGACACGGATATTCATGGCACAATTTTTGGTGGACACGTGTGTGCAATCACTGACACCACCCACACAAAATTTTACGAGTCCTCGTCGACTGTGCACAAAGATATCGAGGCTGTACTGATTTTACACTGTCACTGCACGCACGAAAATCTCTCTCTGATACGGCTTTAAAACACGGACACAACACAACTTGGCCACGACTCAGGCACCTAGGAACATACCCCTATATCCCACGTGTCACCTTGAAAGAACACGGCTCGTCTCGAGCATTGAGTCGTGTCCAATCGGACACGACATGGCTGCACGAGCCCACCTGTGCACACAGTCTGGCACGCCCTGTTTTGCACGATCTGGACACTTCGTGTCCATTGTTTCGACACGGGAACATCCCCAGTTGACACGTACACTTGTGTCTAACTTCAGGGTGTAACTGGAATGGAAATTTTATGGTTTTGGAATGTCAAATTAGTGTTCGAACCATCACTGATACTGTGTTATCAGGGTGTTCAGAATTCTTGATGTGTTTGAATGAAATGTTGAGTTTCAAATGATAATTTGATATTGTTTAAATTTGTGTTTATGTGGATCTTGGGTTATTGATTGGGTTAACTGAAATTAATGTATTCACTGATTTCAAATTATCTCATACACACACTTGTAGAAGCATGGAAAATATCAGAATAATGGTCCATGCGGCTCCGGATACGAAGCCCATGCGGCTCATATGGGAGCTGTCTTATACAGTTCAAAGAAAGACTCTCCGTCTCATGCGGCTCGAGAGTGTATGCGGTTCAGCAGGAATATGCGGCTCGATCGATGCAACGTGTCCTCCTGTGATCCTTCCCTACAGCTGGCCCTTTGAAATAGTGGCCTCATTTAATGCTCTGACACGGTTTGACGACTGTGGCGGCTCTAGCATAAAGTGTCATAATGGCTCTGCCATAATGACAGACTCTTCGGGAAAAGAAGAAGATCTCTGACTCGATCCGTCAGAAATCCTAGGTTGCCACGTGGCAAATCTCATACGGCTTAAATAGAGAGCAGCTTCATGCGGCTCACTGAGAAGTCATCCTATCTGACTAGCAGTAATCAGCCATATGCGGCCCACTGAGAGCTCAGCCCCTGCGGCTCAATACAACGCTAGCTCATGCGGCTCGCAAAGACTATGCATATGCGGCTCATTGAGAGTTCGTTTCCTGCGGTTCGATGAAGCATTGTCCTATGCGGCTCACGAAGAGTATCTCCCTGCAGTTCAAGTGTTGCCCATCCTATGCGGCTCTGGCAGGACCCACAATCAAAACACGTGGCATCGGATCAATCAATGATTTGACCGAATCTCAACAAATATATTTGGCATCATCATCATAATTACTGAGATCAAGGCATATCATTATCATCAAGCCAACGGGACACGTGGCGAGCAATCGGATATTGGTAGAATCCATCATGGAGATTTAAAGCAGTTAGCATTAATTGCTCACAAGATTCAGTGCTATCCTCATTAATGGCCGAGATTCATTGTAATCAGGATCAAGGGTTCAGATAGATTGAAGGAGCACCGATATTCCAAACAAATGATCATTAGCAAACCCTAATGATCATACCCCACTCTTATAAATAGCCAGCATCATTTCTTTGCATAGGGACCGGCAACAAAAGAATAAAAAAAATATACAGAGTCAGAGAGAGAATACACAGAGAGAGAGAAGCCAGGAGAGCAACAGAGGAGCAACAAGAGCACTTCTTCATCAACGCCAACCATCTTTTCACAAGGAGCCAAGGCTGCATACCGATCGTCCAAGGAGTAAGGCAGGGCTGCCGTCGCCTTCCCGAGCCTCTATCGTCACCCCCCAGAATCTAAAATAAACAATTGTACTTAGATTGTTGTACCTAGGTTTTCGTCCCTAGGCTTTCTTTGTACAAGCGAGTTTGTATTGTGAGTCTAAGTTCAGTCCTCCGATAATTGTTCTGTACTTTTACAATCAATGGCAAACACGATGGCGACTCTGCTGGGGACTAACTTCTCTACGGCTGAGGAGTTTGTGACGCAATCGGATGCAGCCAAGCTTAGCTCCACGCAACAAAAGATGGTCGTCCGCTTCGACCAACAAGTGTTTGAAGAGATGCTCTCCGAAGGAAGCGCTGGCCCGGTCCAGAAGCGCACCCGCACGACAAAGGCTCGCAGAAAGTGGAGGCCAAAATCATTTGCTCCTCCCCAAGCCCCCGACGGTGTACCCTCTGTTGCTCAAGACGGTGAGAAGGACTCTTCTGCGGCCCCACTTCAGACCGTAGACAACTCTGCTGTCTCCAAGTCCGAGAGAAGAAAATACTATGATGCTGGACTTGCAGAGGCAAAGAGGAACTCTATGCGAACTGAGCCGCATAGGGGTGCTAGCCGAGTGAAAAAGGCTCATGCGACCACATCCGCTAGCCGCATGGACAAAGCCCATGCGGCCACAGTCGCTGGCCGTATGAAGAAGAATCATACGGTCACATCTGGCAGCCGCATAGTTTATGCAGCTACAGTCGCCAATCACATGGATGAAACACATGAGGCTACAGGAGGCAGCCGCTTGCAGAAAACCCATGCGGCCACTATTGCCAACCGCATGCGGCCAGCCTGTACGGTCGTGACTCCTAGCCGCCCAAAGACAACTCATCTGACAGCAGAAGATGACCGCATGCAGATAGCCTGCACGGTACCCAACTCTGGCAGCATAGCGTCCGTTCCACGCTTCTCTCGATCGGTCTTCGACCGTCTCTCATACGGTTCCGACCCTGATGATTCTCTGTATGATAAGCCAGACTCTGTGGCATTCAACTTGGACTTCTCCTATTACGCACCCACAAGTGCTAAAAGAAGGAAGTCTAGGGCAGCGCGGGCTCATCGAGCCCAGTCAGCTGTTCCAACCTCTGACTATCGGAGCGTCCCGTTGACTATCACACGGGCCTCAGATGGAAAGTTGCATACAACTGTTCAAGTCCAGCCCCCCGCGGCGAACAGACAGAGTGGTTCCTCTGACCTGCGGGAGACGATCCTCCACAAACGCAAGGAAAGAGAAGGAGTGTCGGTGTGCAAAGAGTCCTCGCTTGGACATCGCTGTACCCAAATCATCGTCAATTGTTGCTGCAACAACACGGCAATGACAGAAGCGCGGCCATCCGTCTTCCAAAGGCTACAGCACCCAAACTCAGAAGATGAGGCACCTCCTGTTGTCTCCTGCAATTCTGCTCAAAAAGTCTCCATCGAAGAGAGAAGGAAGAAAACGAGCATCTCCAGTCCGAAGATATCAACCACTACAACTAAGAAACTGTCGTCTAAACGGTTGTCCTCCACTGGTGTGTTCCAACACACCCGTTCAAAGACGAAATTTACCGCGATAGGAAATTTATCATCCACATCGCTGGGGATGGAAGGAGCTAGCGGTAGCACTCCTCCGAACATCCGCAACAATCCGATGTTCCAAGGAACCGAGTCCGCACAAACAACTCTTCCATCAGGAGCAACGGACGCTGATGCCCCCGAGGACATCCGTAACTCTCAAGACAAGGCAAGCTCTGAAGCTGGGGATACCATCCCCTCCGAGTCCGAGCCCGAAGAGAACATCCCCACCTATCCCGATGACTTCTCGGTGCATGGGTACGACTCAGAGGGCACATCCTCTACCGTTCCTTCCGTCACTCCTCACGTAAGAACGGTGTTCATGGCGGACAGCGATCAAGGTGGTTCCAGCGATCGCCAGCGCATCGACAGTCTCGAAGTCATATTACTTGCTTTGGTCAAGTCTGTAGACGAGATTAAAGTGGCCCTGCCCACTCTACAAGGAGGAGCGCCTGGTCAAACCAACACGGGCCCCGCGGTCAATGTAGATTCGAACTCAGCGGCACCAAACCAGGGCAATAATCCTCCCAAAATAACAATCCCCGCCGCGACAGATGAGACCCGAGAAGTAAGAAGAGAGGTCCAGGAGCTCCATGCCATATTTCATGCCCGAGAAAACGCTCAAGATCTCAGAATGCGGCAACCATACCCTGCTGAGTGGAGGGATGTTCCATTCCCACCAAGATATAAGCCGTTCAACATCAACCCATATGATGGCAAAACCTCAGCAAGTCGGTACATCACTTACTTTGAGGTCACCACCGACCATCTGCCCCATGAAGATGCGATCCTCATACGGTTATTCATTGGAGCATTGGAAGGAGTCGCCTTTGATTGGTACCGCAATCTACCGGACAACTGCATCCATTCCTTCGCCGGCTTCAAACGCATGT
This sequence comes from Iris pallida, assembly GCA_029216955.1. NCBI lineage: Eukaryota > Viridiplantae > Streptophyta > Magnoliopsida > Asparagales > Iridaceae > Iris > Iris pallida. Next base: position 15,123,610 of record JANAVB010001997.1, read on the forward strand.
TCTTGGAACGGTTCTATGAAGTTGGACAAGACGTCACTATGTCCACTCTCATGGATGTCGTCCAAGGGGAGAAGGAGTTAACGAGGAACTACATTGAGCGGTTCTGCCAGACCGCCATGAAGCTGCCTTCCAGAAATCCGGATTCTTCTTTGATTAAAATCTGCCAAAAGAGACTGCTTCCAACGATCAGTCTCTGGATGGGCGAGAGTCAATTCAAAGATTGGAAGGCGTTCATCATCAGCGCCACAAGCGCTGAAGAACGACTGAAGAAGGCCCGCCAACTGGGGTTGCACATCTCAGAAGGGAAAAACAAGGGCAAGCGTCTCAACAACGATAATGGGGGTAACCCCTCCAACAATCGGGACAGCAAAGAAAAATAGGCTATAGTGGCCGACACGGCCCAGAAGCCTGAGCCACAGCCAGCAGACAAGCAATGGCCTCAGATCACTTACTCCTTCGAAGACGGCTACGTCAAGCCTATCTTAGACATGCTCATACAAGGAGGTAGAATTCAGCTTCCTCCACCAAGACGGGAGCCTCGGCCGGCTGATCTGGAGAACCCAAAGTTCTGCCATTACCACCGTTATGTACACCACGCTACACATGACTGCTACCAATTAAAACGGTACATCCAAAGCCTCATCGATTCAAACGCTCTGGCCATCGACTTCGAAGAGGTAACCGTAGCAGCTAATATGGTGTCCGTACAGTTCGACAACTTCCCTCCGACGGAGACTCAAGACGGGGTAATCCCCGTCCCTCTCGCGATAATGGAGATTACCAATCTTCCTCCGCCCCGAGAACAAGCTGCTGGTCTAGTACCTCTGACCACCTCACGAGGAGAGGTCATGTGGGTCCATCCAGACTTGGTGTCAGAAGTGACTCAGCCCACACCATCTCCCACCAACAAAAAGAGTGGAAAAATTAAGACCTGTCGCACAGTTTCAACAGACAACGAGGAAGCTACAGCCGTCGTCACGCGATCCGGAGCGCAATCCCAACCTGTGGTTGATAGTCCAGCTGAAAATCATCAACCCACTGCAACTGATGCTCCGGGATCGGCTCAGCCTTCGATGACCGACAAGCCTAGGCCGAAGGAGACTCGCTTCGACAAATCTCTCCGAAAGGACGCAGCCCAAGGGCTAGAGAGGCCCTACAACTTTGACATCTTAGCACAATTGGCTAACACTCCGGCCAAATTGTCATTATATGAACTCCTAAGGCTCTCCAAAGACGTTCGTATTGCATTGAGCGAAGCACTCCAAAATGCCGATGCCTATCTCGCTCAATCTAACCTCACTGGGGAGGACTCACCCATGGATCTCCAAGATAGTGCCTGCACGGGAGCAATGCCCAACATCGTCTTCACTCCGCAGGACATGCTCATCAAAACCAACCTATGTGATCGCCCGCTATACTACACGGGATACATCGGCGACGTGAAGGTGGATCGGATGCACATTGATCCTGGCTCTTCCATAAGCATCATCCCGAAAGGTCTGCTACATCATCTCCGCATCCCAATGCATCACCTAACACCTACAAGCACCGCTATCAGCAGTTTCAATTCGGGCAGGAGCTACCCTATCGGGAAGATTCGTCTGAAGTGTCAGATTGGCGATCTCCAATCCGAGGTCACCTGCTACGTCATAGATGTAGACACTTCTTACAACATCCTTTTGGGGCGCCTATGGATACACGATTATATGATCGTGCCTTCTACGCTATACCAGTGCTTCAAATATGTCGACAAACACGGCTTCGTGAAGACAGAGTTTGCTGACATCGATCCCTTCAAAGGGGTCGAATCTTACTACTCGGACTCCTGTTTATACGAAAAGTCGAAGAGGCACCTGGATGAAGGAGACGCACAAGCTCATACTGAGACAGCCACGGGATCAGAAGGACCCCTGACGATCCACCTCCAAGCTCGTAAACCAGGCAAGTCCATACCCCTCACCGCCACTCTGCAGAAGGACGCGATCAGCCTCTCGGCGCAAGAGGAGCAGATGATAATCCGGCTGCCAAGGTCTGGCCAAGCGCCGAGATCCACTACGGAGCCACTAACAATCAGGTTACCAAGAGTCAGCCTACCACAAGCAGGGAAGCTCAACCCCTCGGACAGGCCATTGACAATACGCCTTCCCAAGAAGGGTTGTCAACATGATGCAAGGTCTGACACTTCCAGCGAACCAGCCACTCCTCGCTCCACATCGAATGCCAAACTGGGGGTCGCCAGCCTGCCAACGACTCCGCGCTCTGCTCCATCAACTGGACCACTGACGATCAAGCTTCCTAGATCGTCTTCTCAGTCTTCGTTCACACAGGGGGTAGCCGAAGAGGAACCGGAGCTAGCCAAGTATGTGGCCGCCCACACAAATGTCCCCTCCGCTGATGATGTAATCCCCCTAGAAAAGATACCTTACTTCATCAATAAAGGGTTATCTTTGAACTACACCGAGCTTAATAAGCTATGTACGATGTATGCTATGGAACACGGTATAGGCGCTCACCTACACACACAGGTGACAAATGTGTACACCGTAATCCAGCTTACTCCAGTAGAAGACGCTTACCGAATACACAAGGGAGGAGATCATCCAATCATCTTCGGCCGGACGAACAACCCTCATCCCCGTACCATAGATGAAGTCGACCTCGGGTCAGATGCCGGAAGACTTCCTCTGTATCTCTATAGCCCTCAATCCAAATATCTCATGCAGAAACAGGGATATGATCTGGAGACTACGTCAGGATTGAACTATGGTACTGGGCGACGATTACCTTTGAAGCCGCCAGCCGCAGCGGGCAAACCATGGAACTACTATAACAAAACTCGATGCAGGTTAGGGTATGTAATGCCTACTACGACCCCGGAAAGTTCAGATGAAGAATGCGACTGGCAGTCGCATTCAACCGAATCACCAACTTCCGACTCAGATACCAGCATCGAAGATGTATTCAGACAAGTCATGTCAGTCAACATGGCGTTCGCCGACGCTTACGAAGAAGACGAAGACATCCCTGAAATCCTCGAGCTAGAGCCATGGGCCCAGCAATTAGACGCACAATGGGAAAAGCGGTTCGAACTGAGAGAACCCCCTACTGAAGATGAGGTCATACAAGTGGATCTCGGCAGCGAATCTTCTCAAAAACCGATCTTCATCAGTAAAAGCCTCACCGACGAAGAACGGGAGTCGCTGTTAGAACTTGTCAGAGATTACGTTGATGTGTTCGCCTGGAGCTATGAAGACATGCCAGGGTTAAGTCCTGACATCGCTCTTCACAAACTTAACATTCGACCAGACGCGAAGCCGGTCAAGCAACAGTAGCGACGTTTCCGTCCAGGCATCATGGACGCGATCAAAGCTGAAGTCAACAAACTAATAGCCAGCGGCTTCATCCGTGAGGAGCAACATCCGGATTGGGTCGCCAATATAGTACCTGTCCTCAAGAAGAATAGAAAAATTCGAATCTGTATCGACTTTCGTAACCTGAACGAGGCATGTCCCAAAGATGAATTCCCCCTTCCTATCACAGACATCATGATCGACAATACCTGCGGCTTTGAGTGCATGTCATTCATGGATGGCTTCTCGGGATACAACCAAATCAAGATGTCTCCCGACGACGAAAAGCATACATCATTCCGAACACCGATTGGCACGTACTGCTACACAGTCATGCCTTTCGGTTTAAAGAATGCTGGCGCCACATATCAAAGAGCTATGTGCATCACCTTCAGAGACCACTTACGCAAGACGGTGGAGTGCTATGTTGATGATATAGCCGTCAAGAGCCGTAGCAAAGGAGACCATCTGCAGGATCTAAGGACGGTATTCGACCTAATGCGAACGCACAATTTGAAAATGAACCCTACAAAGTCCTTCCTGGGCGTATCCAGCGGGAAGTTCTTAGGCTTCATCATCACTGCAAAGGGTATCCATGTAGACCCTGAGAAGTCAAAAGCAATCATAGAGATGGGTCCCCCGAGAAATCTCTGCGAACTTAGAGGCCTTCAAGGGAGATTAGCTTACATCAGAAGGTTCATTTCCAACCTCTCCGGGCGATGCCGACCATTCACGCATCTCATGAAAAAAGGAGTCTCATTCGTATGGGACGAGGAATGCCAGCAGGCTTTCGATAGCATCAAAGAATATCTATCAAATCCTCCGGTCTTAGTGGCCCCAGTCCCTGGAAAACCATTCCTGCTTTATGTACGAGCAATGGAACACTCTCTCGGTGCTCTGCTGGCACAGAATAACGATACAGGCCATGAACAGGCCATATATTACCTCAGCCGAATGATGATTGGACCAGAGTACCGATACACCGCTGTAGAGAAGGAATGCCTCGCCCTGGTGTTCGCCATTCAGAAAATGCGATACTATGTCACCGGACAAACGATACATGTGGTCTCACGAGTTAACCCTCTCAGGGTCCTCATGACTAAACCAGGGGCACTCAGCTCTCGCCTCGCTATATGGGCAATACTGTTGTCCCCTTATCATATGATCTTCGTCCCCCAAAAGGCAGTCAAATATCAAGCCCTGGCAGATTTCTTGGCAGCCCACCCAGGCTCGAAGTCCTCCAGGATATACGAAGAGATCCCAGATGAAGTCGCCGACTCGCATACAACCTCCCACGAAATTATATGGCGAATGTTCTTCGACGGCGCGTCAAAGACCGGACCTAAAGGCAATATAGTTGTCAGAGTCGGGGTAGTGCTAATCTCTCCTTCCGGATTGGTGATTAACCGCGCTTATTCCCTCACTGAACCCTGCTCTAACAATGTGGCCGAGTACAATGTTCTGGTCATTGGCCTCCAACTTGCAAGAGAGCTGGGGGTAGAATACCTTGAAGCATACGGCGATTCCCAACTAATCGTCAATCAGATCCGGGGTTCGTACGAGGTCCGCCATGAAGACATGATCCCTTATCATCAAATAGCGATTAATATCATCTCGGCATTTGAGGAGTTCTTCATCGAGCACGTCCCCAGACTCCAAAATATTGAAGCCGATGCCCTAGCTGGTCTCGCCGCTTCCCTAGCTGTTCCGATTTATGATCGGCAATCAGTGGAAGTGATAGGCCACAAACTGGTCTGTCCCAAAAACAATATTTAATTCGTGGCGAGTTATTCCGCCCAGACGATCGATGATGCCACTGATTGGAGACAACCATTCATCGACTTCGTCGTCTACGACATCCTGCCCGAGAACCCAAAGGAAGCCACTTCCATCACACGGCGTTCTCTCAGATTCTTCTACGATACAGAGACGAAAATGCTGTATCGCCGCTCCTACGACGGATTACCGCTTCGGTATCTGTCAAACGCAGAAGCCAAAGAAGCCGTACGAGAAGCTCATGATGGCGTCTACAGGGCCCACCAGCCCGATCCTAAATTGCAAGACCGCCTTCGACGAATGGGCTACTATTGGCCCACGACGGTAGCAGATGCGATAGATTACGCTAAAAAATGCAAAGCCTGCCAAGTCCACGCGGACTTCATTCACCAACCATCCGAGTTTCTACATCCGATAGTGGCGTCCTGGCCATTCGAAGCATGAGGAATGGACATCATTGGTCCAATCACCCCACCTTCCTCCCGAGGACATCGCTTTATACTTGCGATCACTGATTACTTCTCTAAATGGGCGGAAGCTGTCCCACTCGCAGAAGTCAAGACTTCAAACGTGATCAACTTCCTTAAACACCACGTCATCTACCGCTTTGGACTACCCCGAAGGATCATCCATGATAATGGTCTGCAGTTTACAAGCCACATATTCTATCGGTTTTGCGATAAGCACCGTATTCAGAATGTCGCTTCGACACCGTACAACCCGGCAGCAAATGGGTTAGCAGAGGCGTTCAACAAAACAATCATCAAACTTCTCAAGAAGTTTGTCTCCTCCAACAAACGGGACTGGAACGACAAGCTCGGTGAGTGCTTGTGGGCTTATCGTATCACGGTCCGAACAGCCACCGGAAATACACCATTCTCCCTGGTATACGGAAGTGAGGCAGTCCTCCCCTTGGAGACACAGATCCCCTCACTATGTGTCGCCCTCACACACCAATTGACAACCGATGATAACTACCGACGTCGACTGCAAGAGTTAGAGGCCTTAGATGAAAAGCGTCTCCTAGTTCAGCAAAGGATCGAGCTATACCAAGCACGCATCTCAGGAGCCTTCAACAAGAAGGTCAAAATCAGAACATTCCAGGTAGGCAATCTCGTCTTGGCAGTCCGGAGGCCAATGGTCATGACTCATAAGACCGCCGGCAAATTCCAGCCAAAGTGGGAGGGCCCATTTATCATTGAGACGGTATTCTCCAACGGTGCTTACCGCCTTGCAAAGCAAAACAGAGACTTGCTCATGCTGCCCGTCAACGGCAAGTTCCTGAAGAAATATTATGTCTAAACGACATTCGCTACAAGGTCGTCGAGTCATGTACCCGCTGGTACTACTGAACTCACACCCTCAGCATTTCAGATTATCGAGTCATGTACCGGCTGGTACCACTGAACTCACACCCACAACATTTCAAGATTATCGAGTCATGTACCTGCTGGTGCCCCTTAACTCACCCCTACATCCCCTTTAGATTATCGAGTCATGTACCCGCTGGTGCCGCTGGACTCCCACTTTCTCAATAAGTTAATTTACCGAGTTATGTACCCGCTGGTGCCTCTGAACTCACATTTCGGTCACTCTTTCAGATAGTAAGTCACGTATGATTATACCTCTGAACTTGCTTCCCTGAAGAGATCCTCCCTCATGATCCAATACCCACACTCCCAGTGTACAAAAAGGGTAATCGATCCACAAATTTCCGAAAATGGACATGTCCTCATTACCTCTGAATCGTTTTCACTTCCACAAAAAATAAACCGCCCCTCACATAGAACCTCCACGTTCTCCTACCTCTGAGTCGTTCTATGTACTCCCTCTTCATTGAGCCCACTCCTGCCATGTCATCATTACCTCTGAGTGGGAAGGCTCCGTCGAAGAACCCTTCATGCTTGCCATGTCCACATTACCTCTGAGCAAGTATGTCGGTCTCCTTTCGATCTATTATCTGTACCCACAACCGGAGTACGACAAGGATAATAGGTCCACAAATATCCGTTGTTGACCACGAATATCTTCCGTGAAACCTCCCCTTCCATGTCCTTATTACTCTGAGCAGGAAGGTTCCACGGTAAAACCCTCATGCTTGCCATGTCCTCATGACCTCTGAGCAAATATGTTGGTTTTCCTTTCACCCTATTATCTGTATCCCGAACCAGGGTACGCTAAGGATAATAGGTCCACAAATATTCCTTTGATAAGCTTCTTAGCATAAATCTACTACCCCACCATGCCCCGGGAGTCCAGCTGCTCTACGGCATTCCTTTTTTTACGCACCGAGAACATCCATGACCACTTTGCCACGGCTGTTCCGGACATCCTGTCCAAACTTGTTATCTGTACTTAAAACCAAGGTACGCCTAGGATAACAGGTCCACAAATAATCCCCCAGTAAGTCCAATTCCACAGACGCCACAAGTACAAGAAAGAGATGATGAGTTGAAACAGGCTTATTTATTCAAAATTCAACGTACTACATCATTTGGGGATCACACCCCTTACAAAAAAAAGAGGAAAAGAGAAGCAAAAGAAAACAGACGGCGGATCACTGCTCTGGGGCACATAACGCCCTGAGACGGTCTGTCAGCAAAATAACCGACCGCTCAAACCTCTGGGAGGCTCGACGCTCTGCCTCGCGGGTCAGCACCGCCTCATCCTTCAGATGAGCGTGAGCCTGCCAGTTATCTTCAAATTTCTTAAAAGCCCGCTCCAGGCTATCCGAAGATCGGGAAACCTTCTCGGCCTCCCGAACAATCGACTCCTGCTCCGCCTGAGCAGCCTCCAGCTCTGACTCTAAGAAGGCCAATTGCCTCTGGAGCCCAAGAATCCGCTCCTTCATATCAGCAATTCCACGAGAAGCGGACTCTTCTCGAGCACGGCAAGCCTAACTTCTACGACCCAGCTGGCCATACGAAGCGGAGAACTTATCAAGGTCCCCCCGTACAACTGGTCCAGCAGTATCTCGGGCTAGCTTAATCCTATCCCGAGCAGCAATGAGGAAGCCACGCTCCCGCTTAATCGCAGCAGGCAAGCCCGCCTGTCGTATCGCCAGTAGTTGGGTCACAAGCTGATCAGCCTCTGTCAGCTTAGGTTCCAGCAGTGCAGCCAATCCCACCCCGCCAGGAAGGGACTTTAAGGTTGCAATTTGACCCCGAGCGCACCGAAGAGATAGAGAAAATGGGATCCCCCGTCCTATGGCAGTGTCTACGCCCCTTGTCAAATGACGATAGAAGCTGTCGACCACGTCCTACGTCGCCTCGTTCAGAGTCTCCGTCGAGGCCGGTGTCAACGGGAGCGTGGCTGGCAGCACAGAAGAAGACACAACAGAATCTGCCGCCCCTGTCACAAGAGAAGCAAACTCCGCACGAAAGGACGCTTGAACAGCGGCCAACTCCTCTTCGGCAGCCTGCAAAATTTGAATACTCGGCAGTGCTGAGAGGTCGGCCTCCGGAGCCGTATAATCCACAGAGGATGAGGCAGAGACCATCACCAACCCCATTTCCATCGGCTCAGAGCTGGCAGGAGGCTCCTCAACGTGAGATGGCAAAGGAGAAGGAACACTCCTTTCTTCCATATCACGGTAGACCGGGCCTTCCCCAAGAACATCCACGGCGGGAAGTAAAGGGTCAGGACCTGCAGGGCCAAGGCAACCATGAATCGATTTGACCCGGAGGATATGTTGATAGAGCAAATAAGCCCCCTCATTAGTCAATATCTGGCTTATCTTACCAGTGGAGGAGCATAAAGGCCGAGGTTCGCCTGCAGCCACCACAGCCTCTTCACCAACAGCTTCCGAGTCAGGTATAACAGACTCCTCCCCCCTCGCATCCTCGGGAGGGGATGCACCGAGATCGACGGCGTCTTGCTGAAGATCAGCGGTCTCGGAGACAGGTCCGAGGAAACCTTTGTCACCCCGGGCCGAGACCTCGGCAACCTGGGAGTCTCCAGCCGCCGCTGAAAGAGCCCCCGCAGAAAGGACCGCAGCACACATGTCGCTAATCAAAGCAGCAAGGGCCGGATCAGCTTCAGGGGTGGTAGACGATCCAGGAGAGGCCGGTTTATCGGACACCTACAAAGAAAAGTGATTAAGTCATATCTCCAAAAGAAAAGAAAACTACAACAAAGAGAGGGCTACGACTTGGTCTTACCTCCGGAATAGCGTCTGTATCTTCACCCTTCTCGGTGATAAGTAATCCACGAGACCTAACAGCGGCTCTCTTCATGGAAAAGGTCGCTCTACTGTCAGAAGACTCGGGTCTGACCCGTTTACGCGAGGGACCAGACACGGCTGAAGGTTGTTCTTCTATCACTACTCCCTCTTGCATAGTAAACAACAGATCCTCCGCCTGTTCGTCGGGTGTGGGAAGCGGTTGATCCGCTACTTCTTCACCCCCACCAGAGAGGGAACCGTCGCTGTCACCATCGTCCTCATCCTCAGCCGACTCGGAAGGTTCTGATTCAGGAAGGGGGACCTGGAGCGCCAGTTGCTTTCTAACCTTAGCCCCTTTGGGCTTCTTCTCTAAACCGGTACCCACGATAAAACTGGTACTCGGATCAAAGTTAACAGGAGGCTTGTTCGCCATAACGTGATATAAAGCAGCCACGTACAAAATTTCCTTCGGCGCCTTAGCATCGGGAACTGAGAAGCTGGACCGAGTATGATAAGTGTCGTAATAATTCCACGTTCGGACGCCGTCAAGAATGTTGCCTTCAAAACCCAAACAAGGGTTGGGACAATCAAGGAACAACTGGCTATAACCAAACTGGCAGGAAAACCTGCTAGGTAGGTAAGGTTCCAAGTATACATTATCTCGATTGCGATAAACCAGATGTGCGGGGCGGATATTGCGCAACCAAGCAAGCATATCCGAAGATAGAAAATGAGAAGGTCCAGTACCATCAAGGTGTACCTTCCTCACTTCCTCATCAGAAAAAGAAGGAACAGACACAAAGAGGTCACACCCATCCACTCTCGCCAGCGCCCTCCGACAAGCTGGCATAGTGTTGTATTCCCAGGACCGGTGATGGCATTTGAAGAGGAAAGCATCTTCGAATGTAGCATCTTCCGCTATCCCAGGTCCCAGCAAAGACTTGTAGTGCATCGCCAACCACCCCATCAGGTAGTGGAAAGGCAGTTCTACGCGCTCAAAATCCAAAGTCTTCTTGCAAGCAATAACCTTGGACGAGAATGTTCGTAGACCATGGTGTATGATGCACACCATAGCAGGAAGGAGGGCCAATCTAACTCTGAATACTAGTTTAACGGCAGGGAGGATGAAATGACGACCAATCCTCTCGACAGAACCCGCTCCTCCCGAAATTACGCAGTTCCGTAGCCATATCATCAAAAATCCAGCCAGAAGCGCCTTCTCCGACATCTATTTGGTCCCGTAGTGAAAATAACTAAGAGAGTCAGCTTGACTCCCGAATATATCGCTCTTAGATCGCGACTTCTTGACACTTGACATCAGATCCTTTACCTCTGCATGCGTTCGAGGGGCTCGGGGAGTAACTTCGCCAGAAGGATCAACTCTAAAAAGATAATTAATCCAGGATGTGGTATGGGGAGCGGTCCCCTCGGAGCTATCTGTCGTTTTTATAGCCATCTGATGACAAGCACTATGGTGGCACAACAACTCCCGATACACCACAACAGAACCCGGGAGTTGCCTGTCCAAGGCCTCGAACTCCTCATTCGACGGGGTATACACCTCGAAAGGCTCATTTCCCTATAGAAGTTTAGAGACAGTATACATCTCGTGAAGAGCAAGCCCCAGCTCCCCTACTGGTGCAAAGAACGTCCCCGTTTGCCGGCTATACATCTCCAAGAACGCTACGAACAGTAGTTTATTAATGGGAAGCCCGTGACAAGTGCCCCGAATGGCATGGTAAAGCCCTACCTCCCGCAAGAATGTTTCATAGGTCTGCAAAACCCAAGTAGTCAACTGGGCCCACGTAGAGGTGGGGTTTATCCAATTCGGCAGTGCCAGCCTACAAACAGGATAGGACTTCTTGCGAACGAGCCGATTCAGGAAAGTATCAGCTTGAGTAAGTGTGAAGTTGGGACCGTATATATTCATAAAAGAGCCCGGGGCCAGACCCATCATATACCGGAGGACGGAATCCTTACCCGCATACGCTGACCGCATTATAATGGATGTTGCCCATCAACATCCCTGATTGAGTAGAAGTTAAGTTACACACCATCTTCCTGTCCAGCAATACCATATTGAACCATGACAAAGGATAATGACGTTCCATGAGAGGAATATGGATTGCCACCCCATCCAAAGAGAAATCCCAGTTCTTGGTAATCTCTAAAACTCGGGGATTCTTGATGATTAAAGCATCTCCAAAAAGGAACAAAGGCTTCAGGTATTTTCCATCCAGCTTCCCAGTATTCATCATGGAACGGAGGTAATGGAGGGTCTGATTCTCAATGGCCTTCAACCTCTCCGAAGGCTCATCGGTAGGGAATTGATTCAACACATGCTTAATTAAGTCGTCAAGGCGCACGCCCAAGGCAAATTGATTTGAACCCACTATAAGCTCCCCAGCAGGATTCACGGGCAAATTCACTGGAGAAAGGCGAAAGAAACGAGGTTAGAAGATAGTCAAAAGACAGAAGCATTGAAAAGATAATTTGAGTCTATGCGGCTCGGGTCGTCACAGCCTCATGCAGCTCAGCATTTAGATACGTCCATGTGGTTTTGTGCATCGTAGCCGCATGCACCTCCGAGTTAGCCGAGTCCATGCAACTCAAATTCAGACGAGCTTATAGACTCATGCGGTTCAGGTTAAGCACGCCTACGAAGCCAGACCCACGCGAGCTGACACGGATACAAGAAAGCGAGCTTATGCGGTTCGAAAGTGAGCGACGCTTATGCGGCCCAAATCAAAAATGTATATGCGGCTCAGATCGAGTATATACAAGCTCATGCGACCCCAATGGGGGAAGTGCTTATGCGGTCACATCGATAAGCCTCGTACATACGGCTTGTGCATAAAGTATGCAGCAGAGCCATGGCAACAGTTAGGGTTTTCAAACGACCCTTACCAGCAATAGGCGGGTGGACATCAGGGTAAAAAGCAGGCACGCCAGTCGGCGGAGGAGCCACCACGTTCGCCGCCGCAGTCGATGAAGACGCGGCCTTCTTGTCCTTCGCTGCCGCAGAAGATGAGGCGGCCTTCTTGTCCGTAGCAGCAGCGACCTTCTTGGGAGCCATTGTCGATCGATTGAAGGAAGAAGACGAAGAGCAAAGTCGGCGATAGGGAATTCGAGCAAAGAGAGAGGGTAAAGAAATCCCCAAGAGACTAAACGACTCTTATTTATAGACGAAAGAGACCCACGAAACAAACAGACGTCTCGAATTGTGCCTCGGATTACGCACTGCTTCAAAAGACAAAGGCAAAAATGCTTCGGTCAAGGCAAAACCGACCCTTGGGATCCTCTCCCAAAAGGTGGCGTTAAATCAAAACGAATCAAGAGCATTTAATGAAGATTTGTACACGTAGTCAGGACACGTGGCAAAGAGCCTATGCGGACAGATGAATCTATGCGACTGGGACACTTATGCGACATGAACGGGACCATGCTTTTTATTCAAAGTGTTTCAATTTTGCAAATTGAAAACTTTGAAGGGGGTCATGTAGAAGCATGGAAAATATCAGAATAATGGTCCATGCGGCTCCGGATACGAAGCCCATGCGGCTCATATGGGAGCTGTCTTATACAGTTCAAAGGAAGACTCTCCGTCTCATGTGGCTCGAGAGTGTATGCGGTTCAGCAGGAATATGCGGCTCGATCGATGCCACGTGTCCCCCTGTGATCCTTCCCTACAGCTGACCCTTTGAAATAGTGGCCTCATTTAATGCTCTGACACGGTTTGACGACTGTGGCGGCTCTGGCATAAAGTGTCATAATGGCTCTGCCATAATGACAGACACTTCGGAAAAAGAAGAAGATCTCTGACCCGATCCGTCAGAAATCCTAGGTTGTCACGTGGCAAATCTCATGCGGCTTAAATAGAGAGCAGCTTCATACGGCTCACTGAGAAGTCACCCTATCTGACTAGCAGAAATCAGCCATATGCGGCCCACTGAGAGCTCAGCCCCTGCGACTCAATACAATGCTAGCTCATGCGGCTCGCAAAGACTATGCATATGCGGCTTATTGAGAGTTCGTTCCCTGCGGTTCGATGAAGCATTATCCTATGCGGCTCACGAAGAGTATCTTCCTGCGGTTCAAGTGTTGTCCATCCTATGCGGCTCTGGCAGGACCCACAATCAAAACACGTGGCATCGGATCAATCAATGATTTGACCGAATCTCAACAAATATATTTGACATCATCATCATAATTACTGAGATCAAGGCATATCATTTATCATCAAGCCAACGGGACACGTGGCGAGCAATCGGATATTGGTAGAATCCATCATGGAGATTTAAAGCAGTTAGCATTAATTGCTCACAAGATTCGGTGCTATCCTCATTAATGGCCGAGATTCATTGTAATCAGGATCAAGGGTTCAGATAGATTGAAGGAGCGCCGACATTCCAAACAAATAATCATTAGTAAACCCTAATGATCATACTCCACTCTTATAAATAGCCAGCATCATTTCTTTGCATAGGGACCGACAACAAAAGAATAAAAAAAATATACAGAGTCAGAGAGAGAATACACAGAGAGAGAGAGAGAAGCCAGGAGAGCAACAGAGGAGCAACAAGAGCACTTCTTCGTCAACGCCAACCATCTTTTCACAAGGAGCCAAGGCTGCATACCGATCATCCAAGGAGTAAGGCAGGGCTGCCGTCGCCTTCCCGAGCCTCTATCGTCATCCCCCAGAATCTAAAATAAACAATTGTACTTAGATTGCTGTACCTAGGTTTTCGTCCCTAGGCTTTCTTTGTACAAGCGAGTTTGTATTGTGAATCTAAGTTCAGTCCTCCGATAATTGTTTTGTACTTTTACAATCAATGGCAAACAACACTGTTAGTTGACACCCTAACCTGTGAACTTAGGACAAATTTCTGAAACTGAGATTTGGGGTTATTTCCTATACTCTCTACCTCAAACACACTGATTAGCTGACACCTAGAACCGGTGACACATGACACATTAGACTGTAAATCAACTCACACTCTTATTTTCAGGATACACACATACACATACTGTTTTAACCTGTCTGCCATGTTCCTGAGAACACTCAACCCCCTCACCCTCATAGACACCATCACATGACACCACATTGATTGGGTTGGTTGTTGAATCATTTGATTTGGGTTTATGAGGATATATGTGATACTTGTATATATATAGGTGGTATGTTGAGTTGGATACCTGAGTTAGGATTGAATATGTGATGCTGAGTTCGAAGGATTTAGAGGGAGAGTTGACATTTGGTTTGGTATGTTGAGTTGGTATTTCGAAATACCTGAGAATTATGAGGATGTTTGGCTTTGGCAATTTGGTTGCATTAGCTAGCAGTAGGCCTTATCTGAGATAAGTACTAGGTTTTCCTGAGATTTGAGTTTGGCTCTGATTCCTGAGTTTGGGTGTTACATAAGATTGGTTGTACTGCCATAGAAGGGTAATTTGGAGTTAGAGGAGTAGCAGTGAGCTTGAGGTTGCATTGCCTGCAATGCATAGTAGCAGCAGGAGCTTGCAACTGTGGCAGCCTTGCCATGGCTTGCCCTGTTATGGCAATGCCTTGTGGCAGCAACATTTGCAGCAGGCAATGTACTGCAGCACATGCCAATGCATCTACTGTAGTAGAAATAGAAGGAGCAGAGGACAGAGGTTAGAACTCATTTTTCCTGAGTGGAGACTTGTATTCCTTAGTCTGATTAGGTTTAGTTCATGTAGGGGTTGATGTTGTGAGTTTAGTTGGATTTTGGCTGAGGGTGTCAAGGGATGGAGGTTCAAAATGAGCTTGTGGACTGAATACTTAGGACAGTCATATAAACTATTTTTGATCCCAGTTATGCACAACTGAGTTTTAATGAGATTATGTAAGGGTTTTGTTTGTGTAGGGATATAGGATTTGGTTGGTATAGGAGTTGGGTCTTGAGTTCATTGTTTGAACTGTTAGAATTTACAATGAATTCTCTGAGATCCTAAACCTTGGCTGAATACTAACTGAGAATGGTTTTCAATGTAAACCTGAGAATAAAGGGACTGCTCTGCACACATGTACACCCTCCACTTGACACTTAGCTCACTCACATCATGCCCCCTTCACTTTATGTGTTATTTTATAATTGTGTGAGTTTAGCCTTGTTCTGAGATTTGATGAGTGGGTAGGGGCTTAGCAAGCAGCAGGCAAATGCTTGCCCTGCCTTAGTCCTGCTATTGAGTCCTGGATCAGCTGGATGTCGAGTTCAAGCCACTCCTTTATGAGTCAGTTGTGATGCATAGGCCTTTAGCTATATTGTGTATAGGTATGATTGTACATGGGTTATAGAAAGTGAGTTATCTGTGGTGATTAAGTAGTAGTTGTATTAGAGGATTCAGAGGTATTAGAGTGAACTTGAAAAGGTTCCCAGGCCATGACATGACATTGACAGCTAGGTATGGTTGAGATATGAGGGTATACCTATGTGAGTATGATATATATAAATATAGGTTTGATACTTAGTATAGATATAGGTTGAGTGTCTTTGGGTGAGTATTTAGATTTGAGGCTTAATGCATACACCTTAAGGATATGTGGTATGGGTATTGGATAATAGGTTAAGGTCATGGATGTAGGTAAGTTAGATTGGCCTTAACTTGTAGCATGAGTAGAAAATGTGGGTAGTCTTAAGTATAGGTAATGGGATCACCTATGTGATATGTGATAGGGTATTGGGCATTAAGGTATTGGCTTACATTGTGTTAAGGTATAGGTTGATATTTGGATGTTGATCTGGTATGACCTAGAAAGAGCCTAGTTAACCTTGGTTTGACTCAACAGTCGACCAAACCCTAGAATTGACCAAGGGTTGACCCAATAGTTCAAGATTGACTAGATGTTGACTTGGGTTGACCCAGAGTTGACCAGGTTTGACTTGGACCTAGTTTGACCTATATAGTTGACCAGGGTTGACTTAGAGTTGACTTTGACCTAGATTGGCCTATAAATCATGTAGATTGTATCATAGACTTCATTTGTCTTATTTTAAACATATTATAACCTGTACTGCTCTATTTAGGACATTGTGACTCTGGTGTAGACATCTGACATTACACTACTCTTTTCAGAGTATCAGGCGAGTACATTCTCTGATAGTTCTCTCATTTATTTGCCAGTTACTGTATTTCAGTTCTATTTAGTTTTATGTGATTCTCTGATACCACACGTATGGATATTTTTGGATTCATGTATGCGACACACTCACCATATTATCTGGCCTCTATTACTGGAATCACTGGAATCATTCTGGAATCTATTTCTGGAATTATTATATTTTGGCTGGACTCATCTCGATTCTCGTGTTGAATTCTGGATTCATTTGTTTACAGGATGGGAAAATATTGAGTAAGACATGTAGACATACCCCAAATCTAGAATCTTCAACTAGAATCTACTGGAAGCATAGCTATCTCTCGCCTGATCAGTGAGAGGTGTGCCTGATTATCTACAGCCGTTTACATGTCGATCTCGGTATTTTAAAACACACTATTAGATTAGCTGGACTCACCTGGATTCTTGATCACTACCTAGAATCATCTGGTACTGGATTCATCTTGTATTAGATTCATCCCGTACTGGATTTATAGCAGTTTATACTTGTTTTACATTTACTGCCTGAACTTATCATGTTACCTTAGTTCAGCTAGTTTTAATTACAGTCGTCATTGCCATCATTCTTCTCTTGTTTAGTTACTTTACTTTCCTTGTATCTTACTGTTTCTCTATACCATCACCTGTATATAAACTGCCATATTCATCAATAAAACTGTTTATAACTGCTTTATAGTTCCCTGTCATTTACTTGGGTTTTCTTGATGAGTTGTACTCGTTCCTGTCCTGACTGGACCTGTTGAAAATTTTACAGATGACTGCCCTGAGGACTCATGCCCTACATATTACTGAGGAGATGGCTTAGCTACCTATGGCCCCGACACTCAGGAGTGTTCGGAGTTTAGTTAGTCTGTCTTGTTTTAGTTTTTCCTATTTAGAACTGGAATTGTATATAGAGATTTGAGACTTGAGATGTATTTGAGATTGTTTGAGTTGGTGTTATTTTATTAGTAGTTTTGTTGTCTTCAATTCTTAGTTTATTTCTGTGTTATCTTATCGTGCTTAGACTGTGATTGAGTTACACCATATCTTATACTTGTCCTCCGTTCGGAGTTGATCATGATGAGTATATTATATACTGCATGAGTTGATGGTTAGTTAGAGACTTAGAACAGCGTTCTACCGCCGACTCTGCGGCGTAGGCTGGGCGTTGTTACATGCTCGTACCCTCACAGTGGGTGCGGGTCGTGACACGTTTTTAGTGGTGGCCCATGCAGGTCGAGAGTCGCATTGGTGCGATATCGTGGTAGTACGGCGACTTAGTTGTACTGTTGCGAGCCTGCAATAGGATTGAGAGATAGGCTTTAATGGAGAGGCGCTCAATCACAGTTAGGAAAAATTTTGCTTCGATTCATGCCATCTACATATCTTGTTGATTGTCTTCTTGAAATAAACTGTCCTCCTTTGATTTTATCGATTCCTGCTCAGTATTGACTTCCTTTTCGATCTGTCTTCAGGTTGGTGGAGATACGATCACATCGCTCTGGTACAGTAGCCGCTGTAGAGGGGTCTGCCACCTCTCACCTTCAGCAGCCAGTCCCTGGTACCGCAGCCCCAGTCATGCCAGCTGGGGTGGATGTTTCAGCAGCTTTTGGAGATCCATCAGCTGGGGTGGGTGTTCCATCAGCTGGAAGGCAGAGTTCGGTGCTTCCCGAGATCCTTCTACCGCAGCAACGTCCACCTGCGGGGATGGTAGATGCTGCTCATCTATTTTCTTTCGTGGAGAGGATTCTGGCGTCTCACCAGCAGTAGCAACAGCAGCAGACTGCCGATTATCGTCAGGGGATTGACGAGGCCCACCAGCTAGTTCGTGCTACAGTAGAGATGGTGACTGCTCAGGGGGAGCAACAGCAGCTTCGTCGGAAGGAGAAGGATATACAGGACTTCCAAAAGATGCATCCCAGAGAGTTCCTGGGCACTGAGGGCATTCATTATGCAGACGACTGGATAGAGCATATCGAGGAGATATTCAGGCTAGCAGAGATACCAGATCGACTCCATATCGAGGCGACGGGCAGTCAGATGCAGGACTTAGCCCGTGCGTGGTACCAGACAGATCCCAGAGTGGGAGTTGAGGGCCAGACTTGGGCCCAGTTCAAGGAACTGTTCAAGGAGCAGTTCTTTCCTGATGTGGCCTTGGGAGGCATAGAGGCATAGTTTGAGGGTCTGGTTCAGGGAACCCAGACGGTAGCTGAGTACACCGGGGAGTTTTGTCGATTGGCCCGGTTCATAGATGACTTCACTGAGAAGACGAAGGCGAAGAAGTTCCGCCGAGGCTTGATTCGAGAGGTTCGGTCGCTGACTAAGAGCGATCGGAACGCTACCTTTGCAGAGATATTTTCTGGGGCTATGGCAGCGGAGGACGACCTAGGGTTAAAGTTGAAGAGAGGTCGTGACTTCCAGAGTGGTAGAAGCAGCGGAGGCCAGGCCAAGAGGCCTCATGTTCAGATTCAGCAGACCCGGGCACCAGTGATGGTTCAGCAGGTGCAGCATCAGCATCGGGGTCAGGACCCAAAGACGATTAGTTGTTCCTACTGCAGGAAGTTGGGACACACCAGGAAGCAGTGTAGGAAGAGGCTGAAGGTTTGCTATTCCTGTGGGTCTGAAGCCCACCAGAAGATAGACTATCCCTTTGCACCTCCTCTTGAGGGAGCTAGGCCACCTGTAGCTCAGTACCAGAGGGGTGGAGCTTTTGCGATGGCGGTCGAGGAGACCGACGCTGCAGGTGATGGGATAGCAGGTTTGTCCTTCTTATTATTCTTTCCCACTTTCCTGTGTGACTCCATTAGTACCTGCCAGGATATTGTTTTAATTGCTAGATAGTGTAGCTACCCCGATCGAGACTGTGAAATCACGACCAGTAGGATTATGTTGCTTCGACCTTGATTGCTGGGGGTTTGACCTAGGAAGGGTGCGATCATTTTAATTTCGAGGACGAAATTTTTCTAAGGTGGGTAGGATTGTAACACCCAGTTTTCCAGATGAGGGTAATTTTAAAATTTTATAATTTTTAATTATTTATTATTGATATTTAATTCATATTATGATTTTTAGTGATTTTAATAAATTTTAAACTATTTTTAAAACTGATTTAAGTCATGACTTGTGATTTTGATGTGCTGCTAGTGAAACCTGAGAGACTGCATGACCTAGAGCCTAACCATGTCATTAGTATGATTAATTATCATTTTTAGCCTAGGGGTATTTTGATCATTTTGACTTATTTGAATTATTTGGTGATTTGTTAAATTGGTGAATTCTAGTTTAACTTTGACTTGTTGAGACCTAGTGGACTAGCCTAGAAGCTAACCCTAGCCATGGTGACCCTAGTCTAGGTTGAGTTAATCTATTTTAGTCATTAGAGAATAGGTTTAGAATAAGAGGATTTGGTTTAGTGAATTTAAGTCATGGCTTATGCCTAAATGGTTTAATTGATCATGACTTAAGCCCATGGGCCATTTAGTGAACCCTAATCCTAATTAATGAACCTATGAGCAGCCACATAGGGATCCCCACCCTATTTAAACACTTGTTCATTAGGGCTTGCCTCTTTTTATCATTCCTACACTTGGAGAAAAGAAAGGTAAGTTTTCCCTTCCAAAAAATCCTATTTTATTCATTTGATCTCCTTTTTCATCCTAGTCTTTTGCATTGGGTTCTAAATTGAGTTTATGGACTGTTGGTGGAGAGCCATTTCAGTTTGGGATCAATTTGGAGCATTTGGCCATCAAGAAGGACACCCCCCATTTGGAGCTTTTCCATGCAATTTGCACCAATAGGTAAAATCCTTTAAATTGTTTTAAATTTTAGTTTTCTTTGCATGTAGGGCTAGATCTAGGAGTCCCCTAGGTGTCTCTGAAATTTGGGTGAATTTCGTGTCCGTTTGGTGTCCGTATCGGACACGTATCGTATGGTATGTTAGGTGTTCGATGAAATGCCTCTATGGATTAAATGTTATTATTTTTCGAAACAAATTATATATTTGGATAGCTCTTTATTTGTAGATTATATATGTGTATGACTGAGCACAAATTTAGGAGTTTTTCGTGTCCAAATCGGGCACGCACCGCACACACGGGACACAGCACAGGCCTCGTGCAGTCCCTTGCTGCCCGAGTGTCCTACAGGACACGACACGGATATTCATGGCACAATTTTTGGTGGACACGTGTGTGCAATCACTGACACCACCCACACAAAATTTCACGAGTCTTCGTCGACTGTGCGCGAAGATATCGAGGCTGCACTGATTTTACACTATCACTGCACGCACGAAAATCTCTCTCTGATACGGCTTTAAAACACAGACACGACACAACTTGGCCGCGACTCAGGCACCTAGGAACATACCCCTATATCCCACGTGTCACCTTGAAAGAACACGGCTCGTCTCGAGCACTGAGTCGTGTCCAATCGGACACGACATGGCTGCACGAGCCTACCTGTGCACACAGTCTGGCATGCCCTGTTTTGCACGATCTGGACACTTCGTGTCCATTGTTTGGAAACGGGAACATCCCTAGTTGACACGTACACGTGTGTCTAACTTCGGGGTGTGACTGGAATGGAAATTTTATGGTTTTCGAATGTCAAATTAGTGTTCGAACCATCACTGATACTGTGTTATCAGGGTGTTCAGAATTCTTGATGTGTTTGAATGAAATGTTGAGTTTCAAATGATAATTTGATATTGTTTAAATTTGTGTTTATGTGGATCTTGGGTTATTGATTGGGTTAACAGAAATTAATGTATTCACTGATTTCAAATCATCTCATACACACACTGTTAGTTGACACCCTAACCTGTGAACTTAGGACAAATTTCTGAAACTGAGATTTGGGGTTATTTCCTATACTCTCTACCTCAAACACACTGATTAGCTGACACCTAGAACCTGTGACACATTAGACTGTAAATCAACTCACACTATTGTTTTCAAGATACACACATACACACACTGTTTTAACCTGTCTGCCATGTTCCTGAGAACACTCAACCCCCTCACCCTCATAGACACCATCACATGACACCACATTGATTGGGTTGGTTGTTGAATCATTTGATTTGGGTTTATGAGGATATATGTGATACTTGTATATATATAGGTGCTATGTTGAGTTGGATACCTGAGTTAGGATTGAATATGTGATGCTGAGTTCGAAGGATTTAGAGGGAGAGTTGACATTTGGTTTGGTATGTTGAGTTGGTATTTCAAAATACCTGAGAATTATGAGGATGTTTGGCTTTGGCAATTAGGTTGCATTAGCTAGCAGTGGGCCTTATCTGAGATAAGTACTAGGTTTTCCTGAGATTTGAGTTTGGCTCTGATTCCTGAGTTTGGGTGTTACATAAGATTGGTTGTACTGCCATAGAAGGGTAATTTGGAGTTAGAGGAGTAGCAGTGAGCTTGAGGTTGTATTGCCTGTAATACATAGTAGCAGCAGGAGCTTACAACTGTGGCAGCCTTGCCATGGCTTGCCCTGTTATGGCAATGCCATATGGCAGCAACATTTACAGCAGGCAATGTACTGCAGCACATGCCAATGCATCTACTGCAGTGGAAATAGAAGGAGCAGAGGACAGAGGTTAGAACTCATTTTTTCTGAGTGGAGCCTTGTATTCCTTAGTCTGATTAGGTTTAGTTCATGTAGGGGTTGATGTTGTGAGTTTAGTTGGATTTTGGCTGAGGGTGTCAAGGGATGGAGGTTCAAAATGAGCTTGTGGACTGAATACTTAGGACAGTCATATAAACTGTTTTTGATCCCAGTTATGCACAACTGAGTTTTAATGAGATTATGTAGGGGTTTTGTTTGTGTAGGGATATAGGATTTGGTTGCTATAGGAGTTGGGTCTTGAGTTCATTGTTTGAACTGTTAGAATTTACAATGAATTCTCTGAGATCCTGAACCTTGGCTGAATACTAACTGAGAATGGTTTTTAATGTAAACCTGAGAATAAAGGGACTGCTCTGCACACATGTACACCCTCCACTTGACACTTAGCTCACTCACATCATGCTCCCTTCACTTTATGTGTTATTTTATAATTGTGTGAGTTTAGCCTTGTTCTGAGATTTGATGAGTGGGTAGGGGCTTAGCAAGCAGCAGGCAAATGCTTGCCCTGCCTTAGTCCTGCTATTGAGTCCTGGATCAGCTGGATGTCGAGTTCAAGCCACTCCTTTATGAGTCAGTTGTGATGCATAGGCCTTTAGCTATATTGTGTATAGGTATGATTGTATATGGGTTATAGAATTGAGTTATCTGTGGTGATTAAGTAGTAGTTGTATTAGAGGAGTCAGAGGTATTAGAGTGAACTGGAAAAGGTTCCCAGGCCATGACATGACATTGACAGCTAGGTATGGTTGAGATATGAGGGTATACCTATGTGAGTATGATATATATAAATATAGGTTTGATACTTAGTATAGATATAGGTTGAGTGTCCTTGGGTGAGTGTTTAGATTTGAGGCTTAATGCATACACCTTAAGGATATGTGGTATGGGTATTGGATAATAGGTTAAGGTCATGGATGTAGGTAAGTTAGATTGGCCTTGACTTGTAGCATGAGTAGGAAATGTGGGTAGTCTTAAGTATAGGTAATGGGATCACCTATGTGATATGTGACAGGGTATTGGGCATTAAGGTATTGGCTTACATTGTGTTAAGGTATAGGTTGATATTTGGATGTTGATCTGGTATGACCTAGAAAGAGCCTAGTTAACCTTGGTTTGACTCAACAGTCGACCAAACCCTAGAATTGACCAAGGGTTGACCCAATAGTTCAAGATTGACTAGATGTTGACTTGGGTTGACCCAGAGTTGACCAAGTTTGACTTGGACCTAGTTTGACCTAGATAGTTGACCAGGGTTGACTTAGAGTTGACTTTGACCTAGATTGGCCTATAAATCATGTAGATTGTATCATAGACTTCATTTGTCTTATTTTAAACATATTATAACCTGTACCGCTCTATTTAGGACATAGTGACTCTGGTGCAGACATCTGACATTATACTACTCTTTTCAGAGTATCAGGCGGGTACATTCTCTGATAGTTCTCTCATTTATTTGCCAGTTACGGTATTTTAGTTCTATTTAGTTTTATGTGATTCTCTGATACCACACGTATGGATATTTCTGGATTCATATATGCGACACACTCACCATATTATCTGGCCTCTATTACTGGAATCACTGGAATCATTCTGAAATCTATTTCTGGAATCATTATATTTTGGCTGGACTCATCTCGATTCTCGTGTCGAATTCTAGATTCATTTGTTTACGGGACGGGGAAATATTGAGTAAGACATATAGACATACCCCAAATCTAGAATCTCCAACTGGAATCTACTGGAAGCATAGCCATCTCTCGCCTGATCAGTGAGAGGTGTGCCTGATTACCCACAGCCGTTTACATGTCGATCTCGGTATTCTAAAACACACTATTAGATTAGCTGGACTCACCTGGATTCTTGATCACTACCTAGAATCATCTGGTACTGGATTCATCTTGTATTAGATTCATCCCATTCTGGATTTATAGCAGTTTACACTTGTTTTACATTTACTGCCTGGACTTATCATGTTACCTTAGTTCAGCTAGTTTTAATTACAGTCGTCATTGCCATCATTCTTCTCTTGTTTAGTTACTTTACTTTCCTTGTATCTTACTGTTTCTCTATACCATCACCTGTATATAAACTGCCATATTCATCAATAAAACTGTTTATAACTGCTTTATAGTTTCCTGTCATTTACTTGGGTTTTCTTGATGAGTTGTACTCGTTCCTGTCCTGACTGGACCTGTTAAAAATTTTACAGATGACTGCCCTGAGGACTCATGCCCTACATATTACTGAGGAGATGGCTTAGCTACCTATGGCCCCGACACTCAGGAGTGTTCGGAGTTTAGTTAGTCTGTCTTGTTTTAGTTTTTCCTGTTTAGAACTGGAATTGTATATAGAGATTTGAGACTTGAGATGTATTTGAGATTGTTTGAGTTGGTGTTATTTTATTAGTAGTTTTGTTGTCTTCAATTCTTAGTTTATTTCTGTGTTATCTTATCGTGCTTAGACTGTGATTGAGTTACACCATATTTTATACTTTTCCTCCATTCGGAGTTGATCATGATGAGTACATTATATACTGCATGAGTTGATGGTTAGTTAGAGACTTAGAACAGCGTTCTACCGCCGACTCTGCGGCGTAGGCTGGGCGTTGTTACGTGCTCGTACCCTCACAGTGGGTGCGGGTCGTGACACCATGGGTCGATGACACGTGTCCTTTGACTCAACTCATCCAAGATCTCAGCAACAGAAAGATCTTCTTCTCTGCTACGTGCCGGCTCACAACAGCAACATAAAGAAGTCAACCCCTCGATCCGGGCACATCATCCATGCGCCTCCATCAGCAATCAACACGTGGCGTCCCCGCGTACAAGCGTATCCTATATGCGCGCATGAGCAGCCAGCCTGTAAAACTATAAATAGAGGGATCATTTCCTTCTTCTACACACGGACCGACCTACGTGCACACATATCAACCTCCACAACGAACAGACAGAGACTTCACACTACCAGAGAGGTAGATACAGACACTCAACGTCTTCCTCCTCTCAGCAAGCTCCAGCACCCAGAGTAATCCAGACCTTCAGAGAACCGATAACCGTCGTCAGATCGTCAACGGAGTCAACACATTATCACTCACTCCATTGGCACAAGGAATCCAGATTAAACAAAAGTGTACTCCTAGGACTACGCCTAAGTCCTATATTGTAACACTGTTCTGTTTGTGTTGAAATTTACAATCAAAGAATTTTAATGGCAAACATTAATTATGATGAGACATATGCTGTTGTTGCTAGACTAGAAGCTATCCACATATTTTGTGCATTTACATGTTTTCATGATTTTAAATTATTTCAAATGGACATAAAAAGTGTATTTTTTTAATGGATACTTGAAAGAAGAAGTCTTTGTGAAACAACTCCTGGTTTTGAAGATTTTTAAAAACCCGATCACGTCTTCAAACATAAAAAAGCATTCTAGGGTCTCAAACAAGCCCCTTGCGCTTTTTATACTTGAAAATAGTTTTTTAAAAGGAAGATTTGATACTACTTTATTTATCAAGTCTTTAGATGATGATATTCTTCTTGTGCAAATATATGTCGATGACATCATTTTCGGTTTACTAACGAAAAACTCATTCAAGAAGTTGCTAAGTGTATGTAGAGTGAGTTTGAGATGAGTATGATGAGAGAACTAAACTACTTTCTAGGACTTTAGATCAAACAACACTTATAGAGAACATTCATCAACCTAGCTAAGTATGCGAAAAACTTACTGAAGAAGCATGACTTCGACAACGCAAAGCTTATCGGAACTCCAACGGCTACATCGACCAAGCTTGACATTGATGAAAGTGGCAAACCAGTCGACCAGCGTAAGTATCGAGGTATGATTGGTAGTTTATTACATTTAACTGTTAGTCATCCTGATATTATGTTTAGTGTTTGCATTTATGCTAGATATCAAGCTAATCCTAAGGAATCATACTTATGCGTCGAGTGCATCTTCCGATACCTTAAGGGAACTTCTATAGTCGGCTTGTGGTATCCCAAAATCAAATCGTTTGACCTAATCGATTATTCAGATGCAAATTTTTAGGATATAAAGTAGACCGTAAAAGTACCAACGATATGTGTCAATTTCCTAAGTAAAGTTTTAGTCTCCTGTTTAGCAAGAAGTAAAATTTTGTAGCACTATCACGACTTAGGCTGAGTATATTGTCGTAGGATGCTGTTATGCTCAAATTTTATGGATGAAGCAAACTTTAGAAGACTACAATCTACACTACACAAAGATTTCCATTTACTGTGATAATATAGTGTGATTAACTTGACTAAGAATCCTATTTATCACTCACGCACAAAGCACATAGAAATTCGTCATCACTTTTTACATTATCACCAACAATACGGGAATATTTGCTTAGAGTTTATTGACACAGATCACCAACTACCAAATATTTTCACAAAAACATTGGTTAAAGACCGCTTTAACTATTTGCATCGTGAGCTAGGTATACTTGAATTTTCAGATTCATGATGCATTATGATTAACAAAAACTCCTATAACTTAAAACTTTGAAAGTTATTAATTGAAGTTATTTTGTGTACAAGCCGAAAGGGCCCTTATGTCATACAGGTGTAAATAGCCTTAAGCGACATGGTGTACTAGTCTTTAGACTACCGCTAGCTGGGATCGGGCCCCTACAGCTAATCCAAAGAAATAAACATTATCAAATGTAGAAGTTTAAAAGTTATCAAGTGTATTTATCATTCAATATGCATTAATGAACTAGGAATACAAGTAGCCGAACTAGGACAGAACTCGGACCGGGTTTGGACCGAGTTCGATCGACGACGGTTCAAGTTCCAGAACTGTTGCTGCTGGCCCTAGCTCTATTTAAACATCATCTTCTTCATAGTTTTTCTCCATATCTCCACCGAAAAACTCCTCAAAACCCTAGTTCTAATCCTTCCAAGCTTTCCTTCTCCTTTATTCTTAGGTCTACGAAGCTCAGAAGGTGTTCTCCTCCATTCCTCCTTTAAGGTATCTCTATCTCTTTCTTTTCTCTTTTTATCTATGGCTCCCAAACTCCATAAGAAAAAGAAAGTCACTTCCCAAGCGGGTTCATCTTCAACTTCGGAGTGTGAGCCTATTAGCCTTTTCAGTCCCGCTTATCCTACTAACGACGAGGATTATGATTCGACATTCTTTCCTTCTGTAGAATATTCAATTGCTTGGTTTGACTCTTTTCATGGTAGTGACATTTGTCCTGGATGTTCCATAAATTTTACTATATTTTTGGAATACGCTCATACTTTTGAAAGACTCTGTCTTCGAGACTACTTTGAAACTGCTGACAATATATATAATAATGTTGTACGTATGTTCTATTACAATATACAAATTAGAGATGTCGATAGAATTTATTCTTGTGTCGGTGGTCATGAGATTGAATTTAACTCAACCGATGTGAGTGAATACTTTCACATGCCCGACGTTGGTGAAAAATTGGTTGATATTAATCATATTCAATTCCCCAAAGGTGTCCCCCTTGATTCATTTAATACGGCTCTATGTCACCCTAGACCTGTTCCTCAAATGGTAGGGTGTACTCAAAGCACCTTAATCAAAATTTCTATGAATTACATCACTTTATTTTCTCCTTTTTGCTTCCCAAAATGGGATCTTCTGATAAGATCACATTTTATGAGATGTCCGCGATGTATCATCTATATTTCAGTGTTCAGTTTTCTGTTCCCAAGACCTTTATGGCTTGGTTAAACGGTTGCAGGCGGCTGGGGCGTAGCCTGTTATACCTCATGCATCTAACAACTATTTTTAGAAGATTCAGAAGCAGTCTTGCCTTTCGTCCTTATTCTTCTACATTTTCTGAGCTGACTAGATCCAGGACTTATCCTAACCCACTTCCTCCACTCGATGCTGAACCTGCTCCTACTTCTACTCATGCTGATGATTCAGATGCTCATACTCCTGCTCTAGGCTTTGACCCGCAGTTCTATCAGCGGTTCGACGACTTTGTTGTTCTCTCTGAGCAACATTATCTGCGCTTTGATGAGTTTGTCACCCACTCGAGGCAACATCATCAAAGCTATGTTGATGCAGAGTTCCGACACACCTCACAGGCACAGGTGTTGAGGAATAGCATTGCTGATCATCACTAGAGTTTGGCATATAACCCTGCACATCCAGTTCACATAATCCATCATCCCAGTTTTGCTGGACCGAGGTTCGATGATGAGACTACTTTCCAACACTTTGATCCCACCACTACTTACGTTGATCCCCAACCACCTACTGCTCCTGGTGATGATGACACACAGATGTGCCGTGGGCTTCAGTTTATTATTTTTGAGTTTTATTTGCTAGAGATGATGATCTTTGTAGTTGCTTTTTGTATGAGTCTACACTATTCTAGTTAGACTTTATCTTTGTTCTAGTAATCATAAACTTTCATAGTTATGACTTTTTATGCACTTTTGATGTACTTCAGTTCAGTTCATTTTATGATATTTTAGTATTTTAGTTCACTGCTACTAGGTCTACTTATGTTGTGACTTGTATATTATGGTTATTACTCTGTTTCTTTATCTTTGTCTGCAAATTTTGGATAAATTATTGGCTTCACACATTAAGGGGGAGCTACACATTTTGTACATGACAAAGAAGGAGAATAGTAATACCAAAATTTTAAAAATTCAAACGATGAATCAAAGAACAAGTCAGGTATATTATTTCAAATTTATATATACTATATTTGGTATAGACTCAAGTTTGACAATTATCAAAATGAGAGATATTGTTGGCCCATTGCCTAATGGTCACACTTGATTTTGATAATCAAAGATGACTTAAGTTGATACACAAAATATACGAACTGCTGCTAATATTTCAGGAAAAGTGAAATCAATATCGAAGAGCGTACTACAGCTACAACAAGCATTCAAGTCGTCATCCAAAAGCAAAATTGAATCGAAATCGGATCGAGTCATTTTATATTTTATTCTATATTTTATTCTTTATTGAGTCTAGGACACATAATGTAAAATTGATCGGGTACTACTGGCTTAGGTTATCTACAATCCACTCATCTAAAAAGCCTACCCATTTATCTAAGCTTCACGTATCCAAAAAGCCATAAAAACCTATGCAAATTTGGCCATACAAAACATGTTCTGGAGTGACAGAACTCAAGCAAACCTTTGACCGAGTTCGGTTCGAGTTCGGCCCAATATATTTGAATATTCAGTTGCCTCCAAATCTGCATACAACGTTCGTCTGCAAGATCTTCGCATCTGAACTCTGTCCGAGTTTGGCCCCCCAAAACACCTATAAATAGAAGAGAATTTTTTTATTTCTAATCACTCATTCACTCTTTTCTTTATCTATTTCTAAACAATTTTTCAGTGATCTAAAGCTTTCACATTCCACCTATACATCTCTTGGCCAAAGCCAGTAACCTTTGTTCGATTTAGAGTCTTTGGTTTATAGAGTTGTAAAGAGGTTTTTCAAGTTCAGAAAACATCTAAATTTTTAGAGCCGGTCGGGCGCTCGTCACCAAGCACGGTATTGTGAAGTCTGCCGTGCACTTACCACTAAGCACGATATTGTAAAGAGACTGTAAGCTCTTAATTAGCTTGTGAATAGGGAATTAACAGTGGGCAAGTATACCTACGACTGGATTAGTCCTCTCAGAGGGAAACCTGCATATATATCGTGGCGTTCACTGAGTTTGATTTTCTATCTCTTGCTGCACTTACAATTTTGTCTCTTTATTATTGTCATAGTTATAAACTGCTTAAAAAATTTAATTGGTGATTATTTCTGCTGCACTCGCACACACTCTATTCACCTCCTCTAGAGGTGCTCAACGGTCCTACAAACGTGACTCCGGACAAAAGAATACTATCAGGATCTATTTATGAAATAGCAGTGATATATAAAATGAAGGAAATATCGTATGTGCACGTGAATTTAGAAAAAAATGGCAATGGCATAAACATGAGAAGCAGTAACCAAGTATGACTGAGAGGAAACAACAATAGAAAAATGCATGAATATACTGTATAGTAGGCAAGGTATGCTTGTCTGCGGTCCCAGTTGGTTGAACCTGCGAAGACAAGTTCCACAACTGCCTAAAGTAAATTCATAAGACATTACTCCAAATGTAAATATATACATTATTTAATTATATATAATAATATAATATTCATTAATTATTATTATTATTATTTTAATATAAGATTCTGGACTTGTTAGTTATCTATAATATAGCTACATTATTTACACAAGCATCATTTATACTTTGAACTAATTAATTTAGTGGCATTTAAAATGTATTAGAGGGACTTATGAGCAAATTTGTCAAAGCAAATTTGAAGATATGCATAGAAGCTGTTGTGTACAACTTCTTCCTATCTTTCCTGCTAACGTAGATAATGACAATTGTGTCCCACTTCTTTCTATATTTAGTTAGACATAGTAGCATATCTTTTGTAAAAAAACTAGGATGGTCCAATCATCTCCATATTTTATCGTGCTAGCTAGGATTGTCACGATCCGCACCCAGTATTTGGGCATGAGTAGTGGGTACGTCCAGCCTACGCTGCAGTGTCGACAGTAGAATGCTATCTAATTATCTCCATATTTATCAACCCAACCGCGCAGTTTATAAGACAATCCAGAATCCACAGATAAGTCCAATACAGAAAAATATTTACAAGATAACCACAACGAGAGAGACAGGTAAGAAATGAACTGAAATAGTCTCAAATAGGTAAATCTGGCACCCCGTACATGTCGTGTGCGACTGCTATCAGTCATGATCAGACATATTATGATGGAATGGGTAGTTCGCATGTCTACTAAGATATTTCTCTGCCCAGCTAGTATTCATGGAATCAAGTCACAAGCATGGTAATAATGTGAATTACAATCAAGAAATATAAATAAAATCCATGATACTAATCTCCGTGTGACGAGCGTGTCAGCAAGCAGAAGAAACATATGTATAACATGCAAAGGAAACTACTAGAATCGAAAGCAATCAGTATATTTACTTGCATGTGGTCCTGAGCTGCGGGTACGGGTCAATTGCTGAGTCAAAGTCCACCGAACCTATATTATGTATCAAATCTTGATCAACATATGAGATAACTAAAAATAAAGCTACTTAAGTTTTTACTAACTACCCGTGTATCTCTAAGGGTCTTAATGGTTTGTTTGTCTACCTTTTACCCTCTTCCACTATTGTTCAATACCTCCAAGCCTATCTCTGTTATTTAGTTGACTTACATACTTCCCACATGCATTCTAGTCTATAAATTAGAGTCTACTGTTGTTTTCAGAAATGGGAATCGATATAGTCTGGAGGATGTTACCTTCACCCATTTACTGTTACTAGCTTGCTAACCTTGCTCTTACCTATAGTCTAAACAATACCATGTGTAAATTTCCCTGTATATTAATGGGACTAGTACCTAATCTAGATGTTGGTACTAATATGAACATCCTATTGGGTCCTTCCCCAGGTAACTCACTGGTATATCCCAGGTCTGTATCTTACTCTGATACATCATGTGTAATCTAATATGGAATAAGTGACTATTAGATCAGTACTAGATGGTACAATATGGATAAACAGATACATCAACTTAACTGTACATTAGCACACTACCTACCACATACTCCATATTCCTGAAGATGACATATAAGTGTTGGGGACCTATGCTACGACACCCTATATGAGTCATGCTCGTATCAGAGGTTTGACACTCATGCTCCTCTACTCATATCTAAACTTCACACCCAGAGTACATGGTAGGGTATTACGGAGCTTCTCTTATTTGAATGTTCCTAGGTTTACATAACCCTCCTTTGGTTCCCTGTTTTGCTTCCTATTTCAAATACTTAGCATTAATGTCATGGTATTAGTTGATACCTCAGTTATAGACCTAGATCGACACACTATCCTCCTTATGATGAACACTTAGTCACCTGTCCCTATGCCCAATCAAATTGGCATGTAGGAGTTCCTTCATGTTCCAGTTCCTTACTGGAACATGGGTACAGGAAATACTCCAACTTGGGTACTGTAGGATTTAACCCCTTTTTCCCATAAGACAGCTACTGCTTCCACTTAATGAATATGTTAACTGACACATGATCCTGTTGCATATGTCCTCATATGTATGAGTATCGGTTGGTTGTTTCCTGAATGCCCTGACTCAATAATATTCCTAGGAAACCTACTCAAATCCCTCTTTCCAATACTTATTTACACAGGATTCCCATTGTCCTAATAGTATTATTGACTGGAAATTAATTGGCATTGACAGAAACATCTCCTAAACCTCTAAAGCCATATAGTATATATCGCATCAACATGACTCAGAATCTTTCCATTAGAACTATCATAAGTTTGCATCTATGCAATTAATAATATTCTATAGTTGTTTTCATAGAACCTTCACATAAACCAACTATTCGTAAGTAAACAGAAATGTGAAGGTCGAGGTTACGTAGATTACCTGCTTATGAATTGCTCTGGTATCGGACACAGAAAGAGGTCTCCAAACTTCCGTACGAGGATGAGAAGATCTGGGAGGGCTAGGGTTGTAGAAGACTAGTCGGCTGCTCCTCCATATGTATATATATGGTGATTGATCGGTGGGAGAAGATTGGGCAATCGATTTAAACTCGAATTTGGAGTTGGCCTTTTAAGGGTTTGGGTATATCTTCCAATCGAAGATGGTAGGTAAACCCAGGATTTGGCCATTTGAAATTTGGATTTGAATTTGGTTTGATCCACTAAGTATTTCGAGATTAGTTACATTCGAATTGGATATTAGAAAATAGAGGCATGATCGGCTATCGATTCTGAATTTGAAATTTAGAGTTTGCATCAAACCCCCTTCTATATGTATTTGCGAAACTTCTCTTCACTCTTATTTAATTAACAAAGGCCTAAGATATATATATATGGTGGTAATAAATATAATAATAATATGGTAATTGTAAGCATGGTCATAGACAACTTGTCGACAAGGGCGATTGTTTCTTCGGACGGTATGCCAAGGCCAAGAAACACAGATAGCTATATCGGATGCTTGCCACGGTTGGCAGTGGCTTTCAACGGGGCTCGCTACTTGTGCTGAAGGACCTCTGTCTACCAAGCTATATGTCCAGGATGGCTTGTCATGCCAGTGACCTTCACGAATACACTTTATTATATTTTCTTAATAACAACATGACAGGGAAGAACATGGTAAGTTTACGTGCAACGACACGCTCTGCGAGGGTAAGACATATCGTCGTTATACTATTGTGCCTTCAAATATAGGTTTGAGTTGACTAGGATGGCTAGAAACTTCACTAAACATTTGCATGCACGTTGACTTAACTTCTTCAACAAATTAGAACACGGGAATTAAATTGCTATGCACCAGTACAAAGTGTAATGTACTGAACCTCGCTCTCAATAGGTACCCGGAACCAGGATAGCATGCCAAGGGACTGAAGGCGACGTTCATTTGTTTTGAAGCCTTGCTAGTGCGAAGGCTAACTCTGCAACATTTTGAAGACTCCAATTCAGCTGCATCATGCAGCGCAAACTCTCACCGATCCTAGGTCTTAGAGAGTCATTTTGATGTTTTGTAAAAAAAAAGGGATGTAAATGTATGGAATGACTATCTCATCGATGTCGGTTGTAAGCCCGAGAGACCTCTTTTGTAATCGAGTCTGTAATCTAACTTATTATCAATGAAAATACAAGTTTTCTTCTCTATATAAATGTGTTCAATTTCTTTGCGTACTCTTATAAATGATGTTGTTTCGGATAACCTTATGAACCGCCTTGTGCAAGCGCAACTTAGGCTTGCACGGCATTACGCCCGGGGGACGACTATCGATTCTACAGAAGCGGGGCGTGACATAATGGTATCAAAGCACGGCTTTACGTCCTTTAACCTTCCGTTTTAAGACTCGAACTCTTAATCCCGCATAGATGAGATATGTCATTCTATACGAGTGAGTCCGTAATAAGTTTTATGACTAATGTATTTTGCCTTCAAAATCTTAGAAGGTACGGCGGTGAACGTAGTGACGAACGAAGAAAGCGATTCGAGCGGCTCGAGTAGCTCGAGGCCCGGACCCTCTAATGATGCCATGGAACGGATGTTGCATATGCTGGAAACACAACAACGATAAGCTGAGGAGAATCAATACCAGAAAGAGCAACATTGTCGGCAGACGGAGGCATGTCGGACTCAATTCGAGGCCCGATTCAATGTACAATTCAAGTTGCAGCAGAAGCGCTTGATACTCTTCAGCAGATTGTTCAGACAGTTGTGTCCAATAATAACTCTGCAACAAACCATGCCATAACCGAGCCTTCAGCCAGACAAAGCAAAGTCGAACCGGAGGTACCCGAGCGTCTACCTGCAGTACCGAGAAGTTCCAACTTTGAGTTGTTAAAATTCAGCAAACGTTTTCGTACTACCTTCTGCGGTACTGAAGACCCTTTGGTTGGAGGAGTTGGAAGACCGATTCGAGCTTTTGGGCGTCGATGAGTCCAAGAAAATCGCATGCGCTCAACCTCTACTCCGATTGAACACGCACGACTGGTGGGCCGTGCAAAAACGAGCGATCAAACGCGACGACGAGACAGCGGCAATCTCTTGGGACACCTTCCGAAAGGCGTTCGAGAACGAGTACCTCCCTGCAGTCGCTCGATAAAAGAATGAAAATGAATTTATGTCACTAAAGCAAGGGAATATGACGGTGCGGCAGTATGTAGCAGAGTTCAACAAGTTAGCCAAATTTGCTGGAGAATTCCTGCCCTCCGTGGAGAGTCGTGCAAAATGGTTCGAAGTGGGTCTACGATCATTTATTTTTTCCTACGTGTCTGTTCTGAAATACAAAATGATAGGGGAGTCTCTCAACCACGCCCTTTGTCTTGAACGCCAATACCCTCCAGGTGCTGTCGGCGCTGTGCATACCTACCATCACAAGTGTCCTTGCTATACGGAAGGTAACAACATGAACAAACGTTCAAACAACAGGCAGCAGGGCGAACATTAGGTACAAAATCAGGGACCTCACTGTACCAAATATAACTCGAACGAACATCTTGCCGTCGACTGTGAAGTTCAAAATGGCGGGTGTTTCATCGACGAAAAATGGGTCACTATCATGGAGATTGCCCGAACCAAAGAAGAAACAACTTGAACACGCCTCAACATCAACAGCACCGTCCAGGGAACCAAGGTCCAGTACCTAGAGCCCATCAACCTGTACCGCAAAATGGCCACGACCTTCGCCCTAATACCCAGGGCTGCGTCTACGCCATGACTCGAGTTGAAGTGCTTGCATCAGATACAGTAGTGACAGGTATACTAAATTTCAATAATGTTCCTTTTTGTGGACTATTTGATTCAGGCGCTTTGTATAGTTTTATATCGGCGAACTTTATCGTCGAGCAGAAATTTCCTATAATATCATTAGATCTCGATAATAGCGTAAGTACACCTTGGGGCACACCACTACTCACAAATTTAGCTTGCGGTGGCGGGATTATCTGTATCGGCCGTCAAAAGGTTGGTCTTGACGTGATAGTTCTAGATATGAAGGACAATGACATCATTCTGGGAATGGATTGGCTCGGCCCTTGTAACACCACTATTGACTGTGCAGGAAAGAAGGTTACCTTCCGCATACCTGGAGTGCCCGAATTCTGTTATTCATGTGGTGAAGCATCGTCGACGTGTATGGTGATTTCGGCAATTTCTTCTCAGAGGATGCTACATTCAGGATGTGAAGGCTACTTGGCGTCCGTTCGAGACACGTGACTGGATGGTACAAATGTAGGTCAGGCCGACGTTGTGGCAGAATTTCCCGATGTGTTCCCGAATGAGCTACCTGGAATGCCACCCGATCGAGAAATTGAATTCACCATCAATACATTCTCCAACGCCCGACCAATCTTAAAAGCTCCGTACAGAATGGCCCCGACAGAACTAAAAGAGCTCAAGATTCAGCTGTAAGAGTTACTCGACAAAAGATTCATCCGTTCAAGTGTCTCTCCGTGGGGTACGCCTGTGCTATTTGTCAAGAAGAAGGATGGATCGATGCGGCTCTGCATCGACTAACGTAAATTGAATACGGCCACCATCCGGAACAAATACCCTATGCCCTGTATCGATGATTTGTTTGATCAACTCCAAGGTGCCACTGTGTTTTCGAAGATTAATCTTCGATCGGGTTATCACCAGCTCAAATTCAAGCCAGAGGACGTACCGAAGTCTGCCTTCCGTACTCGTTATGGTCACTACGAGTACTTGGTGATGCCATTTGGCCTGACAAATGCTCCTGCCATCTTCATAGATCTAATGAACTGGGTGTTCTGTCCGTTCGTTAACAAATTTGTAGTAGTCTTCATCGACGACATTCTCGTCTACTCGAAGGATTGAGCGCAACATGCAGGACACCTGCGGACGATACTCTAAACCCTTCAAGAGAATCAGTTGTATGCAAAGAGGAGCAAGTACGAGTTCTGGCTGAACAGTATTTTATTTCTCGGGCATATCATCTCCGCCGCGGGCATCTCAATCGATCCGAAAAAAGTTGAGGCATTTACTGATTGGAAACAGCCCACATCAGTTAGCGAAATTTAAAGCTTCCTAGGCATGGAAGGATACTACTGACGCTTCGTGAAGGACTTCATGAAGATTGCATCGCCACCCAGAAATGAGTCGCATTCGAGTTGTCAGAAGACTGTGAAGCTTCCTTCCAAGAGCTCAAACAACGGCTCATGTCGGCCCCGATACTTGCTCTTCCTGAAGGGACTGGGGGATTTCAAATCATCAGCGATGCTTCTAGCCAGGGCTTGGGTATGTGCTCATACAGCAGGACAAGGTGATATCTTTTTCTTTCCGGCAGTTGAAGCAGCACGAGAAGAACAACGTACGACTTAGAACTAGCAACAATTGTGTTCGTATTGAAGCTATGACGTCACTATCTTTATGGCATGGCGTGCAAGATTTATACGGACCACAAAAGCCTCAAGTATCTTTTCACCCAGAAGGAACTAAATTTACGGCAGAGATGATGGCTTGAACTGATCAAAAACTACAACTTATCAATCGAATACACGCCGGGCAAAGAAAATATTGTAGCAGACACGCTGAGCCGAATGTACTTAGCTTTATTATGCATCAACAGTCGACTGCTACGTGAGTTGGAAGAAATGGGCATCAAACTCCGAGTTTATTTTAGAGACGTAAAACTGGCACAACTGCGGCTGGAACCGAGCCTATTGGAGAGAATCAAGTCTGCTCAGAAGGACGACCTATACCTAAAGAAGATGCGGAAGCTGATATCGACAAAAAAAGCATCCGACTTTGTAGAGGACGAGTCGGGAGTGTTGCGAGTAAAGGGTCAGCTATGCGTTCCGGATGACGCAGAACTTAGAAAGAAAATAATATCGGAGGCACATTATGCAAAATATTCCTTGCATCATGGTAGCACCAAGATGTATAAGGATCTCCTCGTTGCCTTTTGGTGGGACGGCATGAAGAGGGACGTAGCACTTTTTGTGTCGAAGTGTATGGCCTGTCAGCTAGTAAAAGACGAGCACCAACGACCGGGCAGGGAGATGCAGAACCTTACCATTCCAGAGTGGAAGTGGGATCATTCCACTATGGACTTTGTTGTTGGCTTATCGAAAATGTCACAGGAAAATGACGTCGTCTGGATCATCGTCGATCGACTAACCAAGTAAGCGTACTTTATAGCCATTAAAGTTACTTGGATCGTCGACCGCCTTGCTCAGATATACCTTGATGAAATAGTCGACTGCACGGGGTCCCAGTATCTATCGTCTCGGATCGGGATGGACGGTTCATGGCACATTTCTGGAGTAGTCTTCATTCAGCGTTGGGGACCAAGTTAAAGTTTAGCTCAGCTTATCATCCTCAGACTGACGGCCAAACAGAGCGGGTGAACCAGATTCTCGAGGACATGTTACAAATCTGTACGATCGACTTAAAGTCAAGCTGGGACGTTCATCTGCCGTTGGCTGAGTTTTCATACAACAACAGCTATCAGTCCAGCATCCAAATGGCATCGTATGAAGCTTTATGCGGCCAGAAGTACAGATCCCCTATTTATTAGGATGAAGTCGGGGAACGGCAGATACTTAGCCCAAAACTGATAGAGCAGACTGTGCAGAAGGTCAAGTTAATACGGAAGAGATTGAAGATAGCACAAAGTCGACAAAAGAGCTACGCCGACATGCATCGACGCCTCTTCGAGTTCATAGAAGGCGACCATGTATTCCTCAAAGTGACGCCCATGTATGGAGTTACCAGATTCTGTACGAAAGGAAAGTTGAGTCCAAGATTTGTTGGTCCGTTTGAAATATTGAAACAAGTCGCCCTAGTAGCTTACCAAATTGCCTTACCGCCTGCATTGTCGGAGGTATACGACATCTTCTACGTCTCATAATTGCAGAAGTTCGTGCATGATCCGAGCCATGTAGTAGATTTGGGTCAACTGGATCTGAAGGCGGACTTGTCGTATATCGAAGAGCCCATAGAAATCTTGGAGCATAAAGATAAACTTCTCCACAATCGTGCTATTCTTCTCGTCCGTGTCCACTTGAGAAACCATTCGGTCGAGGAGTCGACGTGGGAGCTTGAATCAGAGATGAAAAAGAAATTTCCTTCATTGTTCTTATAGATGTAGGTTCGATTCTTAAGTTTCGAGGATAAAACTTTTTTCTTAGTTAGTTATGGTGTAGTGCCCTGTCCCTACATCATGCCCCGTTCTCCGTCAACGGGGTGCACGAGAAAGGAACATTATCGCCATCGATTCGGTCGGGACCAATAGGTCGGGATCGATCGAATCGGTCGAACGGGAATGGTTGAATTAATATCCATTCCCCGTTATGGAATGGCTTGTTCGGAACCAAGTCCCATATTCAGCGGGTAGCGCCTTAAGGATTGACTCTACGGCTGAGTCGGGAGAGACCTCCCGTTGCTCTATTTTTTACGTCGCTTGCGTTGGTTTTGGCTTTGGTTTTTTGAATGCATATTCGTGAATGTTTTCGATGATTTTTATGGCTTGCATTTCGAACACGCATTTTTCTATCGAATTTCTTGATTAATACAGTGTTCTAATCGGTTACTTGTGTGATTTCAAGTAATCGCGTAGACGACGTCTAGCGCGACCAATAAGTTCTCTCTCCTCAAGCAAACTCAAGGTGAGTGGCTAACCCTTCTTCCCTCGACCCTCTTCTCCAATACATTATCAATGCTAGACATGTGTTAGGCTAGATGAAATGTTACACTACGAATGATATTCCAATAAACGGTGACACGATGTCTCATATACACGAACTATAAAACTGCTTGCCATCTAACTTCATCGTGCTTGCAATTACCATATTATATAGAACCATGCTAAGAAAAAGTCGAATCGATTAAATGAATGTCGCAACAATACCATAAAAATGTGCCTTGAAATAACAATTAACTTATCACGGTCATGGACAACTTGTCGACAAGGGCGATTGTTTCTTTGGACGGTATCCCGGAGCCACAGGACCGTTCCGGCTTAGGAGAAAACACGGATAGCTATGTCGAATGCATGCCACGATAGGCAGTGGCTTTCAACGGGGCTCGCTACCTGCGCTGAAGGACCTCTGTCTACCAAGCTATATGCCCAGGATGGCTTGTCATGCCAGTGACCTTCACGAATACACTTTATTATATTTTTTTATTAACAACATGACAGGGAAGAACATGGTAAGTTTACGTGCAACGACACGCTCTGTGAGGGTAAGACATATCGTCGTTATACTGTTGTGCCTTCAAATATAGGTTTGAATTGACTATGATGGCTAGAAACATCACTAAAAATTTGCATACACGTTCACTTAACTTCTTCAACAAATGAGAGCACGAGATTTAAATTGCCACGCACTAGTACAAAGTGTAATGTACTGACCCTCGCTCTCAACAGGTACCCGAAACCAGGATAGCGTGCCAAG
Source organism: Iris pallida (assembly GCA_029216955.1). NCBI lineage: Eukaryota > Viridiplantae > Streptophyta > Magnoliopsida > Asparagales > Iridaceae > Iris > Iris pallida. Next base: position 15,163,680 of record JANAVB010001997.1, read on the forward strand.
GGACTGAAGGCAGCGCTTATTTCTTTTGAAGCCTTGCTAGCATGAAGGCTAACTCTACAACATTTTGAAGACTCCAATTCAACTACATCATGCAGCACAAACTCTCACCGATCCCAGGTCTTAGAGAGTTATTTTGATGTTTTGTAAAGAGAAAAAGGGATGTAAATGCATGGAATGACTATCTCATCGATATCGGTTATAAGCCCGAGAGGCCTCTTTTGTAATCACGTCTGTAATCTAACTTATTATCAATGAAAATATAAGTTTCTTTCTCTATATAAATGTGTTCAATTTTTTTGCGTACTCTTGCAAATGCTGTTGTTTCGGATAACCTTATGAACCGCCTTGTGCAAGCATAACTTAGGCTTACACGGCATCACGTTCACGGGACGACTATCGATTCTACCAAATCGGGGCATAACAACATGAAACAAGGGAATCGTCTTATTGTACAGTACCTTCTCCCTGCGATCCAAGATCTCCACGGGCTGCTCATGTTAGCCAAGGCTCGGCCACACCTCAATCTTCGAGTGGTCTAGCTCGTGACTGGGGTCTGTCACGTACCGTCTAAGCTGGGACATGTAGAATACGTTGTGCACTCCCTCAATGCGGGTGGTAAACCAAGTCTATATGCTACCGCTCCAATCATCTCAAGGATGCCGAACGGTACGATGAATCTCGGACATAGCTTTCCGCCTCCTCTGAAGCATATAGTACCATATGTCAGAGATATTTTCAAGAACACCATATCGCCAACCTAAATTTAAGCAAGATGTTACGACCTATTCTTATCTTTATTAACAATCTTAAACCAAGGAAGGTTATACCTCAAACTCTAACAGTCTTCGGTTACTGACGAGCCAGTGCTTCTGTCTGTCCTGAGCCATACACAGTCTCTCTCTATTCTGCTTTACCTTCTCCACATCATCTACTACCATCTTGGGTCCCAGCAGTGCTCTCTCGCCCACGTCATCCCAATATAGTGGGGTACGACACCTCCGTCCATACAGATCCTCGAAAGGGGACATCTCGATACTAGCCTGTAGCTGTTGTTGTAGAAAAACTCTAAGAGGTAAAGATGATCCTCCCATGAGCCACCAAAATCTGGTACACACGTCCACATCATAAACTCGAACATCTGGATGGTCCTCTAACTGTTCGTCCGTCTAAGGGTGGTATACAGTGCTAAACTTGAGCTGTGTACCCAAGCTAGCCTGCAACTCCTTTAAAAGTGGGACGTGAATCTACTATCATGGTCAGAGACGATACTCACTGGCATGTCATGCAACCTGACGATCTGCTTCACATATAGCTCCGCTAACTTCTCGATAGACAATCCTACCTTGAATGGTATAAAGTGGGCTGATTTGGTCAACCTATCGACGATGACCCAAATTGCGTCCTTCCCTCCTGGCGAACATGGAAGACCAAAAACAAAATCCATGGTGATATGTTCCTACTTCCACTCGAGAATCGATAATGGCTGAAGTAAACATCCTGGTCTCTGCCTCTCGGCTTTGACCTGTTAACACATAAGGCATCTAGAAATAAAGCGCGTCACTTCTTGCTTCATACCTTACCACCACACGTGGGCTCTCAGATCCTTGTACATCTTGTTGGCTCCTAGATATAAAGAATACTGAGAATGGTGCACTTCCTGCATGACCTTCTCTCGAAGCTCTCCACTAGGTACACAAACCCTCGTCCCGTGCCTCAACGAGCCATCCTCTGCAATGGTGAAGTCGTCTAATAAACCAGCTCGTGCCTGAGATATGATACTCCTTAGCTGCTCGTCTTGGTGTTGTGCCTCTCGAATCCTGTCCATCAGTCTAGACTGAATCTGGATGCCCATCATCTGCATCTCGACCCCCGAAATGATGACATCAATGCCTAAACTCTCTAAGTCTGCTAACAGGTGATGATCTTTCATCAAGAACATAGCCACTGGATACCGATAGAGACGTTGAGTTCTTTATTGATCTGGTGCCAGCCCAGAACCAAAAGCACAACCAGTGTACTGGATCAACAACAAGTAGTCAGGAGAGTTGAAGAAGCAGCTTGATGAATTACTAGAGAACAGGTTCATCAGATCAAGTTCGTCACCATGGGGATCTTCTGAGTCGAAGAAGGATGGTATGGTACGGATATGTATCGACTACTGGGCCTTGAATAACCTCACCATCAAGAACACGTACCCGTTGTTGAGGATTGATGATATTTTTGATCAGTTGAACGGTGCACGAGTACTCTCGAAGATTGATTTGCGGTCGGGCTACCATTAGTTGAAATTGAAGAAGGAGGATATATCGAATACAGCTTTCTGGACCAAGTACGGCCAGTAAGAGTTCATGGTGATGCCGTTTGGGTTAACTAACGCCCCGACAGTCTTGAATTTGATGAACAAAGTATTCCACTCCTATCTTGATCAGTTCGTGGTGGTTTTCATCAATGACATCCTCATTTATTCGAAGTCATCGGACGAGCACGAGAAGCATCTGAGGATCGTACTAGAGACCCTCAGGAAGGATAAACTCGACGGGAAGCTTTCTAAGTGCGAGTTTTTCTTAGACAAGGTGGAATTCCTCAGACATGTGGTGACAGGAGACAAAATATCCGTAGACCCAAAGAATACTGCTACCATTGAGTCGTGGACTACTTCGACTTCTGTGGCCATGATTCAAAGTTTCTTAGGATTGGCGGGATACTACAGAAAGTTCGTGCAGGATTTTGCTCGAATTGCGGAGCCGATGACTAGGCTCACTCAGAAGGACGTAGAGTTCATGTGGACAGAGGATTGCTGCATTCGATGAGCTAAAGAGGAGGTTGATGACAGCTCCAATATTAACGTTGCCATCAGGATCTGACGATTTTTTAATCTATAACGATGCTTTGGGGAAAGGCTTGGGGTGTGTTCTTGTCACTCCCCAATCCTGGAATACGTATTTTAATACGTAAATCGATAAATTATATTTACCTTGAATTTATACGATATTTATTATGCAGTATTTCTTCATGCATTTCCCAAAAATATTCGACAAAATATTATTTCCTAATTTATTTTCTGTATTTGGGCCTACAGTTTTGGCTTATTTGGGTAACCTATTCTTGGTTCACCAATGGTTCATCATGAACCATTTGGTTCATCATGAACCCATGGGTCCAAGATCTTTATATATAACTCATCTCATTCTCTCTCCTCTCATTTACTTCCTCTCATTTATTTCTTCCACCAACCAAGGCAAGTACCAACTTGCTCAAGAGATGGATCCATAATTTTGTCAATAATTTCTTACAAAACTATTTACCAAAACATGTTCTTCTCCTCAATCTATACTAGTTTAGAACTTGGAAATTTCTATTTTGAAGCTTTAATTTTTGTAGATATAAGTTTTAATCATTTTCGGATTTCTTTGGTCTTGATCTATTTTCTTTAGGGTTTTGTGGGTTTTGATGCTTCCATGTGGAAAAGAATTCTATTTCACCCAAGATGGAACTTTGGAAATCCGGATTTGGAGTTCGGATGGCCAAGTTGTGATGTTTTGAAGCTTAGGGTTCAACCATGGTGTTCTTGCTGTTTGGAGAAGACAGTGAGCAGTGTGTATAGCTGTTTAGCTTACGCACGCTGAGCTGCACGCGCTCTTTAGCGTGCGTACGCAGACTTGAGTACGCTTCCCGTTGGAAGCGTGTCTCCTTTAGCGTGCGTGACTTTTTACGTACACTGCTCCCTTGAGCGTGCGTGACTTTTTACGTACACTGCTCCCTTGAGCGTGCGTGACTTTTCACGTACATTGCTCCTTATAGCGTGCGTGACTTTTCACCTACGCTGCTTTCTTAGTGTGCGTGACTTTTCACGTACATTGTTCCCTATAGCGTGCGTGACTTTTCACCTACGCTGCTCTCTTAGCGTGCGTGACTTTTCACGTACATTGCTCCCTGTAGCGTGCGTGACTTTTCACGTACACTGCTTCCTTGAGTGTGCGTGACTTTTTACCTACGCTGCTCCCTATAGCGTGCGCGACTTTTCACCTACGCTGCTCTCTCAGCGTGCGTGACTTTTCACCTACGCTGCTTCCCTGACCCCCTTGCTTAACCATTGGCTCTTGGAGCTTTAGTTTTATTTCTTTAAGCTTGGCTCTTCTATAACCCTATATTTTGATATTTTATTAGATATTTTATGCCCATTTTATATCCTTACGCCTTTTGTCCCGAGCATGATATGAACACTAATGTGACCCCGGAGAACAAAGTGTTCCTACCCGATACATGTACCTGAATGTCCCAGTTCTTGTTCATGCTCGACAAATGACTCGTAACTCCACGTGGCGTATTTGCAATGATGCATTACACTAAGGAGGGTAGAACATGTTGACATACTGATTGACATGGATCCTCTTTGGGGTACTCGTACTAAAGTACGACTTTAGGAGGATAATCATACAGGCCACAGCATGTGAGTCCAAGATTTTACCTAGGGTTAAATTAGGCAACTAAACATACTAGATGCATGGGGAGGGCGAAATCTCGAGATCGTGTTACACCAGCCGCCTTGAGATATTGTCTCGACGCGCCGACTGGTCTCCACGGATACTGTGTCATCTGCAACGAGTGGATGACTGTATCCGATTAATTCCTGCTATATATTATATGTCTTGGCAAGGTGGCCTTACGAGGGACCTGTGCTCAATGACACCTGTCTACGCGAACCCCTGGGTTGGCTAGCCTTGCTGGAAAGATACGATCTGAGGATTTTGAAATAACATGATGCGAGGATAACCTCGTCCCACTAGAAACTCCTAGACTTGATTGGCCGCGAAAACGACTTGCGTGTATCTTATTACCTTCTGTGAATAACTGAGGGAAGCGGACTGTCATGGTACGTGATCCAACCCATGTTCTTGTTTGATTGTTGGGATGGTTATCGTACTATGACAGACTGTGGACCGAAGTTATGAACGGAAGACTTATTCTGGTTGTGAAGTACTACTTCTGTGAATGACTGAGGAACATGGTCTATCATGGTACATGATCCAACCCATGTTCTTGTTTGATTGTTGGGTTGGTTATTGTGCTACGATAAGCTATCGACCGAAGTCACGATCAGGAGATTTTATTGTTTATACCTTTTTAACTTATGTGAAAGTTATAGAGTACGACACGTCCCGACTCCATGCGGCACCTTTTGTCCTTGTTTGGTTGTAAGGGTGCCATATGGGTTCGAGGATGTTGCGCTACCCTATAATAGTTGCATAAGTATTACTATTATCAATCATTCTATTATCTGGGTTTTTAATCTTAACTCTTGTGCCCCTTTGGCGGTACTTGCTATTCGGGGCTGACCCCGCTGGTTTTGTTTGGCCAGATCCGTAGCAGAGCCAGAGGACACGATCTTCCTCCCTGACATCCATGGTGCATACTAGGAGCATGGCGGTTCGGGGACTCGAGTGGGTTTTTTCTCCACCACTCCTGCTTATATTTTGTGCGGCCTTTAGCCGCCGGCACCTGTTAGCCGAATTACATGATATTTTGTGTCAGTACGGAATTGTAAATAAACAGACTGCAGCTGTGTATAATTTTGTACTCCTTACTCTCTGAGATAGCTAAATTATAAAGCTAGTCTCTCATGATCATTTTGATGAAGCGTCAGGGACGCCTTACTGCTTTATCTTTAAATGTTCATTTCATTGCTGATATGACTTGATTGATTGAGACATAGAACTCTGTGAGACCATAGAAGACTTGATTGTAGCATGTACCCCCTAGTCTCTCGATAGCCACGATCGCCGTATGACGTTACGTACCTCATATGGAGTAGCTGGCCTAGTCCGTCTCCGTATTTCGGTACTGGGGCGTGACAAGGTTTTAGTGGTGGCCCATACAGGTCTATTTTTCAGACTTGTGGGGTATTGCGAATTATTAGGAGTCTCAATCAAAACTTGTTCCCCTTGAAATTCTGTTTTGAATTCTCTGTCCTTGCCTTGATCTCTAACCTGACTTGCAACCTCGAAATCTTCCTCGTTCGGACTGGATAATCTTATATCTTTCTCTATAGGGGTGCTTCATTCTTAGTAGCGGGTGAGGCCCAAGCGGAAGAGCAGCGAGAGCATGGCTCGACTGGGCACCAGCAGGGGAGAGAACCTTCCCTAGGGCAGACACGAGCAGAAATGGAACCAGAGGCAGTGCAGCCGCAGGTTATTGAAACTCCTGCAGCACCAGCAGCGACGGCAGTACCAGATGCCATAGCACTCCTGGAGATCATCCGGGGGATTCTTGTCACTCACCAACAGCAACAGACTCAGCAGCAGGAGCAGAACGTGTTGCTGAACCAAGGGATTCAGTTAGCTCTTGAGAGGAGTGCCGGGGTTGACTCGGGAGCATCAGGAAGGTTCCGTCGCTTGAACCCGAGGTATTTTGATGGCACGGAGGATGCCATCACTGCGGATGCATGGATTCAAGACATTGAAGCCATTCTTGTGGCAGCCAAGGTTCCAGATGATGAGAAGGTTGATCAGGTCAAATTAGTACTTCAGGATCTTGCCCGCGACTGGTGGGCATCAGAAGAAGTTGGTATAAGATGCCCTGTTCGTTGGACCACCTTCAGTAAAAGATTCAAGGCCAAGTATTTTAGCGTAGTAGCTCGATATGAGCTCCAGCAGAAGTTTATCAGTCTCAAGCAAGCAGGCAAGACCGTAGATGGGTATGCAGCAGAGTTCTGCAGATTGTGCCATTTTGCACCAGCAATGGTGGCAACGGAGCCAGAGAAAGCTATGAGGTTCCAGCAAGGACTTCATTTGGAACTATTACAGCTTGTGGAAGGACACGACTACCAGACGTTTGACGTTGTTTTGACGGCCGCTCGGAGGCACGAGCTTACCCAGCAGAGGTTGGCATCGAGGACAGGAGGTCAGAAGAGATCTCATTCCCAGGTTGGAGGATGAGCAATGCAGCGAACGTCGATACCAGTACCCAGTGTACGTATTCATGATGCAGGAGCGCCGCGGAGGACGGCCGTGTCAACTAATACAGCGCCAGTTCGACATCAACAGCCGAGGAACCAACAACAGCGTCTGGGAGCACCCCAGGGCTGTATATTCTGTGGGAACGCAGGGCACACGAGGGAGGTGTGCCGGTCAGCGAATGGCTTATGCTTGAGGTGTGGTAGTTCAGACCAGCGTATCTCCACTGTCCTGTGATGCAGAGGCCAGGAGGGCCGGCTCAGCAGTTTCCAGTATTGCCAGCTCCGGTGGCAACCCCGAGTGGAGGGCCAGTATTAGCAGTAAGGCCCTTAGCCCAGCGTCTACCAACGCAGGCTCAGATGTTCCGCCAGGCACAGGAAGCCGAAGGCCCTCAGAGGCAGCAACAGCATGGTCGAGGAAGGCCGCAACAAGGAGCTCAGCGGGGCCAGGGACAGGCTCTCACATTATCCTTAGGAGAGGCTCTAGCGTCTAGTGACGTGGTGGCAGGTAAAATTCTCGTCACATCATTTTCCGCTGTAGCATTATTTGATTCAGGCGCTACTCATTCATTCATCTCTGCACAATATGCTACACGGATTGGATTAGAGTTTGAGGCATTGCCGGAGAGGATGGATATACTCACCGGCAATGGGCTCGTAGAGGTTAGCAGAGTGCGCTTTTCATGTCCGGTGGAGGTGTGTGGGCATTTACTGCCCGTATCATTGATTGAATTCCCTATGGGGAATTTTGATGTCGTTCTTGGCATGGACTGGCTGAGAGACAGTCATGTGACAATTGATTATAGAGGAGGTATGGTCATATTCAGCGTTCCTGGGATGGAGCAGTTCATCTTTACTCGAACCTTGAAGAATCAGGACGGAGGCGTCATCTCAGCAGTAGTATCAGAGCCAGGACAGATTCCGAGAGTGGTCGAAGATTTTCTCGACGTCTTCCCTGATGAGCTCCCAGGGATACCCCCAGTCAGAGAGGTAGAATTTAGCATTGAGTTGAACCCTGGAACGAGGCCTATTGCAGACAGAGTTTACAGAATATCGCCGTCAGAACAGGATAAGTTGTATCAACATGAAGAAGAGTTGAAGTCTAAGGGATTCATCCGAGACAGTAACTCGCCCTGGGTCGCGCCAGTTATTCTAGTTCCCAAGAAGGATGGGTCGACGAGGATGTGCATCGACTACCGCAAGCTGAATGCAGTAACAGTGAAGAATAAGTATCCACTACTAAGGATTGATGACCTGTTTGACCAGTTGAGCAAGGCCAGCGTCTTTTCCAAGATCGATCTTCGGTCAGGATACTATCAAGTAAGAGTCCGGGAGCAAGACATACCGAAGACAGCATTCAGATCTAGATATGGGCATTATGAGTTTTTAGTAATGCCCTTTGGACTAACCAATGCCCTCGCAGTATTCATGGATTTAATGAACCGCATCTTTCTACCGTATTTGGATAAATTTGTGGTGGTGTTCATAGATGACATTCTTGTCTATTCCAGCAGTGAAGAGGAGCATAAGAAACATCTTAAGACTGTCTTACAGACATTGAAGGAGCGTCAACTTTATGCGAAGCTCGACAAGTATGAATTCTGGTTAGATCACATTTCGTTCCTGGGGCATGTAATTTTTGGGGCAGGAGTGTCAGTGGATCCGAAGAAGATTGAGGCCGTAGAGCATTGGCCAGTCCCGAAAACGGTTGTAGAAGTACGAAGTTTCTTAGGATTAGCTGGTTACTACAAAAGGTTCGTGGCGGACTTTGCCAAGATCTCTGCGCCCTTAACGCGTTTGACGCACAAGGTTGTAGAGTTTGTGTGGTCAGCTAGCTGTCAGGTATCATTTAAAAAATTGAAGAAGAGATTGATCTCAGCCCCGATCTTGACGCTTCCAGTAGGAACGGGAGGCTTTACAGTATATTGTGACGCATCTGGGAAGGATCTTGGATGTGTATTGATGCAGCACGGAAAGGTGATAGCATATGCGTCTCGACAGCTTCGAGACCATGAGAAGAATTACCCGACTCACGATTTGGAGTTAGCAGCTGTGGTGTTTTCACTCAAGTTGTGGAGGCATTATTTATACGGGGATCGGGTAGAGATCTATACTGATCATAAGAGTTTGAAATACGTATTCACGCAGCGAGATTTGAACATGAGGCAAAGAAGATGGTTAGAACTACTGAAGGATTTTGACTTAGATCTTCAGTATCATCCAGGCAAGGCGAATATAGTTGCAGATGCACTGAGTAGGAGAGACGGTGCCTTTATCTTGACCTCGCAGAAGCATATTTTAGAAGACCTTCAGAGTTTGGCAATCGAAGTAGTTTTGCCAAGGGATATAGGAAGAATGACCAGTATGCAGATTCAGTCAACCTTAGTAGAGAGGATAAGGACAGCACAAGCAGGAGATCCACAGATTCAGAAGTTGCGGTCGGAGTGTGAATCAGGCCGTAGGAAGGAGTTAGTAATTCATGAAGATGGTACGCTCAAGTTTGGAAACAGACTCTGTGTACCGAGTGAAGACCTTCGGCAAGAAGTTATCTCCGAAGCTCATAGTTCTATTTACTCCATTCATCCAGGAGGAACGAAGATGTATCGAGATATCAGGCAGTTTTTTTGGTGGAATGGCATGAAAAGAGAGATAGAGAGATTTGTATCCAAGTGTCTGGTATGTCAGTAGGTGAAAGCCGAGCAGCAGAGACCAGCAGGATTGCTACAGCCGCTTTCTATTCCAGAATGGAAATGGGAGCACATCACGATGGATTTTGTGACCGGTTTACCTAGATCCTCGGCTGGCAAGAATGCAGTCTGGGTAATAGTAGATCGACTCACGAAGGTCGCTCATTTTCTTCCCTTCCGAGTTGGACAGACTACTGAACAGCTAGCAGAAATGTACAAGAAGCAGATAGTAAGGCAGCATGGTGTTCCAGTTAGTATAGTATCAGATCGGGATACGCGGTTTACTTCCCATTTTTGGCGGAGCTTACACCAAAGTTTGGGAACCAAGTTAAGATTCAGTACTGTTTATCATCCACAAACTGACGGACAATCAGAAAGAACCATTCAGACATTAGAAGATATGCTACGGGCGTGTACCTTAGATTTTGACGGATCTTGGGAGGATCACCTTCATCTAGTGGAGTTCTCCTATAACAACAGCTATCAGGCTAGCATTCAGATGGCCCCGTTCGAAGCATTGTACGAAAGGAAGTGCAGGTCCCCTTTGGTATGGGACGACGTCGGAGAACGGAAGTTGTTGGGGCCAGAGATGATCACGCAGACTGTGGAGATAGTTAAGTTTGTCAGAGAGTGCCTTCGAGTTGCACAGGACCGACATCGTCATTGGGCAGACCAGCATCGTAGGCCTCTAGAGTTTAGAGTTGGCGACCAAGTGTTTCTGCGGATTTTGCCTACTCGGGGTATCATCAGATTTGGAACCCGGGGAAAGCTTAGTCCAAGATACGTTGGTCCTTTTAAGATTCTCGCTCGAGTAGGCGATGTGGCTTATCGACTTGCCCTTCCGTCTTCGTTAACTGGTATACATGATGTGTTTTATGTGTCCCAATTACGTAGGTATGTCCCGGATCCGAGTCATGTCCTCGATCATTCTGAGTTAGTCGTTGGTACCAACCTAACTTACAGGAACAAGCCGTGTCTATTTTGGACCGGCGAGAGAAGGTACTCAAGAATCGGACGATAAGCCTTGTCCGTGTTTCTTGGAACCATCACTCTTCGGGAAAGTCAACCTGGGAGCGCGAGGACGAGATCAGATCTCGGTATCCGTATTTGTTTGACTAATAAGGTATATTTTTGCACCTTATTGACACGATTCCATGCTTATCTGCACCTGCTTGTTTTGCATTTTGTGATGTATGATAATAACTGCTATGATAGTTAACTTGTATATGATTGTGCCTTGCTTGCCCTGATTTCACTATCCTGTCTTGGCTGGAATTCCGAGGACGAAATTTTTCTAAGAAGGGTAGAGATGTTACTCCCCAATCCTGGAATACGTATTTTAATACGTAAACCGATAAATTATATTTACCTTGAATTTATACGATATTTATTATGCAGTATTTCTTCATGCATTTCCCAAAAATATTCGACAAAATATTATTTCCTAATTTATTTTCTGTATTTGGGCCTACAGTTTTGGCTTATTTGGGTAACCTATTCTTGGTTCACCAATGGTTCATCATGAACCCATGGGTCCAAGATCTTTATATATAACTCATCTCATTCTCTCTCCTCTCATTTACTTCCTCTCATTTATTTCCTCCACCAACCAAGGCAAGTACCAACTTGCTCAAGAGATGGATCCATAATTTTGTCAATGATTTTTTACAAAACTATTTGCCAAAACATGTTCTTCTCCTCAATCTATACTAGTTTAGAACTTGGAAATTTCTATTTTGAAGCTTTGATTTTTGTAGATCTAAGTTTTAATCATTTTCGAATTTCCTTGGTCTTGATCTATTTTCTTTGGGGTTTTGTGGGTTTTGATGCTTCCATGTGGAAGAGAATTCCATTTCACCCAAGATGGAACTTTGGAAATCCGGATTTGGAGTTCGGATGGCCAAGTTGTGATGTTTTGAAGCTTAGGATTCAACCATCGTGTTCTTGCTGTTTGGAGAAGACAGTGAGCAGTGTGCAGAGCTGTTTAGCTTACGCACGTTGAGCTGCGCGCGCTCTTTAGCGTGCGTACGCAGACTTGAGTACGCTTTCCGTTGGAAGCATGTCTCCCTTAGCGTGTGTGACTTTTCACGTACACTGCTCCCTTGAGCGTGCGTGACTTTTTACGTACATTGCTCCCTGTAGCGTGCGTGACTTTTCACCTACGTTGCTCTCTTAGTGTGCGTAACTTTTCACGTGCATTGCTCCCTGTGGCGTGCGTGACTTTTCACCTACGCTGCTCTCTTAGCGTGCGTGACTTTTCACGTACATTGATCCCTGTAGCGTGCGTAACTTTTCACATACACTGCTCCCTTGAGTGTGCATGACTTTTTACCTACGCTGTTCCCTGTAGCGTGCGTGACTTTTCACCTACGCTGCTCTCTCAGCGTGCGTGACTTTTCACCTACGCTGCTCCCCTGACCCCCTTGCTTAACCATTGGCTCTTGGAGCTTTGGTTTTATTTCTTTAAGCTTGGCTCTTCTATAACCCTATATTTTGATATTTTATTAGATATTTTATGCCCATTTTATATCCTTACGCCTTTTGTCCCGAGCATGATATGAGCACTAATGTGACCCCGAAGAACAAAGTGTTCCTACCCGATACATGTACCTGAATGTCCCAGTTCTTGTTCATGTTCGACAAATGACTCGTAACTCCACGTGGCGTATTTGCAATGATGCATTACACTAAGGAGGGTAGAACATGTTGACATACTAATTGACATGGATCCTCTTTGGGGTACTCGTACTAAAGTACGACTTTAGGAGGATAATCATACAGGCCACAGCATGTGAGTCCAAGATTTCACCTAGGGTTAAATTAGGCAACTAAACATACTAGATGCATGGGGAGGGCAAAATCTCGAGATCGTGTTACACCAGCCGCCTTGAGATATTGTCTCAACGCGCCGGCTGGTCTTCACGGATACTGTGTCATCTGCAACGAGTAGATAACTGTATCCGATTAATTCCTGCTATATATTATATGTCTTGGCAAGGTGGCCTTACGAGGGACCTGTGCTCAATGACACCTGTCTATGCGAACCCGTGGGTTGGCTAGCCTTGCTGGAAAGATACGATCTGAGGATTTTGAAATAACATGATGCGAGGATAACCTCGTCCCACTAGAAACTCGTAGACTTGATTGGCCGCGAAAATGACTTGCGTGTATCTTATTACCTTCCGTGAATAACTGAGGGAAGCGGACTGTCATGGTACGTGATCCAACCCATGTTCTTGTTTGATTGTTGGGTTGGTTATCGTACTATGACAGGCTGTGGACCGAAGTTATGAATGGAAGACTTATTCTGGTTGTGAAGTGCTACTTCTGTGAATGACTGAGGAACATGGTCTATCATGGTACATGATCCAACCCATGTTCTTGTTTGATTGTTGGGTTGGTTATTGTGCTGCGATAAGCTATCGACCGAAGTCACGATCAGGAGATTTTATTGTTTATACCTTTTTAACTTATGTGAAAGTTATAGAGTACGACACGTCCCGACTCCATGCGGCACCTTTTGTCCTTGTTTGGTTGTAAGGGTGCCATATGGGTTCGAGGATGTTGCGCTACCCTATAATAGTTGCATAAGTATTACTATTATCAATCATTCTATTATCTGGGTTTTTAATCTTAACTCTTGTGCCCCTTTGGCGGTACTTGCTATTCGGGGCTGACCCCGCTGGTTTTGTTTGGCCAGATCTCGTAGCAGAGCCAGAGGACACGATCTTCCTCCCTGACATCCATGGTGCATACTAGGAGCATGGCGGTTCGGGGACTCGAGTGGGTTTCTTCTCCACCACTCCTGCTTATATTTTGTGCGGCCTTTAGCCACCGGCACCTGTTAGCCGGATTACATGATATTTTGTGTCAGTACGGAATTGTAAATAAACAGACTGCAGCTGTGTATAATTTTGTACTCCTGACTCTCTGAGATAGCTAAATTATAAAGCTAGTCTCTCATGATCATTTTGATGAAGCGTCAGGGACGCCTTACTGCTTTATCTTTAAATGTTCATTTCATTGCTGATGTGACTTGATTGATTGAGACATAGAACTCTATGGGACCATAGGAGACTTGATTGTAGCATGTACCCCCTAGTCTCTCGACAGCCACGATCGCCGTATGACGTTACGTACCTCATATGGAGTAGCTGGCCTAGTCCGTCTCCATATTTCGGTACTGGGGCATGACAGTTCTAGAGCCGAACAAGAAGGTTATAGCATATGCATCCAGACAACTGTGACCACATGAGAAGAATTACCCCACCCATGATCTAGAGTTGGCAGGAGATATATTTATCCAGAAGTTGTGAAAATACTACTTGTACGGAGAGCGTGTGGAGATATTCACTAACCACAAAAGCTTGAAGTAAGTTTTCATGCAGAATGAGCTGAATATGAGGCCTCCTCTATCATGGCTCCACAAATAGCCTCGCTAAGCTGCTCCACTGCCCCTCTAGAAAACTCGAACACGGTCTCTCCAGGCAGACAAAACACAACGCATTCACGGTGATAATCAATACTGGCATGGTATTTATCCAACCAATCCATTTTGAGCACTATATCAAAGCTCAGGAGTGGCACTACGAGTAAACTGGCACACAATTCCCGGCCTCCTAAGGTAATGCAGCGTCTGACACAAACATCCTTAACTAGGATGATGCCTCCACCCGTCAAAACTTTATAATTGCAATCTAAGGGCTTAGATACAATATTATGTCTAAAAATAAAGGCCATATATGTGAAGCTTTGACTGGCACCAGAATCGAACAAGGCAATAGCTGGAAAAAATTTGAGAAGAATGGAACCTGCTATCACATCAGAAGATGCTTCTGCCTCTGTAGCTGCCATAGCAAAAGCTTGGTCCCGCTACTAGTGCTGGACAAAGCGCTGCTACTGTGTGGGCATGGGCCCTCTCTGCTGCTGGGCTGTCGCAGGTCTCGCCGGTGCTATCGGGGTATGAGCTATCTCCTGAGCTGTGTGAATCTAGGCTGCTGGACACTCCCTTATCTGATGTGCTCTCAAACTACAGAATAAGCATACTCTAAGTCATCTCATGCATACATCTTATATATGTCCCGGCTTCCTGCAGTAGTTGTAGGAAGGAGCTGGCTATCTCGGCTAAATCTGCTGCGAAGTGGGAGCTCTAGCTAGAGGATGGTGCTGCTGGTGTACTGGAGCTCCACCAGAAGGCTAGAACTGCTGCTGCTAAAACGGGGCTGTGGCTGATATTGCTATGCTGTAGTCTTCTTTGGAGCATTATAATGCTTTATCGATCCCAATTGTCTGTTGTTTCGTCCATATGCGTCTTGGTCTCTTTTGCTTGTGATTCAACTCTTTCTCTACCGCTTGTGCGACCTTCAAGATCCCATCGTAGGTTATGGCTTGACTGGTGGCGATGGCTAGGCGAATCTCATGTGATAATTCTTTCTTGAACTTTTTGGCTTTGCCTTCAGGGGTCATGCTCTCTACAAAGCGGCTTCGACGAGAAAACTGTGTGGTGTACTCATCGATGGTGAGGTTGCCCTGCTCTAGGCTCTCGAACTCGTCCTCCAACTTCTCTCGAGCTACGTCGGGATAGAACTTTTTTTGAACAGCTCCTTAAACTCTTTCCAAGTCACGTCTGGAGTGACAAGTCGGGGCTCATCTCTATATCATGTGTGGGTGATGTCGTAAAGCTGCATGCTGGCTGACTCGATCTTCAGGTCTTCATGAACTCGAGCATCCGAAGAAATCGATCCACATTCTCTAACCACTCATCCGCATAGAGAATCCCTTCCGTCCCGTAGAATTCCTTGGGCCTAAGGTCCATAAAGTTCTTGTAAGTTCCAGAACGCGGTCGGGGTGCATCTCTAGTCTGAAGACCCTCTCTCAAGGTGTCGCAAAAGTTGTTGGCCTGCTCCGTCTAGGAAGTGATGAGTTGTTGGAAGATCCCAAGGAGTGAGGCATTATCCTGTGCAGGTGCTGGAGGCAGGACAGGTGCTGGATGTAGAATGGGTGCTGGTGAAAGAACTGGTGCTCGTGGCGGAGCCGATGGAGGAAATTGTAGGGGTGGTGGAATGTTGTCTCAGCAAAATCTCGAGGTCTGCGGCTGTGACATCTCGCCCAGATAATTAAACTAGTCTCCATGTGTCGGTGGGGTCCCATCCGTAGAAGATCCGTCGACGGTTGATGGGGTGTTCACGAGAGCGGTGTTCCTGTCTTGAGAATCCGTTTAACTGCAACAAAAAGAAAATTATTAGACGGTATGAAGATTCAAACAGGATGCAAATCAAATGAGTAATTAAAATCAAATATGGAGGTCAATAACGATTTAAACATGTGGAGATGGTGCTTAAAATATAATCCTATTCGCAGGCCCGCGCGCAGCAGTACGTCTAACTTAAGTACTACCACGAGTTTCGTATTCCTTGCAAAAATGGACCTGCATGGGCCACCAAACATATCCATTTGAGCCCTTTATGGACGATCATCTCTTACCGATACGTGAACCTCTCCCAGGAGGGTGCGGGTGTTGCTCATCAATGAAACCATTTTTGGATATAGAATCGATCTTTTTGACTATTCTTGAAAGTCTATCTCGTGATCCACTCATTGAACAAATAGCTTGCAGAGAGACTTCAATGTGATGGAAAGTTGCAAAGAGGCTTCAACCCCTTCATCTACTTTGGTAGATAGAAGTTTATATTCATTGTCGTCGTTGGTTTCTATTATGCCTCTCGACAAGTCTATGCTCTGAGACATAACACACAACGTTTACTGAAACCTAACGACCTTAGATAACAAGTACTAGAATCTCAACTCTCAAACCACGAGAATCTTCAAGTTTTTGTTGGAAATTTTTCTTTGATTCATGTAAAGAAAGTAAGAAAGTTTAGTGTTACTGGCCTATGAGGAAGTACGAAGCAGTGTTCTAAGAGATTATTCGAAGTCTATGTGCAGACTTGTTTCCAATCCTCTAAGAGGTAAAACTTTCGAGCTACCAGTTTTTCAACGCTGCACACAGCTCTGGAAGAAACAAGCCAAACTTAGTTCTTGTACCATGGAAGAATTTGGAGGATAGATTGATGGCTTGGAAAGCTGGCTCTGGAGGTCGACATTGAGCTTGCGGTCCACAGTGACATGAGCATTCGTTGCCTGCGTCACTACAGAATTGTCATAGGCTCCACTTGTCCTCCATTGTGAACCCATGATTTATGATTAGCTTGGCTTTTAGAAGGAGGAGAAGAAGTATATATGGAGCCACATGTGTGATAATTTTTATTCTACTAATAGAGAAGAGACTTAACAGCTTTTGAAAGGAATGAATTTGAACGTGGCAAAAAAAAATAGGCATCTTACTTGTGTCCCTTTGAATGGGTCAAGAAAAAGAATGGTATGTGCATTTGAGCTGTTAAGACAAAAATGCACATATGGGACTAAACAAAGTAACAGAAATTAGCCGTGAGAAATCGGTTTATTCGGTTTAAATAGAACCTCAAAATCGGATAAACAAAAATTCTAAAAATTAAAACCGCAATCGAACTGAGATTAGCCCAAATCGAAACCGAACCAAACTGAATTATTGATTTAGTATATTCGATTTGTTCGGTTGGATTATTTCTATTGTTTAATAGATTCAGTCCAAAGTCAGAATTATGGTTAAATTATATTAAAAATTATAATTTTTATACACACATTTGTTATATTTTAAAATTGCGTTCCAAGTTGGACTAACTATTAAATTACCATAGTTTGAACATCAAAATACATACATAGAACTGTTACTTTCAAAGTATACACATTTTTAATTAAAAAAGATGTATAAAATTGAAGATATTTATATAATTTTAGACGTCTTATTCGATTTTTTATTTTGGATCGAAACTGAAACCGAATAAATTTTTTAGTATTTTGAAAACCGAAATGAAACTTTATTTACATCGAACAAAATCTCTTATCCAGTTCGGTTCAATTCGATTTCGGTCGAAAATTGAATTATGTTCACCCCTAACAGAAGTTGGTTTTCTAAATGAAACTTTACCATTATGTCCCATCCTTCCCATTCGAGCGCCAAGCTTTATGCTCCCATAACCCATTTGACGAAATGCCCACTTGAAATTTGAACTATGTGCAGCCGTACATTCCCTTTTAGCTCATCACATGGTGGTTGGCTGCCACCTGTGGCAGTGCCATGCATGCATCCTTGGCTAAACACATTTGGTCGTGGTGTGTGGTAGATATATAGTGTTGAAAAATGTCTGCTCAAAGTCAAGCCCAGCCTCCTGGCACATATGTCAAACTTTGGCCACTTTAGGAAATATTCAGTGGTCCGAACTGACTTTTTCATCAATAGTACCACTCTACTCCACTATTTTAATTTTATATTGGCAAATTATATTGACACAACAAAAAGTGATCAGAACTAGGCTATTTTTTTTAATTTTTTTGGCAATCTGTCCAGCTTCTAACAAAGACTGTCATAATCTAACAAGAATTGTCCACTTTTCTGACAGTTTAGTCTGTAGATTTGACTGTCAGAAAAGTGGACAGTCCTAGGACTACCACAATGAAATAATTTCGATCACTTTTTGATGTGTCCATATAACTTGCCTTTATATTTCATTGATGTATGGTAACACTATTGGTAGAGGGACAAAGTTTACTACTGTCACGTGGTGACCTCAGCCAAATGAATAATATCTCTCCATGTAAACTTATTGTAACATACTTTTAGTCTTGCTGCAATGAATATATTTGGGTTGTGTCAAATATTTATGGCATGGAAGTCAAGTGACGAATGGATTATGATGTTGCGCATGTTGGAATTTTTTTCCTTTCACTCTTGGAAATAAAGTATAGAGTTATCGGCCTCTGAAAGAATAGTGTACGAAGTACTGTCCTAAAATATTATGTTTGTCCATTCGGTCTCAGTCAACTTGATTTTAATAATTAACTAAACAATGTATCGATATGATGCAATATGACTCATGAATATTCAACAATGCTACGATACTTTGAGTCTAGGACCTGTGTACATCGAGTCGTACTTGGTACCGGAAGTCCAGTCATATATATCCAATAAGTTCACTCAAATAGCCTACAAACTCATCTAGAAAAAGTCCAACCCACACAAACTAAAATCATTCCAAGACAAACCAAAAATCCATACATATTCTGGCAAAGAAACTCGGACCGAGCTCTGGCCGAACTCAAATCGAACTCGGTCTTGGCAATCCTGGAAAATCCAGACAGCTATAAATTCTCATATTTTGTAGCTTCCAACGTTAAAAAAAATTCAAATATCAATCATAACTCTGGCCGAACTCTATCCACAAAAGCCTATAAATAGAGATGGACTTTCACATTCTTACTCACTCATCTTCACTCATCTCATCTTATATTTTCAATCCTATAGAGTGATCGCTAAGCTTCAATCTTCTCATCTTCAAAATCAACTTCCTCAGCCTTCTAGCTCTAAGTGCGATCTCGATTAGAAGTCTGAAAAAGAGTTGTATAAGCTTGGTTTATAAAAGTTTCTTTCTATTCTGAGCTCGACGAGCCCTTCGGATAAAAGCTCATGGTTGAAGTTGTTGTGCCTTCGGCTAAAAGCACAAAGTATAAGGAGCTGCAAGCGCTTTGGATAAAAAGCTTCTATTTCGCTATTGTGACTATAGTGGATTCAACTCGGAGCAAAAGTTCTCAGGCCTGGACTAGTCCTCTCAGAGGAAAACTAAGATAAAATCTCGGTATTTTCATTTGCTCTCTAAACTCTGCTGCTTTTTATATTTTGTCTTATACATACACTATATAATTCTGTTGGTTGCACTCTGCCTTCACTTAAAATAATTTGTATTAGATAGATATTTTCACTGCACTCTATTCGCCCCCTTTTAAGTTGCCTATACGATCCTACAATTGGTATCAGAGCAAGTTCTCTTATTATCGGACTAACATCCTAGAGTTATGGCAACTATTGGATCTATCCACACCAATAATGGTGAAGGACAGTCGACAAATAGACCACCTCTATTTGACGGTACCAACTACACTTACTGGAAGACACGTATGAGATTCTACTTGAAGACTCTTGATTTTGATATGTGGTCTATAGTCATATATGGGTATCACAAGCCACCTAGAATAGTCATAGATGACAACCTTACTGAGAAGCCACATGATAAATACAAAGACACAGAAAAAAATATGCCAGTCTTGATGCTAAAGCTATTAACGCATTATTTTGTGTATTAGACAGAACTAAATTTAATAGGGTCTCTACATGCACTACTTCACCCGAAGTATGAAAGCTTCTTGAGGTCACTCATGAAGGTACCATGCAAGTAAAAGAATGAAAGATCAGTCGTCTAACACAAGAATCGAGGCATTCAAGATGAAGCAAAATGAGATGGTGACTCAAATGTTCACCCGGTTCTTAGACATCGTCAACCCTCTAATTTTTCTTCGCAAGGAAGATAATAACCACGAGAAGATTCGAAAAGTACTTAGAGGACTTATCAAGAACTGGAATCTCAAGGCCACAACAATGGTCGAAGGGAATGATATTACAACAATGACCCTCGAGACACTCATGGGGAAGCTGATAACTCACGAGTTGGATCTCAAGGAATTTGAAGAGTCTACACCAAAAGAAAAGACGATTACACTCAAGGCACATCATCACAAGAAAGTGTCCAACTATGACTCTGACGACGATGACTCTCAAGACGACGACGTTGCCCTGATCACTAGAAACTTCAAAAAGCTTTTAAAACTTGAGAAGTAAAAGAAGAAGGAGCCTAACGACAATAGTGATAAAGAGCCAATGTGTTACAACTGCAAGAAGCCCGATCACATAAAGAGGGAATGTCTGATGATAAAGAAAGGAAGCCAAAGTGATCACCCATCCGTAAGAACTTCATCAAAAAGTATGATACTACAAGCATCTGGCATGAAAGCGAAGAAAGAGTCTAAAGAAGAAGAAAAGACTCGAGACTCCGTAAATTTCTACTTCATGGAACTAACTGATCGGGTATCAAATAAACCAATTGTGATGATTTCACTTTTGATGAATTAGGTGATGCCTTCAGTGATTTATTAGAGGAATATAGAAAGCTTAGCGGAAGTTCAAGCATGCAATAAAAGATATTCAATCTCGTCGGACTGAGATTGAAAGACTTACTACTATACTAGGAGAACTTAAGGATACGTCTTCTTGTAATAACCAAGACGAGATATCAAAACTTAAGCTTAGTCTTCGTGTGGCTCTTGATTGCACTAACAAGAAATTTCAAAAGAATACTAAAATTAAGGAGGAACTCGAATCTGAAAAGAAGAAGTATCGTATGTCTACTCTTAGAATAGATATTTTAACTACTAAATATGATGAAATATATGCTACCTCTAAAAGATTAGAGACTGGATAGCGTAAAATAGTTGAGCAACCTACTATCCAACCTAACAAAAGACACGTAGCCAAGCAAGTAAGGACGCACAATAAGACTTATCCAAGAAAGGATAATAGATCACATCATCATGCATACAAAAAACACTTATCCAAACCTCAGACTATGCATGCAAATCACAACACATCGTGCCACATAATCACGCATTTTACTATAGATATCATAGTAAGTCACATAGCACGACTTCGCAAAAGCAAACCAGCAAACCTATCATCCTGCACCAAGCACCAACAACCTTGCCATATGTTACTACTGCAGAAGAAAGAGGCATATTTCTAGATTCTGTAGAACTAGAAAGTTGATAGATACAAATGTTTATGCTTGGATACCAAAGACTAACACAGCAGGACTCACAAAAAAATTGGTACCAAAGGTTACATCTATAACCTGTTTTGTAGGTTGACCCTCATTCCATGCTAAGAGCAAGTGGATTCTGGATAGCGGCTGCTCATGACATATGTCTGGTGATGCAAAATTATTTGCAATGCTATTGATAAAGATAGAAGGATATGTTTCCTTCTGAAAAGTTAAGGGCTATATCATTGGTAACGATAATATATGTATTCCTCCCTATCTTGTCATCAAGGATGTCTATCTAGTTGTAGAATTAAAACATAATCTACTCAGCATAAGTCATATGGTTGATCACGGTTATGGCATTAACTTTGTAAAAGACAAAAATTTATATATGAAAGGACTACCAACAATATTATATTTGAAGCTACAAGAGAAGATAATATTTATATCTTTTATCTGTAAAAAGATACTAACCATGCAGGAATGTGCTTATATTCCAAAAAAACAACAGCTGGCTATGACACATGCGACTAGGACATGCAAATATGGAAACCGTCCCTAGACTATCCACAAAGAAACTGGTAAAAGGCCTACGAGATATCTCCTTTAAGAAGGATATGATATGTTCTGACCGTGAGAAGAACAAAGCTACCAAATCCTCCTTTAGGCTGTGTTTGGTAGGAAGGATGGAAAAGTGGAAGAAAGGAAAAAACATAATGATTCATTTTTCTTCCATATGGAAAGGAAAGATCATTTTCTTCCTTTGTGTTTGGTAGCAAGGATGGAAAAGATAAGAGATACATTTTCCTTTGTTTGGTATGAAAGAAAAAATGGAAAGAAAGAAAGTAAAAAATGTAGGGTTTACCAATTCTACCCTCAACTAAAAACTCTTATTTACTATTTGACTTCATAAATAATTTTTAAATAATACATTCATATGGGGGTATAATTGTTAATTAATACAAGCCTCCACTTTTTCTTTCACTTTTTTCTTCCACTTTTGGAGGGATTGGATTTCTTAGGTTATGAAGGAAAAGTAATCCCTCCACTTTTCCTTCCTTTCTATTTTTCTTCTATACCAAACAAGAGAAAATGAATCTTTCCCTTCACTTTTCCCTCCTCTATTTCCTTCCTCCCACTTTTCCCTCCTACCAAATACACCCTAAAGTCAATAAACGTTATAAGTACCTCTTGACCCCCTTCAACTTCTTAATATGGACTTATTTGGACCTAACATGTTCGCCAGTCTTGGCAGTAAGCTTTGTATATGTTATTGTGGATACGAATTCGCCAGTCTTGTGTTTTTTTTTTGCAAACAAAGATGAAGCATTTTCTAAGTTTGTTGCTTTTGTAAAAAGGTATAAAACGAAAAAGGTTTTATGATTACTTGCATCCGAAGTGATCATAGAGACGAATTCAAAAATTATGATTTCAAAAGCTTTTACAAAGAAAATAGTTTTTGCATAAACTTTTCTGTCTTAGAACTCTTCAGCAAAATGGTGTTGTGAAGCGGAAGAACGAAACTCTTGGCAACTAGAGTTATGATTAATCAGTATAATCTTTTAAAATATTTTTGGACTGAAGCTGTAAATACATCATGCTATATTTTAAATAGCGTTCTTATTCGACCTATATCGAAGAAGACATCCTATGAGCCTTGGCTTAATAGAATTCCAAATATAAGTTTGGCTGTAAATGCTTTATTCTTAATACTAAAGATAATCTAGGAAAATTTGACTCCAAGGCCGATGAAAGAATTTTTCTAGGTTATGTCGCCAGAAACAAAGGCAATCAAGTTTTCAACAAGCAATCGCTGACCATCGAAGAGTCAATCAACATAATATTTGATGAGCACAACCAGCAACTACCACACGAAAGTGACGATGATGATGTAGTTCAAGCAAATGATAAAACCAATGATACATGCACATCTACTCATCCGGATGATCTGCCTAAGTGCCTGAGATTCTTTTCAGATCATCCAAAGGAATTGGTAATAGGTGATATATCCAAAGGTGTACGTATACGATCTTCTAATAAAGATATCATTGCTAATGTTACTTTCATCTCTAAGATAGAACCTAAGAATGTAGGAGAGGCTTTTACTGGTGAATTTTGGATTCTGCTATGCAAGAGGAACTCAACCAATTTGATCGTAATCAAGTTTGAAAATTTGTTCCTAAACCAAATGATTATCCGATCATTGGTACCAAATGGGTTTTTCGAAACATATTAGATAAAAATGGTTCAATCACATGCAGAAAGGCACATATCGTAGCTCAAGGCTATAACCAAGAGGAAGATATTGACTACGATGAGACATATGCTCCCATTACTAAACTAGAGTCCATTCGAATGCTTTGCGCTTTTGTTATCTTCTACAATTTTAAATTATTTCAAACGGATGTTAAAAGTGCTTTTCTAAATAGTTTTATCAAAGAAGAGATTTTTGTCAAGTAGCCCCATAGTTTTAAAGATTTTAAAAAATTTGACCACGTATTCAAGCTGAGAAAGGCCCTAAATGGACTCAAACAAGCTCCATGTGCATGGTACGAGTGCCTAAGTTCTTTTCTACTTGAAAATGGTTTTAAAAAAGAAGTTGATACTACCCTTTTTATAAAAACATGCTAGTTCTATACTTTTAGTACAAATTTATATTGATGATATCATATTTGCATCTACTAATAAGATGCTATGTAACGAGTTTGCTATGTATGCAACAAAAATTTGAGATGAGTATGATGGAAGAACTCAACTTCTTCCTCTGCTTACAAATCAAGGAAACATCACAACAAATATTCATTAATCAAGCTAAGTACACAAAATAGTTACTTAAGAAATTTGACATGGACAATGCCAAACCGATCGAAACTCAATGGCAATATCAACAAAGCTTGACTAGGATGAAAGTGGAAAACCTACAGATATACGTATGTGTCGAGGTATGATTGGTAGTTTGCTATATTTAACTGTTAATCACCCAGATATTATGTTCTTTGTATGTTTATGTGCTATATATGAGGCTAATCCTAAGCAATCACATCTGTGCACTGTTAAGCATATCCTCCGATACTTTAAAGGTACTTTAACGACCGGTCTATGGTATCCCATAACCAATCTTTTGATCTTATTAGTTATTCGGATGCTGATTTTGCTGGATGAAGGTCGACCGAAAAAGTAGTAGTGGCACATGTTATTTCCTAGGAAAGTCTCTAGTCTCTTGGTTTAGTAAGAAGCAAAATTTTGTCTCCCAATAAAAAAATAGAGGCTGAATACATTGTTGCAAAACATTATTGTGCACAAATTTTGTGGATAAAATAAATCCTAGAAGGCTTTGATCTGCACTATAAGAATATTCATATATTTTTTGATAACTCTAGAACCATTAATCTCACGAAGAATCCAATATGCCACTCACGTACTAAGCACATAGAAATTAGACATCATTTCTTCTGGGATCATTAACAACACGGGGAATAAGCTTACATTTTGTTGACATAGAGCATCAGTAGCAGGTATCTTTACTAAACCTCTGCCTGAAGATCGTTTCAACTTTATCCATCAAGAATTATGCCTTCTTGATTCAGATACAATGTAAGATTATACCGTGCTTTAAATTCTTACATCAATCTAAGTTTCTACAAGTTGTGATCATTTTGGATACAAGTCGAAAGGGCCCTCCTGTTACAAAGGTGTAACAACCTAAGCGACACGGTGTCAAGTATCTTCGGACTACCGTTAGCTAGTATCTGGCCTTTACAGCTACTCCAAAATTGTTTAACTTACAGTACCTTATGACTTGATAAAGCCCATTTGGCACTTATTGTTCATATGTATTATCTCAGTTTAGAAAACTAATGCCTCAAATAAAGTTGACATCAGAACTTATTCTTCATATACCAACCAATCTCGGGCTGAACTCGGTTCGCAGCCGAACTCGGTTTGCAGTCGAATTCGGACTACAATCGGTTGTGCATATTATTGCATCTTTTGAGATTTGGTCGACCCCACTCAATCGTAGGGTTATTGCTGCTATATATTTATGCCTTTCTGTCTATCTCGAACAGACCCACGAAAATCCTCCAACCTATCAATTAAAACCCTATTTTTTGTCAAAATCCTGATTTGATGATGTGCCTATTTTGAAGAAATCTCTATTCTTTGCCATCTTCTTCCATCTCAAGGTAACCCTAATGGCTCCCATGAGAAAATAATCCTTTGATCATCTTTTCTCTCCCATGATGCCCAACATCGGTGAATTTGATGGTTTTTATTTCGATCTCTCAAAATTTCTATTGAATGGTTCAATAACCTTTCTCATAGACATATTTGTTCCGGACACCACATTGATTTTCTAAAATATAATTATTTTTTACCTTTTTTAAATCATTAATTTGTAGAATTATTTGCTACTCGCACTTGCATTTTTATCAACGTTATACACATGTTTTACTGTAACTTGTCTTTCAAAATGGCAAAAAATTCAATGGCGTATGGTGTTAATATTGAATTCGATGCAACTGACTTGGGCGACATCGTACGCATTCCTGCTGAAGGTGAACCCTTAGTTAGTATAACACAAGTTTAATTTACCGATAACGTAACTTTGAAATTTTTCAAAAACTTTCTCTTTGCCCCCTTACACTTATCCACTGGGAGATTTCAAGCTCGCTATCTTAATTTCTATTTTTATGAATTACATCGTATCATATTTCTACCTTTCTACCTAAAAGATCAGACTTTGATGATGTCTCTTATCTAGAAATGTGAGCCTTATATCACTTGCATTACTCCATACCATTTAATCTCCCACAAACAATCATGTCTCAAATGGTAACCTGTCGCAAGAAAGGACATTCACTACTCTACATCATGTATTTACCTCTCATATTTAATTTCTTCGACATACCTTATGATATTTGTCCATTTACTGATGAACCTATCTCTTTAAATCACATTCATCGACATGAGCCAACCTTACTTCTACCATATAATTCATCCTCCAACCCCAATACTTATGCTGTTGGATCTCTGACCTCTACTTCTGAACCACCTCCCACTTTGGACTCCATCCTTATCCTACTACATTATCATTTTAAAAAGGAAGTTGACCGTTTCAAAGTTTTTAACTTTCGTCAGACTCTCTAGACACAAGCTATTAGCAACACTTTGGTTGATATTCAGTACATTCTCTCTTATCATCCTGCCAGCCCTTTACCAATTGTCCGTGATTCGACTCGTCTTGGCTATCACATCGATGATGACTACGTTCAACGATATGTGGATCATATTGATCATGCTACTGAAGATGATGACTGATGGAGCTTACTGCCTAATAAGAATTGTCGAGATGGCTCTACTGGTGTTTATTTTATTACACTTATTTATTATTGTATTTTGATTTTTCTTGAACTTAGTAGATGGATAAATATATTAATTTTTGCACTTATAGTCATTTATTATTTGTTTTATTTTACTCTCTTATTTACTTGTCAAACATATGACTCAACGCCTTACAAGAGAGCGCGCTATTTCGATCAAGCGACAAATGGGGAAGAAAATATACTCAAATTTGATCGCTCATCACATTGTTATCACTCCACAAATTACGAGGAAGCTTTGTTATTCAAAGGAGATTTGTTATATCATTCATAGTTTGTCAATTATCAAAACGGAGAGATTGTTGGCCCATTCGGTCTCAGTCAACTTGATTTTGATAATGAAACAATGTATCGATATGACACAATAAGATTCATGAAGATTCAACAATGTTGTGATGCTTAAAGGTTGTACTTGTGGTCAATTATGTAAAAAAAATTGAGTCTAGGACCTGTGTACATCGAGTCGCACTTGGTACCAGAAGTCTACCCATATATATCCAATAAGTCCACTCAAGCAGTCTACAAACCCATCTAGAAAAAGCCCAACCCATAAACCAAAATTAATCCAAAATAAACCAAAAATTCATACATATTCTGGCAACCGAGCTCTCGCCGAACTCAGACCGAACTTGGTCTTGGCAATCCTGAAAAATCCAGACAACTAGGAATCTCATATTTTGTGGCTCCCAACGTTCGAAAAATTCAAATATCCATCATAACTCTGGCCGAACGATGTCCATAAAAGCCTATAAATAGAGATGAATTTCTACATTCTTACTCACTCATCTTCACTCATCTCTTCTCATCTTTTCTATCTGTAGAGTGATCTTTGAGGTTTAATCTTTCCATCTCCAAGAACAACTCCATCAGCCTTCTAGTTCTAAGTACGATCTCGGTTAGAAGTCTGAAAAGTGTTGTACAAGCTTGGTTTATTAAAGCTTCTTCCTGTTCTGAAGTCGACGAGCCCTTCGGATAAAATCTCTTGGTTGAAGTCGTTGTGCCTACGGATAAAAGCACAAGGTGTAAGGAGCTGTAAGCACTTCGGATCTAAAGCTAGTGTTTCACTATTGTGAATATAGTGGATTCAACTTTGAGCAAGAGTTCTCGGGCCTGGCCTAGTCCTCTCAGAGAAAAACATGATAAAATCTCCGAGTTTGCGTTTGCTCTCTAAACTCTGCTACTTTTAATATATTGTCTTACACATACACTATATAATTCTGTTGGTTGCACTCTGCCTTCACTTGGAATAATTTTTATTGGATAGATATTTCTGCTGCACTCTATTCACCCCCTCTAGAGTTGCCTAAACAGTCCTACAGATTATTCAAGGTCTATGTGCAGACTTGTTCCAGAATCTCATACAGGAAAAACTGCGTGCTATCGGCTTCCCGTTGCTGCACACAGCTCTGGGAGAAACGATCCAAACTTAGCTTTGTCCAGATAATATAATGGAAACTTCAGACAAGGCTGGTCGAGACGAAGGTGGTTGGCACTCGCATAAGACTCTGTGAAGCACTGACATGGTTTTTTCCAGATAAAGACGAGAAATTGAGTTGAGGTGGTAAGGTTGAATGAACGGATATTTATAATAACAAAAATAGGTGACTGCTTAACTTAGGTTATTGCAAAAATGAAGGAGTAAGAATAGGTCTTGTACAACCTTTCAAAATATTGTTTTTGACTAGTTTTTTCAAAATAATTGAACAACAGCGCATCCTAGACCCGACAACAATATGACGAGATTGACCAATACACGAGTCTCTTACAGAGACCAGTGTGCATCTGGAAAGTTGAAAAAGGGAAATACTTCACTTATCGCCATTTTATTTTTTTCCAATCACATGTTAGTGAGATAGGAGAGCTTACATAAAAATAAACTAAAGAAATAAATACACCAATCTTTCCTATGCTGTATGAGTATTACAAAGGCCATTTCTATTCCGAAAATGATTACACTGACCACCCTCTATTTTATAATACTTATAAGACGGGACGATCAATGTCTCGAACACTAGAAATTTTTAGTTAATTCTACCCAACAATATTTTTTTGTTATATTTACTTTTATTTTAGTTACTTAGTTTCATTTTTCTAAATTTTTATTATATATATATATATATATATATATATATATATATATATATATATATATATAGGAAAATGTACCTAAGGTCGACCTTAGGTACATTACCTAAGGTCGACCTCATTTTCCTCACTTTACAATATTTTTTTCTTGAATGTTTTTTTATGGGATTGATCTACACCTTATTGATTGGCAACATACCAAATTTCAAGTGATTATAATATTGTTTAGCCCACTATCTATTCCTTGCAAAATCGACGGTCTAAAACTTTGCTGTTACATCGTCGATTTTGCAAGGGATAGATAGGGGACTAAACAATATTATAATCACTTGAAATTTGGTATGTTGCCAATCAATAAGGTGTAGATCAATCCCATAAAAAAATATTCAAGAAAAAAATATTGTAAAGTGAGGAAAATGAGGTCGACCTTAGGTAACTTACCTAAGGTCGACCTTAGGTACATTTTCCTATATATATATATATATATATATATATATATATATATATATATATATAACAATTTCTCACACGATGAGAAAATCAAAAATATCAGTTTCGTGGAGCCTGGTTCTTGTGTCAATTTCTTCCAACTTAGGTCTCATCTTCCCAAACCATTTCTTTGACCTTTGAGAAGGTATAAGCCACTCCCTGTTCATTAAGTTTCATTTAATTATGAGTTCGAGTTTGTTAGATGGATGAAAACTAATCGCAAAATTGTCATGTTAATTCACCTCCTATAGAACAGGGTTTAGACCGACTTCATGCGTATGCACTGCTCTATTCGTTGAGATGTTTTTCATTCTGTCATCTCCCACCAGTAGCTGGTATGACCCTCAAAGTTTCTATAAATTATAATTCCATTATGTGAGGATTTGATACCTCAAAATCGATGTCAAAGTCGACTCATTAAAATGTCTAAATTCCCATTTCACAAAAATGTTTCACGAAGCTGAATTTGGTCTTGAATTCCCAAAGATTGGACCGTTGGATCAACTATTATTTCTTACGACTTGTTGCTGGTATATAAATCTAACTTCTCACCATTAGTTATATATTTTGGCATATGTTTTCACCCTGTGAAATTGGCTATATAATTTATAAGTTCTGAATTATTCTTAAGACCACAAATTTGTGCAATCATAACTCTGTCACCACACGTCCGTGTGGAGAGCAACATTTGCCATCATATACCGTATAACCCTTAATTAATCTGTAAAATGTTATCTCTTAGTTTGATCATTTGTAGATCGTTAATGTAGTGCCATATCCTAACTTCGTACCATGCCTCTCGTTCGTAGGGCGCACTATTAAGAAATATTGTCGATATCGATTGATCAAGACAAATAGAATCAAGATTTTTTTCTCGTTATGCATTGGTGTCTTCAGAATTGGGTCTCATGTTCATCGGATATCATCTCAAGGAATGATTCTACGATTGAGTCACGCGGGACCTTTCCGCTGCTTGGTTTTTCTTGTCATTTTTGTTGCCGTGCTTATTTCTTTCGTGTTGGTTTATGAATGTGTTTTCAAGAATTTTTGGATATATTTTATTGCTTGCGTTCATTGAACTTCACACTTCATATCAAATTTTGAGATAAAAGGAAGAGTATTAATCATTTGATTATGCGATTGCAGGTGAACGCATGGACGTCATGTAGTATATAATACCTCTTTCTCTCGTCCAAGATTTTAGTTTGGTCTCGTACGGTCATGGACAACTTGTGTGCAAGATTTTAGTTTCCACGAAAGGAAACCTAAGGCCACAGGACTAATTCGACTTATGAGGAAACATGATAGTTGTGCTGGATACTAGCATAGGTTATTCGAGAACTTTTGGCGAGACTTGTTGTAGTGCCCCGTCCCGCTCAGTCAATCGGAGGAATCGAAACGCTGACGGCGTTTAGACTTACTCACGCAACGGCTTGGTCGAAGACACGCTCAGGTGGGTGGCTTTGGTGAACTTGCCTCAACTTGTCCTTCACATTAATAAAATAAAAGTTTTCAAATGCACAAGTAGGCTTGATAATAAAAGAGATGCATCCACATAGCTAAGAGAATAATTCCTAGTCGGGTCAGAATGTGTTAGAATATGGAAACGTTCCATGATCGGCTTAGAAGTTTGCTCAGCCTGCTTTCAAAATGACACTCGGTCCTTCATCCCGTGTCTTGGGAGAAGGAAGTTGGTCAAAGTTGCTAAGTTGCCACAATGCTGGAATTAGCCTAAGTCATAGACGTCGCCCGCATAAATATTTTCTAAAGCATGTACGGTCCCATCGTCCAGGTCTTGGCATTGCCTTGCTCGTCCCACGGGTGTAATGCCTGTGGTTCGTATTACGTATTTTGGAATACGTGTACGTATTTTCTTGTATTGTTCCTTGTTTAGTTTTCTTGGCTTGGTTTAACTCTCGGTTTGGGTTGGCTTGGTTTGGCCGGCTGGTTGCTTGGTCCATCATGGACCAAGGTGAACCCCCTACCTACCACAACCCATGATATTTATTTCCCCACCAACCTTCTCTCTCCTTCATAACTCTCATTTATTTCTTCTTCTTCTTCTTCTTCCTTCCTCTCCACAACTCTCCAACCCTTAGGCAAGTGCAACTTGCTTCCACAAGAGAACTCATTTTATGGTTCCATTAGCTTCTTCTCATGATTATAAACCACATTAGAACTTGTCATTTTCCGTTTTGAGACTTTGATTCTTGTAGATCTATAATTTAGTATTTTCGGATTTTGGTGGTTTTGATCTATCAAACTCCTTTGTTTTCAAGTTTTTATGGTTCCATGTTGTAGATAATTTTATTCTACCCAATTTTGACCTTTGGAAGGTTGGATTCGGACTTGTTTTGACCAAGTTATGAGCATTTGGAGTTTTGGGTTCCATCCTTGGAGTTCTTGCTGTTCTTGCCCTCTGGAGAAGACTGTGAACAGTGAGCTAGCTTTTTAGCTTATGCCGCTGAGTCGTACGCTGCTCTTTAGCGAGCGTACACTAGCCTTCCTACGCTGCTCCTTAGCGAGCGTACGCGTGCCTTCGTACGCTGCTCTTTAGCGAGCGTACGCGTGCCTTTGTACGCTGCTCTTTAGTGAGCGTACGCTCACCTTGATACGCTGCATGTTAGCAGCATGTCTTGAGCGTACGCTAGCTTGAGCGTACGCTAGCTTGAGCGTACGCGTGCCTTGGTACGCTAGCTTGAGCGAGCAAGGCATACGCGGGCTTGAGCGTACGCTAGCCTATCTTGTCACCCTGGTTCAACCCGAGAGCTTTGTGACCCCCATACGCTGCCTTTTACGCTGCCTTTTGGGAGCGTATGCTTACCTGAGCGTATGCCTGCCTGAGCGTATGGCCCTTGGCAGACTTGATCTTATATCAGCATGGCAGTTTGGTTTTATTTTCCTTATCCTGGATCTTCTATAGCCCTGTATATTGATATTTATTTAGATATTTTACGTCCATTTTATATCCTTACGCCTTTTGACCTGAACTTGATAATCCCCGAATTTACTTGATATGCTTGGAACTGATAATTGAGCACGACCTGATAGTGACCCGTAGTGGTGCACTCCTGACATGAGTAACCTGACATGACCTGATAGTGGCCCGTCGTGGCGCACTCCTGACAAGTACACTTGGCATGATAACCTGACATGACTTTCTTGATAGCTGTTGCGACGGCTACCTGACATGACCTGACCTGTATAATAACCTGGACACCGTGGGCGATTGTGCTTGTATAAATAAACCAGTCCTGTCTTGCATCATGTCTAGGATGGGAATCCTGAGTACCACGGTCAGGAGTACCTATTGAAATGAACTAAGGACTAATAACTAGATTAATACATTAGTCATGAAGAGATTTCCCAGCTACAGGCAATCTCGTTACCTGGGCACGCCTTGGGATCTGTAGCCTGCCGTCGAGTAGGGCACATTTCCAGCACACTGTCATGTGTTGCACCCTTCAAGCTACCTAAGGGTACATTCATTTCCTGGACGATGTACCCACCTGAATTCAACTCTAATCTTTTAACCCGGGTAACCTGGATGGTCTGCAGGGCTTGTGGCTGTGGAATAATCTCACTGCATCTTGCTAGTAATTAGGATTGTGACAACCCTAGTTAGTTAAAGTATCAAGCCGTAGTTCTTGCTTGGCCGTGAAATGATTGGATTGAGTCTGACCAGTCTAGTCTTGTCCCGATCCTGCTCCAGATTGCTATATGACCAGAATGCTTGTATTTATTTTATCGATAAATGGTGAGAAACCAAGCTCCGTTCAGACGAAGGGTTACAACCCCGGTCCTTGTTTGGTTTACGGGTTGTAACCTGGCTATTTGAATAGTTCTATGGTTATCTTGTCGTATATCATCCTGGTGTATTTTCTTTATTCCCGGTTCTTACTTTTATTTATATCTTGTGCTGATTGCTGGTTTTAGTTCTTAAGTGAAGCCTTCTTTGTGGCACTTGCTCTTTCTGGGGTCTGACCCAGCTGGTTTTGTATGGCCAGATTTCGGAGCAGCTCCAGAAGATCTACTGACCTTCCAGCCAGATGGTGAACACTAGAAGGAATCCTGGCAACGAGTAGGTTATTTTTGGCTCTCCCACTCTATTGTAAAAATATTCTTTTGAGGCGTTTAGCCGACGAGCACCTGTTTAGCTCGATTGCACTTTACTTACTGTCTGCCTACGGGCTGTAACATGATTGACAAATCCTAGGGTTGATCATGTATGACTAAACTCTTGCTAGTCCTAACATTTTGTAACGACTAGCTTCATGATCAGCTGAATATGTAATATTTGGGACGCCTTATTATTGTATATTTAATGATCATACATCTTGTAACACTTACTTACTTGCTTGTGATTGAGACACTAGGCTTGTTCATGACCTTAAGAGACTGTTGGCTTATAGATAAACCCTCATGTATCCTAGACAACCGTGACCGTATAGCGAGATGGAATCCATTTTAATATACGTAGCTGGCTATATCTGCCCCCGCTCTCCAGTATTCTGGTTCTGGGGCGTGACATGGTTTATGTGGTGGCCCATACAGGTCTTGTAAATCAAGATATGTGAGGGTTTACCGAATAGATGTCTCAATCAGTATTCGTCATTGATCTCTGCTCGTATCTTCTGAATCCCTGGATTCTTGTCCTGATCATATGCTTGTATCGTTGCTCTGTCCTGGTCCTTCCTTATTGTTTCCTATGTCGTCTTCTTCAGCGGCATAGTACCTGACCCGGCCGATCAGCAAGGCGGAGCACCTCCCGCGGACCAGCAGCAACCTGGAGATCAAGCCCAGCATTCCGGAGTAGCCTCCAGAGTCGTGCCTTCTGGCGGAGAGCCACCAGTCCAGCCAGTTCAACCTGTAGAACATGATGACGGCACTTTGGTAGGACTCGTCAGGACCTTGATAGCTTCTCAAGATCGTCGTGGAGATGCATTGCAACAGGCAGTGGCAGATGCTTTGACTAGAGGTGGTCATCCAGGGAACAGTGCGGCCAACAGCTTCAAGCGCTTGAACCCTCCCTTCTTTGACGGTAGTAAAGATGCTATCGCGGCAGATGCTTGGCTTTAGGACACAGAAGTGATTCTAGAAGCAGCCAGGACTCCAGAGAACGAGAAGGTGGCAGTTGTGCGCCTGCAGCTATTGGATCTTGCCCGCAGCTGGTGGGCAGCACAGGCAGTTGGGTTAGCAGCACCCATTCTATGGGCAGTATTCAGAGAGAGATTCCAGACCAAGTATTTTGATGCTATAGCTCGGTACGATCTACAGACGAGGTTCACAAATCTGAAGCAAGGTGGCAGGACGGTCGACGGATATGCGGCCGAGTTTTCTAGACTCAGTCGGTTTGCTTCCTCCTTAGTGGCAACCGAGTATGATAGAGCCCAGCGATTCCAGCAGGGGCTTCACCTGGAGATCTTGTTGGCGGTTGAGCAGTTTGAGCATCCGACTTTTGATGCAGTCTTGAGAGCAGCCCGGAGGCATGAGTATACCTCCCAGAGGATTGTGGATAGGGTCGGAGGTCGGAAGAGATCTCACGGCCAGATGAATCAGTCTTCGGCACCAGCCCCGGCAGCCAGGGCCTTGACTATTGGAGTTCCGAGGCGAGCGGCCTCAGTGACATCGGTTCAGTATTCCACTCCGACGTACCCTCAGCAGCAGCAGAAGCAGAAGCAATCTTCCGCAGTGGGTTGTTCTCATTGTGGGAAGCCAGGCCATGTGGTGGCAGAGTGTCGCAGGGCACAGGGATTGTGTCTGGCTTATGGAGCACCAGACCATAGGGTTGGATCCTGCCCGAACAGGGGTGGTTCATCCTCGTCCAACCTTTCTAGCTCTTCGGTGAGAGGACCAGCTCCGGTCCATCAGCAGCAGTATCCATTGCCGAGGCCCTTGCCGCCTCAGACCCAAGTGTTCCAGCAGCAGAACCCCCAGCAGTATGCACAAGTCCAAGCCCAGAGTCAGAGCAGACAGCGAGGATTTCAGCAGAGGGGACCAGCACCCCGAGGGCATGGTCAGGCTATGGTGATGACCATAGAGGAAGGATTGGCACCAGGAGAGGTAGTGGCAGGTACTATTCTCGTCAACTCCTTTCTAGCTTCAGCTTTATTTGATTCTGGTGCATCGTATTCTTTTATGTCTACACGATTCGTGACACGGGTAGGATTGGAGCCCGAGTCATTATCAGTAAGGCTTAATATACTTACTGGTAACGGACTTGTGGGAGTAGATAGAGTGTTTTCCTCGTGTCGGATCATGGTTAGCGGTAGAGAATTCCCCGCTAGATTGATAGAGTTCCCGATGGCCGATTATGATGTGGTCTTAGGGATGGATTGGTTGAGGAACCAGTATGCTAGAATAGACTGCCATATTGGTAGGGTTGTTTTTAGCATTCCAAGAGAGCCAGAGTTTTCTTTCTCTCGAGGTGAGGTTGAGTCATCTCCTCCAGTATTGCGGATGGCAGTAGCAGCAGTTCAGTTGCCCAGGATAGTGGATGAGTTCCCAGATATTTTTCCAGAGGAGCTTCCCGGTATGCCGCCAGAGCGGGAGATCCAGTTCACTATAGACTTGATTCTTGGGACAGCCCCAGTGTCAGAGAGAGTCTACAGGATGGCGCCGTCAGAATTGGAGATATT
Source organism: Iris pallida (assembly GCA_029216955.1). Classification (NCBI taxonomy): domain Eukaryota; kingdom Viridiplantae; phylum Streptophyta; class Magnoliopsida; order Asparagales; family Iridaceae; genus Iris; species Iris pallida. Next base: position 15,199,656 of record JANAVB010001997.1, read on the forward strand.
GTATAAGATGATTGAGGAGCTTAGAACCAAGGGATTCATTCGTGCTAGTGGATCACCTTGGGGAGCCCCGATGCTTCTTGTAAAAAAGAAGGATGGTACGTCCAGGTTATGTGTTGATTATCGTACCTTGAACTCAGTGACAATCAAGAATAGATACCCTCTTCCAAGGATAGATGACTTGTTTGATCAACTCAAGGGGGCATCAGTATTCTCGAAGATTGACTTGCGCTCAGGTTATCATCAGATCAGAGTCAGAGAGCAGGACATCCCGAAGACAGCTTTTAGATCGAGATATGGGCATTGGGAGTTCCTTGTTATGCCTTTTGGAGCAACCAATGCGCCGGCAGTGTTCATGGACCTCATGAATCGCATCTTCATGCCTTACTTAGATCAGTTTGTGATTGTGTTCTTGGATGACATTCTGGTCTACAGCAAGAGTGAGGCGGAGCATGAGCAGCATCTCCGTATAGTTCTTCAGATCCTCAGAGAGCACCAGTTATATGCCAAGTTCAGTAAATACGAGTTCTGGCTCGATCGTATTTCATACTTGGGTCATATCATCACCAGAGGAGGAGTAGAAGTGGATCCCCAGAAGATTGTGGCTATTGAGTCATGGCCAGTGCCCAGCACCGTTGCAGAAGTTCGCAGTTTCCTTGGATTGGCTGGCTATTACCGGCGGTTTGTTTCAGATTTTGCTCGAATTTTAGCGCCATTGACGCAGTTGACCCGCAAGGATGCGCAGTTTGCTTGGACAGCAGAGTGTCAGAGTTCTTTTGAGCAGTTAAAGCGAGGCCTGATAACAGCTCCTATTCTCACGCTTCCAGATGGAACCGGAGGATTCTCAGTGTACTGTGATGCTTCAGGCAGAGGTTTAGGATGTGTTCTGATGCAGCATGGGAAGGTAATAGCTTATGCGTCACGACAACTTCGTGATCATGAGAGGAATTACCCAACCCATGACTTGGAGCTAGCAGCAGTGGTGTTTGCACTTAAGTTGTGGAGGCACTACTTGTACGGAGATAGGGTAGAGATTTTCACCGACCACAAGAGCCTGAAGTATGTTTTCACCCAGAAGGATCTTAACATGCGTCAGAGGAGGTGGCTGGAGCTTCTTGTGGATTATGATGTCAGCTTGCAGTATCATCCTGGGAAGGCCAATGTCGTAGCAGATGTATTGAGCAGGAGAGCCGGAGCTTATTTTCTAACAGCGCAGCCAGAGTTGTTAGCCGATCTTCAGAAGATGGACATAGAAGTTGTTCTCCCTTCCAGTGTGGCATTGATGGCCAGCATGCAAGTTCAGTCCACTATAGTCGAGAGGATCCGGATGACGCAGTCGGCAGATTCCAAGCTTCAGCGACTCAGAGCAGAATGTGAAGCAGGACGAAGACCAGAGTTATGTATTCATAAGGATGGTACACTTCGACATGGTAAGCGTCTTTGTGTACTCAGTGGAGATATCAGACAGGAGATCATGTCAGAGGCGCACAGTTCTCAGTATTCCATCTATCCTGGCAGTACGAAGATGTACCGTGATATTCGGCAGCATTTCTGGTGGAATGGCATGAAGCGGGAGATAGCTCGGTTTGTCTCTCGGTGTTTGGTTTGCCAACAAGTTAAAGCCGAACATCAAAGACCGGCTGGACTTCTTCAGCCCTTACCGATTCCAGAATGGAAGTGGGAGCATGTGACCATGGATTTCGTGACTGGATTACCTAGATCCCCAGCTGGTAGAGACGCTATTTGGGTTATAGTTGACCGGCTCACGAAGGTAGCTCACTTTCTCCCATTCAGAGTTGGTCAGTCGACGGCTCAGTTAGCAGAGATGTACCTCAGGAAGATTGTCAGATTGTACGGTGTTCCTGTCAGTATCACTTCGGATCGAGATTCAAGATTTACGTCGCACTTTTGGCATAGCTTGCAAGAGAGTTTGGGGACTCATCTCCAGTTCAGTTCAGCATATCACCCGCAGACAGATGGCCAGTCGGAGCGCACGATCCAGACTCTTGGAGACATATTGCGGTCTTGCACACTTGACTTCGGTGGTTCATGGGAAGATCACTTGCACCTGGTAGAATTCTCGTATAACAATAGTTTCCAGGCCAGTATCCAAATGGCACCGTTCGAGGCACTGTATGGCAGGAAGTGCAGATCCCCGCTAGCCTGGGATGATGTTGGAGAGAGACAGATGCTTGGTCCAGAAATGATTACTCAGACAGTTGAAGTAGTCAGGCGAGTCAGAGATCACCTTCGAGTTGCCCAAGATCGCCAGCGTCATTGGGCCGATTCCTATCGGCGTCCTCTCGAGTTCTCGGTCGGCGATCATGTATTCCTGAGGATTTTGCCTAACCGTGGCGTCATTCGTTTCGGCGTACGGGGCAAGCTTAGTCCTAGGTATATAGGACCGTTTGACATTCTGGAGCGAGTAGGAGATGTATCCTATCGCCTCGCTCTTCCACCGTCGCTAAGCGAGGTGCATGACGTGTTCCATGTATCCCAATTACGGCGGTATATCCCAGACCCGAGCCACATCCTGGATCATTCAGAATTGGTTGTTGGTACCAACCTTTCGTATGAGGAGAGGCCCGTGTCTATATTGGATCGAAGAGAGAAGATCCTCAAGAACAAGACTATCAAGTTAGTCCGAGTTGCTTGGGGTCATCACTCTTTGGGGGAGTCAACGTGGGAGCGTGAGGATGATATCCGATCACGATATCCTGACTTGTTTGACTCGTGAGGTATAATGTCTTTCTTATGCCTCATGCCATTAATTCTTTGCTTGCATGATTGATTGATTGCCTAGTATAATTGCCTATGAATAGTATAGCTTGTTCTTGTCTCTCTAGCCTCTTAATTAAATTCCGAGGACGAAATTCTTTTAAGGTGGGTAGAGTTGTAATGCCTGTGGTTCGTATTACGTATTTTGGAATACGTGTACATATTTTCTTGTATTGTTCCTTGTTTAGTTTTCTTGGCTTGGTTTAACTCTCGGTTTGGGTTGGCTTGGTTTGGCCGGCTGGTTGCTTGGTCCATCATGGACCAAGGTGAACCCCTACCTACTACAACCCATGATATTTATTTCCCCACCAACCTTCTCTCTCCTCCATAACTCTCATTTATTTCTTCTTCTTCTTCTTCTTCCTTCCTCTCCACAACTCTCCAACCCTTAGGCAAGTGCAACTTGCTTCCACAAGAGAACTCATTTTATGGTTCCATTAGCTTCTTCTCATGATTCTAAACCACATTAGAACTTGTCATTTTCCGTTTTGAGGCTTTGATTCTTGTAGATCTACAATTTAGTATTTTCGGATTTTGGTGGTTTTGATCTATCAAACTCCTTTGTTTTTAAGTTTTTATGGTTCCATGTTGTAGATAATTTTATTCTACCCAATTTTGACCTTTGGAAGGTTGAATTCAGACTTATTTTGACCAAGTTATGAGCATTTGGAGTTTTGGGTTCCATCCTTGGAGTTCTTGCTGTTCTTGCCCTCTGGAGAAGACTGTGAACAGTGAGCTAGCTTTTTAGCTTATGCCGCTGAGTCGTACGCTGCTCTTTAGCGAGCGTATACTAGCCTTCGTACGCTGCTCCTTAGCGAGCGTACGCTAGCCTTCGTACGCTGCTCTTTAGCGAGCGTACGCGTGCCTTCGTACGCTGCTCTTTAGCGAGCGTACGCGTGCCTTCGTACGCTGCTCTTTAGTGAGCGTACGCTCACCTTGATACGCTGCCTGTTGGCAGCATGTCTTGAGCGTACGCTAGCTTGAGCGTACGCTAGCTTGAGCGTACGCGTGCCTTGGTACGCTAGCTTGAGCGAGCAAGGCGTACGCGGGCTTGAGCGTACGCTAGCCTATCTTGTCACCCTGGTTCAACCCGAGAGCTTTGTGACCCCCATACGCTGTCTTTTACGCTGCCTTTTGGGAGCGTATGCTTACCTGAGCGTATGCCTGCCTGAGCGTATGGCCCTTGGCAGACTTGATCTTATATCTGCATGGCAGTTTGGTTTTATTTTCCTTATCCTGGATCTTCTATAGCCCTGTATATTGATATTTATTTAGATATTTTACGTCCATTTTATATCCTTACGCCTTTTGACCTGAACTTGATAATCCCCGAATTTACTTGATATGCTTGGAACTGATAATTGAGCACGACCTGATAGTGACCCGTAGTGGTGCACTCCTGACATGAGTAACCTGACATGATCTGATAGTGGCCCGTCGTGGCGCACTCCTGACAAGTACACTTGGCATGATAACCTGACATGACTTTCTTGATAGCTGTTGCGACGGCTACCTGACATGACATGACCTGTATAATAACCTGGACACCGTGGGCGATTGTGCTTGTATAAATAAACCAGTCCTGTCTTGCATCATGTCTAGGATGGGACTCCTGAGTACCACGGTCAGGAGTACCTATTGAAATGAACTAAGGACTAATAACTAGATTAATACATTAGTCATGAAGAGATTTTCCAGCTACAGGCAATCTCGTTACCTGGGCACGCCTTGGGATCTGTAGCCTGCCGTCGAGTAGGGCACATTTCCAGCACACTGTCATGTGTTACACCCTTCAAGCTACCTAAGGGTACATTCATTTCCTGGACGATGTACCCACCTGAATTCAACTCTAATCTTTTAACCCGGGTAACCTGGATGGTCTGCAGGGCTTGTGGCTGTGGAATAATCTCACTGCATCTTGCTAGTAATTAGGATTGTGACAACCCTAGTTAGTTAAAGTATCAAGCCGTAGTTCTTGCTTGGCCGTAAAATGATTGGATTGAGTCTGACCAGTCTAGTCTTGTCCCGATCCTGCTCCAGATTGCTATATGACCAGAATGCTTGTATTTATTTTATCGATAAATGGTGAGAAACCAAGCTCCGTTCAGACGAAGGGTTACAACCCCGGTCCTTGTTTGGTTTACGGGTTGTAACCTGGCTATCTGAATAGTTCCATGGTTATCTCGTCGTATATCATCCTGGTGTATTTTCTTTATTCCCGGTTCTTACTTTTATTTATATCTTGTGCTGATTGCTAGTTTTAGTTCTTAAGTGAAGCCTCCTTTGTGGCACTTGCTCTTTCTGGGGTCTGACCCAGCTGGTTTTGTATGGCCAGATTTTGGCGCAGCTCCAGAAGATCTACTGACCTTCCAGCCAGATGGTGAACACTAGAAGGAATCCTGGCAACGAGTGGGTTATTTTTGGCTCTCCCACTCTATTGTAAAAATATTCTTTTGAGGTGTTTAGCCGACGAGCACCTGTTTAGCTCGATTGCACTTTACTTACTGTCTGCCTACGGGCTGTAACATGATTGACAAATCCTAGGGTTGATCATGTATGACTAAACTCTTGCTAGTCCTAACATTTTGTAACGACTAGCTTCATGATCAGCTTAATATGTAATATTTGGGACGCCTTATTATTGTATATTTAATGATCATACATCTTGTAATACTTACTTACTTGCTTGTGATTGAGACACTAGGCTTGTTCATGACCTTAAGAGACTGTTGGCTTGTAGATAAACCCTCATGTATCCTAGACAACCGTGACCGTATAGCGAGATGGAATCCATTTCAATATACGTAGCTGGCTATGTCTGCCCCCGCTCTCCAGTATTCTGGTTCTGGGGCGTGACATGGTTTATGTGGTGGCCCATGCAGGTCTTGTAAATCAAGATATGTGAGGGTTTACCGAATAGATGTCTCAATCAGTATTCGTCCTTGATCTCTGCTCGTATCTTCTGAATCCCTGGATTCTTGTCCTGATCATATGCTTGTATCGTTGCTCTGTCCTGGTCCTTCTTTATTGTTTCCTATGTCGTCTTCTTCAGCGGCATAGTACCTGACCCGGGCGATCAGCAAGGCGGAGCACCTCCCGCGGACCAGCAGCAACCTGGAGATCAAGTCCAGCATTCCGGAGTAGCCTCCAGAGTCGTGCCTTCTGGCGGAGAGCCACCAGTCCAGCCAGTTCAACCTGTAGAACATGATGACGGCACTTTGGTAGGACTCGTCAGGACCTTGATAGCTTCTCAAGATCGTCGTGGAGATGCATTGCAACAGGCAGTGGCGGATGCTTTGACTAGAGGTGGTCATCCAGGGAACAGTGCGGCTAACAGCTTCAAGCGCTTGAACCCTCCCTTCTATGACGGTAGTAAAGATGCTATCGCGGCAGATGCTTGGCTTTAGGACACAGAAGTGATTCTAGAAGCAGCCAGGACTCCAGAGAACGAGAAGGTGGCAGTTGTGCGCCTGCAGCTATTAGATCTTGCCCGCAGCTGGTGGACAGCACAGGCAGTTGGGTTAGCAGCACCCATTCCATGGGCAGTATTCAGAGAGAGATTCCAGACCAAGTATTTTGATGCTGTAGCTCGGTACGATCTACAGACGAGGTTCACAAATCTGAAGCAAGGTGGCAGGACGGTCGACGGATATGCGGCCGAGTTTTCCAGACTCAGTCGGTTTGCTTCCACCTTGGTGGCAACCGAGTATGATAGAGCCCAGCGATTCCAGCAGGGGCTTCACCTGGAGATCTTGTTGGCGGTTGAGCAGTTTGAGCATCAGACTTTTGATGCAGTCTTGAGAGCAGCCCGGAGGCATGAGTATACCTCCCAGAGGATTGTGGATAGGGTCGGAGGTCGGAAGAGATCTCACGGCCAGATGAATCAGTCTTCGGCACCAGCCCCGGCAGCCAGGGCCTTGACTATTGGAGTTCCGAGGCGAGCGGCCTCAGTGACGTCAGTTTAGTATTCCACTCCGACGTACCCTCAGCAGCAGCAGAAGCAGAAGCAATCTTCTGCAGTGGGTTGTTCTCATTGTGGGAAGCCAGGCCATGTGGTGGCAGAGTGTTGCAGGGCACAGGGATTGTGTCTGGCTTGTGGAGCACCAGACCATAGGGTTGGATCCTGCCCGAACAGGGGTGGTTCATCCTCGTCCAACCTTTCTAGCTCTTCGGTGAGAGGACCAGCTCTGGTCCATCCGCAGCAGTATCCATTGCCGAGGCCCTTGCCGCCTCAGACCCAAGTGTTCTAGCAGCAGAACCCCCAGCAGTATGCACAAGTCCAAGCCCAGAGTCAGAGCAGACAGCGAGGATTTCAGCAGAGGGGACCAGCACCCCGAGGGCATGGTCAGGCTATGGTGATGACCGTAGAGGAAGGATTGGCACCAGGAGAGGTAGTGGCAGGTACTATTCTCGTCAACTCCTTTCTAGCTTCAGCTTTATTTGATTCTGGTGCATCGCATTCTTTTATGTCTGCACGATTCGCGATACGGGTAGGATTGGAGCCCGAGTCATTATCAGTAAGGCTTAATATACTTACTGGTAACGGACTTGTGGGAGTAGATAGAGTGTTTTCCTCGTGTCGGATCATGGTTAGCGGTAGAGAATTCCCCGCTAGATTGATAGAGTTTCCGATGGCCGATTATGATGTGGTCTTAGGGATGGATTGGTTGAGGAACCAGTATGCTAGAATAGACTGCCATATTGGTAGGGTTGTTTTTAGCATTCCAGGAGAGCCAGAGTTTTCTTTCTCTCGAGGTGAGGTTGAGTCATCTCCTCCAGTATTGCGGATGGCAGTAGCAGCAGTTCAGTTGCCCAGGATTGTGGATGAGTTCCCAGATATTTTTCCAGAGGAGCTTCCCGGTATGCCGCCAGAGCGGGAGATCGAGTTCACTATTGACTTGATTCCCGGGACAGTCCCAGTGTCAGAGAGAGTCTACAGGATGGCGCCGTCAGAATTGGAGATATTGTATAAGATGATTGAAGAGCTTAGAACCAAGGGATTCATTCGTGCTAGTGGATCGCCTTGGGGAGCCCCGATGCTTCTTGTAAAAAAGAAGGATGGTACGTCCAGGTTATGTGTTGATTATCGTACCTTGAACTCAGTGACAATCAAGAATAGATACCCTCTTCCAAGGATGGATGACTTGTTTGATCAACTCAAGGGGGCATCAGTATTCTCGAAGATTGACTTGCGCTCAGGTTATCATCAGATCAGAGTCAGAGAGCAGGACATCCCGAAGACAGCTTTTAGATCGAGATATGGGCATTGGGAGTTCCTTGTTATGCCTTTTGGAGCAACCAATGCGCCGGCAGTGTTCATGGACCTCATGAATCGCATCTTCATGCCTTACTTGGATCAGTTTGTGATTGTGTTCTTGGATGACATTCTGGTCTACAGCAAGAGTGAGGCAGAGCATGAGCAGCATCTCCGTATAGTTCTTCAGATCCTCAGAGAGCACCAGTTATATGCCAAGTTCAGTAAATGCGAGTTCTGGCTCGATCGTATTTCGTACTTGGGTCATATCATCACCAGAGGAGGAGTAGAAGTGGATCCCCAGAAGATTGTGGCTATTGAGTCATGGCCAGTGCCCAGCACCGTTGTAGAAGTTCGCAGTTTCCTTGGATTGGCTGGCTATTACCGGCGGTTTGTTTCGGATTTTGCTCAAATTTTAGCGCCATTGACGCAGTTGACCCGCAAGGATGCGCAGTTTGCTTGGACAGCAGAGTGTCAGAGTTCTTTTGAGCAGTTAAAGCGAGGCCTGATAACAGCTCCTATTCTTACGCTTCCAGATGGAACCGGAGGATTCTCAGTGTACTGTGATGCTTCAGGCAGAGGTTTAGGATGTGTTCTGATGCAGCATGGGAAGGTAATAGCTTATGCGTCACGACAACTTCGTGATCATGAGAGGAATTACCCAACCCATGACTTGGAGCTAGCAGCAGTGGTGTTTGCACTTAAGTTGTGGAGGCACTACTTGTACGGAGATAGGGTAGAGATTTTCACCGACCACAAGAGCCTGAAGTATGTTTTCACCCAGAAGGATCTTAACATGCGTCAGAGGAGGTGGCTGGAGCTTCTTGTGGATTATGATGTCAGCTTGCAGTATCATCCTGGAAAGGCTAATGTCGTAGCAGATGCATTGAGCAGGAGAGCCGAGCTTATTTCCTAACAGCGCAGCCAGAGTTGTTAGCCGATCTTCAGAAGATGGACATAGAAGTTGTTCTCCCTTCCAGTGTGGCATTGATGGCCAGCATGCAAGTTCAGTCCACTATAGTCGAGAGGATCCGGATGACGCAGTCGGCAGATTCCAAGCTTCAGCGACTCAGAGCAGAATGTGAAGCAGGACGAAGACCAGAGTTATGTATTCATGAGGATGGTACACTTCGATATGGTAAGCGTCTTTGTGTACCCAGCAGAGATATCAGACAGGAGATCATGTCAGAGGCGCACAGTTCTCAGTATTCCATCCATCCTGGCAGTACGAAGATGTACCGTGATATTCGGCAGCATTTCTGGTGGAATGGCATGAAGCGGGAGATAGCTCGATTTGTCTCTCGGTGTTTGGTTTGCCAACAAGTTAAAGCCGAACATCAGAGACCGGCTGGACTTCTTCAGCCCTTACCGATTCCAGAATGGAAGTGGAAGCATGTGACCATGGATTTCGTGACTGGATTCCCTAGATCCCCAGCTGGTAGAGACGCTATTTGGGTTATAGTTGACCGGCTCACGAAGGTAGCTCACTTTCTCCCATTCAGAGTTGGTCAGTCGACGGCTCAGTTAGCAGAGATGTACCTCAGGAAGATTGTCAGATTGTACGGTATTCCTGTCAGTATCACTTCGGATCGAGATTCAAGATTTACGTCGCACTTTTGGCATAGCTTGCAAGAGAGTTTGGGGACTCATCTCCAGTTCAGTTCAGCATATCACCCGCAGACATATGGCCAGTCGGAGCGCACGATCCAGACTCTTGGAGACATATTGCGGTCTTGCACACTTGACTTCGGTGGTTCATGGGAAGATCACTTGCACCTGGTAGAATTCTCGTATAACAATAGTTTCCAGGCCAGTATCCAAATGGCACCGTTCGAGGCACTGTATGGCAGGAAGTGCAGATCCCCGCTAGCCTGGGATGATGTTGGAGAGAGACAGATGCTTGGTCCAGAAATGATTGCTCAGACAGTTGAAGTAGTCAGGCGAGTCAGAGATCACCTTCGAGTTGCCCAAGATCGCCAGCGTTATTGGGCCGATTCCCATCGGCGTCCTCTCGAGTACTCGGTCGGCGATCATGTATTCCTGAGGATTTTGCCTAACCGTGGCGTCATTCGTTTCGGCGTACGGGGCAAGCTTAGTCCTAGGTATATAGGACCGTTTGACATTCTGGAGCGAGTAGGAGATGTATCCTATCGCCTCGCTCTTCCACCGTCGCTAAGCGAGGTGCATGACGTGTTCCATGTATCCTAATTACGGCGGTATATCCTAGACCCGAGCCATATCCTGGATCATTCGGAATTGGTTGTTTGTACCAACCTTTCGTATGAGGAGAGGCCCGTGTCTATATTGGATCGAAGAGAGAAGATCCTCAAGAACAAGACTATCAAGTTAGTCCGAGTTGCTTGGGGTCATCACTCTTTGGGGGAGTCAACGTGGGAGCGTGAGGATGATATCCGATCACGATATACTGACTTGTTTGACTCGTGAGATATAATGTCTTTCTTATGCCTCATGCCATCAATTCCTTGCTTGCATGATTGATTGATTGCCTAGTATAATTGCCTATGAATAGTGTAGCTTGTTCTTGTCTCTCTAGCCTCTTAATTAAATTCTGAGGACGGAATTCTTTTAAGGTGGGTAGAGTTGTAATGCCTGTGGTTCGTATTACGTATTTTGGAATACGTGTACGTATTTTCTTGTATTGTTCCTTGTTTAGTTTTCTTGGCTTGGTTTAACTCTCGGTTTGGGTTGGCTTGGTTTGGCCGGCTGGTTGCTTGGTCAATCATGGACCAAGGTGAACCCCCTACCTACTACAACCCATGATATTTATTTCCCCACCAACCTTCTCTCTCCTCCATAACTCTCATTTATTTCTTTTTCTTCTTCTTCCTTCCTCTCCACAACTCTCCAACCCTTAGGCAAGTGCAACTTGCTTCCACAAGAGAACTCATTTTATGGTTCCATTAGCTTCTTCTCATGATTCTAAACCACATTAGAACTTGTCATTTTCCGTTTTGAGGCTTTGATTCTTGTAGATCTACAATTTAGTATTTTCGGATTTTGGTGGTTTTGATCTATCAAACTCCTTTGTTTTCAAGTTTTTATGGTTCCATGTTGTAGATAATTTTATTCTACCCAATTTTGACCTTTGGAAGGTTGAATTCAGACTTGTTTTGACCAAGTCATGAGCATTTGGAGTTTTGGGTTCCATCCTTGGAGTTCTTGCTGTTCTTGCCCTCTGGAGAAGACTGTGAACAGTGAGCTAGCTTTTTAGCTTATGCCGCTGAGTCGTATGCTGCTCTTTAGCGAGCGTACACTAGCCTTCGTACGCTGCTCCTTAGCGAGCGTACGCTAGCCTTCGTACGCTGCTCTTTAGCGAGCGTACGCGTGCCTTCGTACGCTGCTCTTTAGCGAGCGTACGCGTGCCTTCGTACGCTGCTCTTTAGTGAGCGTACGCTCACCTTGATACGCTGCCTGTTGGCAGCATATCTTGAGCGTACGCTAGCTTGAGCGTACGCTAGCTTGAGCGTACGCGTGTCTTGGTACGCTAGCTTGAGCGAGCAAGGCGTACGCGGGCTTGAGCGTACGCTAGCCTATCTTGTCACCCTGGTTCAACCCGAGAGCTTTGTGACCCCCATACGCTGCCTTTTACGCTGCCTTTTGGGAGCGTATGCTTACCTGAGCGTATGCCTGCCTGAGCGTATGGCCCTTGGCAGACTTGATCTTATATCAGCATGGCAGTTTGGTTTTATTTTCCTTATCCTGGATCTTCTATAGCCCTGTATATTGATATTTATTTAGATATTTTACGTCCATTTTATATCCTTACGCCTTTTGACCTGAACTTGATAATCCCCGAATTTACTTGATATGCTTGGAACTGATAATTGAGCACGACCTGATAGTGACCCGTAGTGGTGCACTCTTGACATGAGCAACCTGACATGACCTGATAGTGGCCCGTCGTGGCGCACTCCTGACAAGTACACTTGGCATGATAACCTGACATGACTTTCTTGATAGCTGTTGCGACGGCTACCTGACATGACATGACCTGTATAATAACCTGGACACCGTGGGCGATTGTGCTTGTATAAATAAACCAGTCCTGTCTTGCATCATGTCTAGGATGGGACTCCTGAGTACCACGATCAGGAGTACCTATTGAAATAAACTAAGGACTAATAACTAGATTAATACATTAGTCATGAAGAGATTTCCCAGCTACAGGCAATCCCGTTACCTGGGCACGCCTTGGGATCTGTAGCCTGCCGTCGAGTAGGGCATATTTCCAGCACACTGTCATGTGTTGCACCCTTCAAGCTACCTAAGGGTACATTCGTTTCCTGGACGATGTACCCACCTGAATTCAACTCTAATCTTTTAATCCGGGTAATCTGGATGGTCTGCAGGGCTTGTGGCTGTGGAATAATCTCACTACATCTTGCTAGTAATTAGGATTGTGACAACCCTAGTTAGTTAAAGTATCAAGCCGTAGTTCTTGCTTGGCCGTGAAATGATTGGATTGAGTCTGACCAGTCTAATCTTGTCCCGATCCTGCTCCAGATTGCTATATGACCAGAATGCTTGTATTTATTTTATCGATAAATGGTGAGAAACCAAGCTCCGTTCAGACGAAGGGTTACAACCCCGGTCCTTGTTTGGTTTACGGGTTGTAACCTGGCTATCTGAATAGTTCCATGGTTATCTCGTCGTATATCATCCTGGTGTATTTTCTTTATTCCCAGTTCTTACTTTTATTTATATCTTGTGCTGATTGCTGGTTTTAGTTCTTAAGTGAAGCCTCCTTTGTGGCACTTGCTCTTTCTGGGGTCTGACCCAGCTGGTTTTGTATGGCCAGATTTCGGAGCAGCTCCAGAAGATCTACTGACCTTCCAGCCAGATGGTGAACACTAGAAGGAATCCTGGCAACGAGTGGGTTATTTTTGGCTCTCCCACTCTATTGTAAAAATATTCTTTTGAGGCGTTTAGCCGACGAGCACCTGTTTAGCTCGATTGCACTTTACTTACTGTCTGCCTACGGGCTGTAACATGATTGACAAATCCTAGGGTTGATCATGTATGACTAAACTCTTGCTAATCCTAACATTTTGTAACAACTAGCTTCATGATCAGCTGAATATGTAATATTTGGGACGCCTTATTATTGTATATTTAATGATCATACATCTTGTAACACTTACTTACTTGCTTGTGATTGAGACACTAGGCTTGTTCATGACCTTAAGAGACTGTTGGCTTGTAGATAAACCCTCATGTATCCTAGACAGCCGTGACCGTATAGCGAGATGGAATCCATTTCAATATACGTAGCTGGCTATGTCTGCCCCCGCTCTCCAGTATTCTGGTTCTGGGGCGTGACAACGGGTTAAGCTACAGCGCACGTTGCAGTGCATGGCTTGTGGCGTAAGTCTAGGCACCTAAAGAACTTGGTTGTTCAAGTCGAACGCGTGCACGTCATGTCTCCACTGAAGTACGTGTAGTCAACTCTAAAGGGGGTGAATAGAGTATGTGACGATAATAGCCAATTAAAAATAACTCTAGTTAAGTTCACCCAATAGAAATAATAATCAAAGTATAAGTGCGGAATATAAATTAAGATCAGAGAAGCATACGCAGACACAGCAGTTTTTAACCAGGTTTCCCTCGTGAAGGACTAGTCCAGGCCTGAGAACTCTAGCTTAGGATTAAAATCCACTATTTGTGAAATAGCGTACGACCACATGCCTTTACTCAGAAGAGCACGCCAACTTCTTGCAGATTCGCAGATGGCGAGACTTGGAACTGTCCAAGTGACTTCTTTTGGAACTCTTGTACACAAACTTCTAGTTGACTCGCACTGAGCACCTTGGGGGCTTGGAAAGTTTTGTGGCTAGTTAGATGAGAAGAATAATCTCTTGAATGTATAGGCTATAGAAGAAGAGAAGATTAGATGATTGAAAATGAGAGAAATCAAGGCCTATATATACTAGTCCAGAGAGGCAGAGTTCGGCCAGAACTCTGTCCCAAATATTCAAATTTTTGGCCGTTGGACAACTAGCAACCAGCAAACCCTAATAATTAGGTCCTAAAATTAAGGGGACAGAGTTCGGCCTGAACTCTTTGTGGGGCAGAGTTCGGTCCGAACTCTGTCTCCTTGGGGACAAAATGTTCAATGGGCTGTTTTGGGCTTGGCAAGTTTTTGGACTTTTGTTTGTGGTGGTTTGGGTATAAAGTCTAGGGTTGAGATACTCAGTGCGATTCAACTTACAATAGCCTAGACTCAATAAAAAGTGTAATACAGACTTAGAGAATAAGTAAACAGCAGCATGTCATAGCAATTGTCGATGATGTTCGTCTTAAGCTGATGTGTGGAGATTGTCTGTTTTGGAGCTTGATGTAGCTTGATGTGTCAAGTTGGATCATAACAGATGTCGTCTTTGTTAACTATCAAGATTAGGTTGACTGTGATCCAGTTTGGGTCAACAATCTCTCATATTTTGATAATTGACAAAAATATGATATTTATATGTCGCAACATTCAAAACTGGACACATAAAATAATGATAATAGCTTCCCTGTAGATGAACATTTCGGCTCCCCCATAAATAGATATGTCCTGAGACAAGTTCTAATCCAAGCAAGCACAACAATATATATATTGAAGCTCAAAACACATGTCCATAAGTATTATCAATTGTTTCCAAAGCACAAGCAAATATCACAAGTATTCTTCCCCTTTGTCATTTAGCAAAATGATAAAGTGGATCCCCCATAAAAGGTAGAAAAAGTGAATACATACAATCACACAATGTGGAATCACAATCATAGAAAGAAACTACCAGTTGTTTTATATCTCATAAAAACTATAGTGTATAATTCTGAAGGAAGTACAATACATGAAAATAAAAAATAATATCCTAAAGTTTTAAAAACTACTACATAAAGCATAATGAAACTATAGGCTAACATCAGCAGCATCAACAGGTACTAAATCACGACCATCATGGAGCATGGGATAGACCAGCAGAGTCTGAAGGGTCGTTTGCAGAGCGACGAGGGTCGACAAAGTTTGCGTCCGGGTCCAGATACCGTCTGACCCATGTATCGTCAATACGGTAACCTTCGCGAGAAGGGTCCCGTGCGATAGAGAATGACATAGTAGGATGGGTGGCCAGGGTGTATTGGAGGTCATTCAGCAAGTTGCTGATAGCACTCATCTGAAGGGTGGTGCGGTAATCCAACTGAGTCCAGCGGTCGTCTTCCAAACAAAAGCGATCGCATAACATCGCCTGGATGGAGTCAAGAGTAGCAAGAGGCTCAGGCTCAGAGCATTAGGAGCCGCAGGAGCATCAGAGTCAGAAGACTCAGACTCAGCAAAAGGGGCAATAGCAGCAAGATGTATGAACGAAATAGTAAAGCGTAATACTCTAGAGGGGGTGAATAGAGTTGGCAGCGGAATAATAATAATTAAAAATATTAGCAGCACAATCACAGAATATTAATCACAACTAAAATAAAGTAAAGCCAGAGTTAAGAGAGCAAACGCAAAGACAGCGATGTATACTAGTTTCCCTCTGTTGAGGACTAATCCAGTCGGTAGAACTGTTGCTACCAGTTGAATCCACTATTGGAAAAACCGCAAGTTTTCTTACGAAGTCCTTGCAACTTCTACAACGCGAGCTTTGATACGAAGAACTCGTCCAACTTCAAATGTGAAGAGGTATTCTTCAATCAAGCCTTCTGATTACAATCTCTCAGAAACTTCTAGACCGTACCGTACTGGCAAATCGACTAGAGGATTGTAATTGGCTTGGGATCTAAAATTTAAAGCTCAAGAAAACTCTTTGGAAGACTGAAAGCTTTAGATAGAGAGAAGATTGAAAGTGAATGAGTGAGTTGAAATGATCGAAATCCTTCTCTATTTATAGGTGTTCCAAAGGCAGACTTCTGACAGAATTCGGGCAGAATTCGGGCAGAACTCTATGAGCAAATCTCGGTCAAATCCGCAACTGCAGGAGGACCAAGTAACAAGGATTCAAAATCACAACGGCCACCAACCGAACTCTGGCCTAACTCGACTCGAGTTCTGTCAGGGTTTAGTTAGGGTTTTAAAAAGCTTTTTGGTAATTTTTGAAAACCTTTTTATAAACCTTTTTGAGAGGTCATTTTAAAAATATTTTGAACTCATTTAAGGGTAGCCTATTTGTCAGTACGACTCGGTGTACAACATATTCCTAGACTCAAATAAAATAAAAAATACATTGCATAAGGAATTACAGACTCGAGTAGGCAAACAGATCTTCGGTCTTGAATTCAGTGGATAGCCATTCTTGATCATGTCCAAGAGTCCGAGATGTCCCGACTAGCTTCATATATCCAGACAGAGTTTGATCAATTATTAAAATCAGGTTGACCATATGACCAATGGGCCTACAATCTCCTCCATTTTGATAATTGATAAACTATGAATGATATAACATTAAGCTTATTCAAAATATCAAAAAGTAGAATTGTTCATATCCTGTATTATCTTAAAAAAATGTTAGATCTTTTAATTTTTCTCCCCCTTTGTCACTTAGCAAAATAATTGCAAAAGATAAAGCTCTCACGCAATCAATACAGAAGTAACAAATAGTGAGAAAACACATATAAAAGAAATAAGGCAGAAATAAAAGAGAAATATCACAGGCATGTATTGTCGAAAAAAATCATCACAGGCAGTTATAAAAAATGAAGCAATATAAGAGATAGTGCTATCATAAACTGAAACTGAAACATAGTGCTGAAATAAACCGGAATGCCATAAACTGATGCATAATAAACATGTCCATGATAACAGAGTACTGAAGCAAACTAGAAAGTGCTAATAATAATAAAAAAATACTGATAATAACTTGGAATGTCGGAGCATTTCCAAGTGCACAATAAAATATCACTCAAAATCATATAGTCACATATCCTCATCATCATCCTCATCATCATCATCAGCTCAACCAACATGTCCTGAAGGACCAGCTCCAGAGGTACCAGCGCCAGAAGGATGAGGAGGGGCGCTAGCATAGAACTCACCAACAAAGTCACGAGGTGGACGGTACCAATCATAAGCGTTACCGGACTGGAAGTAGGCATGAACAGCCTCATCCTCACAGCGGTAACCAGAGAAAGCTGGATCTCTAGGGATGGAACCGGCTGAATGACCAGTCTGGGCGAAACGAAGATCAGCTAAGGAATTTGCAAGCGCCTGATAACGGGTGACGTCGTGGAACTTACGTTCGCGAGCCATATCCGTCATCGAGACGTACAAAGCAGATAAATGCTGATGTATACCCTCAAATGTCATGGCATACTGATGAGGTGGTGGAGGAGGTGCAGTAGGAGGAGCAGGAGGAGGAGCTGAAACAGTCCTGCTACGACAAGATAACTGAAGAAACTTGGGCTCAGGGTCATGAGTACAAGTCGACAGATCGATATCGAAGCGCTGAAAGATGCGTGGGAGAATCATCGCGTAAGAGAGATTTCTATCTCTTGAACGACAATGACCCATCATCTGAATCATGGTCTTAGGGGCAGAAAATGTAATCCCCTTAAGAATATGGTACATGGTGGACAGCTCAAGAGAAGTCACATCATCCTTTGAAGTAGATTTTGGAAGTAGTGTGGAATAGATGATGCGATGCAATTCATAGTTAAACAAGTTCAGGTTGTTAGCCTTGAACTTTCCAGAGTGTACTCTATTAGGTGCACAGAGTTCCGCTTTGAAACTGGCGAGTGTTGTGCCTTCGGGGAAATCAAATTCAATGATGTCAACTAGCGGTTCACATTCGTTAGGGATACCAAGGATCTCCGCTAAGAGGTCATCATCGAAATTGATATCAATACCTCCAACACGAGTGCTCACATCAAAAGTATTTAATATGAGATTGTAATAAAATAATCAAATGGCATTAGTTGCTATAGGGAAGCAGAGTTTAACAAAAAGATGTAACCCTAATGCCTCAAAGAAATGACGATGATCAGGAAATACAGTCCATTTGACTTGAGCGCCTGTGCATATGGATCTCATGGAGAAGTCTCCATACCACAGTAGGGCTTGGTCTAGGATTTGAAAGAAAAACCCGTCGAACGTGCCGTCGCTCGTTTGGACCGGCGAGAAGAGGGAATCCGTATGCGGATGTGAAGATGACCCTTCCTCACTGGGGGTCGTCTTCTTCCTCTTTGAAAGATTAAATTTGGGTGCCATTTGTGCAAATTGAAGTAAAATTGTACTAATTGAAAAGTGAAGAAAGATAGGGTTATACCTCCCTAAATCAAAGTATGTCGAAGAGAACGACGAACTCCGCACGAATCCAAATTTTGTATTGATTTCACTACTAGGATTGGAAGAAAGAGGGTGGTGAAGAACTAGGGTTCGGGGCTCCTTCGCGGCTGCTGCTGCTGTTATGATGTCGTTTGGAAGCATTGAAGAAGAAAGGCTCTCGGGTTCTGGTAATATAACCTGAAACCCTCAACCGAACTCGGGCCGAATTCGGTCAGAGCTCTGGCCGAATTCGCCTAGGGTTCTTTATAGTTGATATTTGCCATTCTTTTTTATTGTCTTATTTCAAATATTTAATTCAAAGATTAGTCATTTCATCTTCAATTAACATAATTAATATTATTTTATAGATTAAATGTCGTTACACAGCGACTGTTTCAGATTAGCTGTAGGAGTACTGTCCCAGCTGGCGGAGGTTCACCGGAGAACTCTTAAGTACCGCTTCGCTTCAACCATAATTGTGGTGACAGACAGACTCTTTATTGTCTTGTCGCTAACACAGTTTTTGCGTAATAATATATAATCATAAAACAAAATTAATTAATATTATTGACGTCCAAAATTCCTAATTCTTGACGTAAATAATTGAAACGATCTTCCGCTAGAGGTTTATTGAAGATGTCAGCTAGTTGATTTTCAGTATCTATGTACACAAGGTTTATATCTCCATTTTGATGATGATCTCTAAGAAAGTGATGTCGAATCTCGATATGTTTAGTACGAGAGTGACATACTGGATTCTTAGTCAAATTAATAGTGCTCGTGTTATCACAGAAAATGGAAATATGTGTGTAAACTAAATCATAGTCTTCTAGGGTTTGTTTCATCCACAAAATCTGCGCTCAACAACGTCCTGCGAAGATGTACTCAGCCTCTGTTGTTGATAGGGCTACAGAATTTTGCTTTTTACTAAACCATGAGACTAAAGCCTTGCCTAAGAAATGACATGTGCCACTGGTACTTTTTCTATCAACTTTGCATCCAGCAAAATCTGCATCCGAATAACTAATAAGGTCAAAGGACTTAGTTTTGGGATACCACAAGCCAACAGAAGAAGTGTCCTTAAGGTATCGAAAGATACGCTTAACTGCGGACAGATGTGATTCCTTTGGGTTAGCTTGAAAATGTGCACACAGGAAAACACTAAACATTATATCTGGACGACTAGCAGTTAAATAAAGTAAACTACTAATCATACCTCGATACTTACGTGTGTCGACTGGCTTGCCTTGTTCATCTGAATCAAGCTTTGTTGAAGTTGCCATTGGAGTGCCAATAGGTTTGACATTGTCCAGATCAAACTTCTTTAGCAAGTCTTTTGTGTACTTGGCTTGATTTATAAATGTCCCATTATCAGTTTGTTTGATTTGCAATCCGAGAAAGAATTTCAGCTCTCCCATCATGCTCATCTCAAACTCATTCTGCATACACTTAAAAAATTCTTGACACAGAGATTTATCAGTAGATCCAAATATAATATCATCAACATAGATTTGAATTAAAAGAAGTTTGCCATTAAAAGACTTAATAAACAGTGTAGTGTCAACCTTGCCTTTTGAAAAACCGTTGTCAAGTAGAAAAGAGCTTAGACGATCATACCAAGCACGAGGGGCTTGTTTTAAACCGTATAAGGCTTTTTTCAACTTGAAAACATGATCAGGGTTTTTGAAATCCGTGAAACCTGGAGGTTGTGCTACAAAAACTTCTTCTTTTATAAAACTATTTAAAAAAGCACTCTTGACATCCATTTGAAATAGTTTGAAATCATAAAAACATGCAAATGCACATAACATGCGAATGGATTCTAATCTCGCAACTGGGGCATAAGTCTCATCGTAGTCGATACCTTCTTCTTGATTGTATCCTTGAGCTACGAGTCGAGCCTTATTACGAGTCACTAAACCATTCTCATTCAGTTTATTTCGGAATACCCAACGGGTGCCAATGACCGGACGATCAATAGGCTTGGGAACAAGTTCCCAAACTTGATTCCATTCAAATTGGTTTAATTTCTCTTGCATAACATCTATCCAAAAACTATCACTACATGCTTCATCAATCGTTTTGGGTTCTAGCTGTGAAATAAATGCAACACTATAAACAATATCTCTACTGGATGTACGAGTACTTACTCCTTTGGTAATATCACCAATTACCAAATCTTTTGGATGATCAGCTGTAAATTTTAACCTTTTCGGTAGATTCTGAAGGTAGCTGGTTCCTGAATCTTCTCTAGGAGGTTCAGCTAGTGCAGAGCTTGGTTGAGGATCAGCTGATGTTGAGCTTGATGCAAGCAGATCTTCATCACTGTCATCGATAGTCATTTGATTCATTTCATCAAAGGTGACGTTGATTGATTCTTCGATGATCATTGTTCGTTTGTTGAAGACTCTGTATCCTTTGCTCTTGGCCGCATAACCTAAAAATATACCTTCATCAGCCTTTTCATTAAATTTTCCCAAGTTGTCTTTTGTATTAAGAATAAAATATTTACAACCAAATATTCTAAAGTATGAAACAAATGGAAATCTATCAAACCATAACTCAAATGGAGTTTTCTTCGATTTGGGTCGAATTAGAACTCTATTGAGAACAAAGCAAGCTGTATTGACAGCTTCAGCCCAGAAATATTTGGGTAGACTAAACTGGTTTAACATTACTCTGGCCATTTCGGTTAGAGTTCTGTTCTTACGTTCCACAACTCCATTTTGTTGTGGAGTCCTAGGGCAGGAGAACTCGTGTATGAAACCGTGTGTGTCACAAAATTGCTCAAAATCAGTATTCTCGAATTCGCCTCCATGATCGCTTCTGATTCGAGTGATCATGTAACCTTTTTCATTTTATACTTTTGTCACGACCCGCACCCTAGAGTAAGGGCACGAGAACGTAACAACGCCCAGCCTACGCCGCAGTGTCGACGGTAGAACGCTGTCCTAGGTCTCATACATCTAACAGTATAAGGCTAAGCAGTTTATACTCCCCGAATGGGGGTGACATAGCAGATACAGTCTCAATCACATCTAAGGTAGAGCATGATAATGATAGATAAAACATAAAATCCAAAAGAGATACAGGAGATAGAAGTCTAAGTGTCTAAGATACATAAACCCAGAAATACATCTCAAAACTCAATACAGTAATCCACAAAGTAAATACAACTCCAGACAAAATAAAATAACTATCTAAACAACCTCTACTGTATCTCCTCTAGGCTAGCAGGCAATCCCAGGCCATCTGTAAAATTTATCAACAGGTCCAGTCAGGACAGGAGCGAGCACAATACATCTCATGCAGTTCATATCATGTCAGAAAATATAAAGCAGGCAATAGAGTAAGATACATGAAACGCTGTAAGAAGATATACATAAAAATAGGAAAGATATTTGATAACTGGAAATATATACATGATAAGTAAGAACTGTAATTGACTAGTGATTTAGAGTACGAGATGGCATGTAATTGGCTTAGGTTGTACATGATGAACAAGAAAAGTAACATAGTGTACATGATGGGTAAATCACATGACCATTTATACTCATCCCTACCCACAATCAATACACAAGGATCTATTCAAGTTACGTTACGGACATAATATTTTGGTTATACAAGAAACACATGAGGAAACATGAGCGTACATGAAAGAACATGAGAGTACATGAACGAACATAAAAGAACATGAGAGAACATGAGTGTACATGAATAACGCAGAAGCAAGAAATACATTATGTACATGAAACACATGTCATAAAGTATCCGATGCGCCCGCTAAGGAGGATAACATCCCAAGAAGAGATCCGTATAGTACCAATCCGTGATGATAACGTGACAGCATCAAGTAAAAGTAATCTAGAGCGAGAATATAATTCGTGACAAGTATGAAACGATCAGAGAATGTACTCGCCTGATAACCTGAACAGTTGATAAGTATAAGGGGTCCAACTGAAGCCACAGAGTCCTATTTAAAGCAACACAGGTTACAAGGTGTTCAAGTTGTGATAAATGAATCTCTACAAACAATCTCTTTTATCCTAGGTTCTTCTAAGTCAAATTAATTCTAGGTCAACTCCGGTCAATAATTTAGTCAAACTAGGTCAACTGGTCAACCTAGACTTAATGAAGTCTCACTAGGCCTAACCAGTCTACCCTAGCTAGTACACAACATACAAATCCAAGGCTATACAAGCCAACACAAGTCACATATCAAGATACATCACATTCATACATATTCAATATTATATATATATATATATATATATATATATATATATATATATATATATATATATATATAAGTGAAAAGAACTAACATGTAAAGCTATGTGTGTGTGTGAATATGGAGGTGTACATGAAAAAAAATCAACACTAGTTATGAGTTTACACTACACATGGCACAAAGCTAACCCATCTACATTACACATGTATTATACTTAACATGCAAGGCTACAAGTATACATCTATATACATTAGAGTAGAGACTATTTAAGTTATAACTAACATGCATCTGTACTTTACATAAATCTCTATATATTATAGCAGTCATTTAGAGAAGGGTTACATGGCATGGTGGTTGATATAGAGTGGGGTGTCCTTGTGCAGAGGGTGAAGTTCATTCTCAGTTTAGTTCCACATTTACATATAAACTAAAGTGAGCTATCCCATAAACTGGTGTAACTAACCACATAAAATGAATCATGTTATCTGAAATCTGCCATTAAGCCAACATCCCATATGCATACAGCTCATGCATTATCTAATACTGAAATTAACTAACATTTCGAATTAAGGGATTGAAGGTTAACATTACATTCATAGACATTCCACTATATTGAAAACTAAAATTGGCTTGGCAATAGGAAAAGGAAGGTATATATGCTTACATGGACAGTTCAGTGTTCGAACAACCTAAAATGAACTAACATTCAATCTAAATATCAGCTATGCATTGGTTCTATGTCTACATATGAAATCTGATATTGCATTTACAATATTTATACATTATGCATTCATATCTATCATTACATATATAACTTGCATTTATATCTAGCATTCATTATATACTTTCATGCATGCATTGTATATCATTCTTTCATTCATGCATTTATGTATTGCTTACATATATTACATTAATTGCATTCCTACATGCTTGCATTCAACCATATATATACATTAATGTTAAGAGAATATATGTCATATATATATTATTTCATTCATCTAACATATCATGCATTATATACTCTATATTCATTTAATATCCATACTACATAGGCTCATAGGTTACACAAAATGCATATATCGTATAGTCACTCTTCTACTTAAAACTAATACTGTACCAATTTGGCATTCACTAAATTCTAGGATTAAAGTATGTTGTAGTACTTCATGTTAGCTTTTCGAAACTTCAAACGGATCGTATTTTCGTGTCCGAAAGCTCCCGGAATCGCAAAAATACCGAAATGCGTTCGTCTTTCTTACATCTGACACTCAAATAATTCTACAGAAAGTTACAGAAAGAATTTGGCTTATTAAAATATATATTTGGAAAGCTAACTTCGATACGGTTCTTTTAAAAAAAATGGAAGATAAATTGGAATTTTAAGCTAAACGTTATGACATTTCTAAGTTGCTATTGCTACTAAAAACGTGGATAAAAATTATGACAAATTTGGGTAGTTTGAGACAAAAGAACACAAGTATATAACATAATATATCAAGAACTCACTCTCTACACTAATATATATATATGAGACACTATAGAACACATCTCCAATACAAAAATATGAGATTAAACATGTAATAATTCATTCATACATAACAACAACACATAATGTGTCCAAATTTGGGATTTTCCCATATGGACACAACCACAACACAAAGGACACTCCTATGACCTCCAAATGGACACAAATGGAGATACAACCATGTGGGTCATTCCTATGGGTTCAAAATAGACCTATATGTATGAGGAAATGAAAAGGAGAAGGGATTTATACCTCCCGGTAGATCGAATCGAAGAAAAGCCTTCCCGGAGCGATACCGACACGTAGAGATTCCAAAAGGACCCGAACAAGCTCCGAATCCTCCCAAACTTGGGTAGCTTTCTCCTTGGCTAGAATGGAGAAGGAAAGAAGAAGATTTAGTGGCGAAATGGAAGGATTTGATGGAGAAATTGCTAGGGATTACTCTCTAGAAATTTAGGGAAGAACAAGAGAGAGAGTGTGGATGAGAATAATGAAATAAACTTGAGCCTATCCTCTCCCAAAGTGGCTGGCCATATGGGGCTATTTGTCCTATTATGGTAAGGTCCAAAATGCCCCCACTAACCTATTCTATTAGTATTAGGAAAGGGCTAATTGGTTGGGGCTAAATTAGTCATTCTAAAGTCTCTAATCACACTAACCTTATCCATAATAATTATGGCTAACTAATGTGTGGGTCCACTAAAGTCAATACTACCCCCGGGTCCCCGTTTCAAGTCGGATTGAGCTGAAATTCGAACCCAACTCAAATAATCCCAAAACAATATCATAAATAATAAAATAAATTTCAAAAATATTTCAAAAAAATACAAAATAACAAAAATACTCCTGTTCCTGAAAACTGGGAGTGACAAATTCTTCGAAATTAAAACCAAACAATAATAAAATGTCAAAATCACAAGTCATAATTTTAAATAGTTTAAAAATGATTAAAATTACCAAAAATCATAATATGAAATAATAATTAATAAATAATAATTATAATTACAAATTTTTAAAATTACGCTCATCTGGAAAATTGGGTGTTACAATCATACCCACCTTATAAAAATTTCGTCCTCGAAATTAAGATGATCGCACCCCCTTCTATGTCAAACATAGTCAAGGGTCAATCACTAGTCAATTTCTAAACATCCAAGTACTTGGTCATCAACTGGTCAACTTCTTTGGGTTTTACCTATGCTAGCTATCTAGGTGTTGGCAACTAGAATTTAGCAAAAGAGAAACTCTATAATAGACTAGCTCTTAACTTCCCAATCCTATCAAGTCTATAACTAAATACCTACAAGTTAAGCACATGAATACCAAATACCATATATATATATATATATATATATATATATATATATATATATATATATATATATGCTCAAGAACAACAACCCATCACATATATCCTAAGTATATCATCTATATATATACATGACTGATCAACCAAGGGTTAAGGCAGACTAAACTTATAAGGGTCTGAAACAATGCTTAGAACTAGGCTAAGGATGAATGGTCTGAATCAAGGGGACATGGTATCTAGTGAAGGGTCTACACACTGCCTATAAAGGTGATCAACACAAAGGAACTCAACACGAAGGGAACTAAACTAAAATGGAAAACTGAACCAAGTATAGGCTAAACAACATGTTTATAACCCTATACAACAATGGCCTATAGATACCAACTAACCTATATCCCATATGCCAATATCATCTGCAATCTATCTATACAAATAGACCTCTCGGTCTTAGGTGAAACTACAACTATACTCAAAGGCAGGCTCTGGTCATGGGTGCCTCACTGGAAAAGGTAAGGAAAAGTAGTAATAATCATCAAGGATGTAAGGCATACTAACATCCTATGTGTAACTGGTTGGTATTATAGATAACAGGAGAATTATTTGCAATGGGTTACTATTCTAACACCAATGCTAACTATCACCTCTAGGGTACAGACACTCTACAAGTCATCATAGCATTATACTATGAAGGAACTACCTATGAATAAGCTCTACAAAACTAAATATCCCTACTCCTAAGTCATTTATAACAATCAAAAGGGTATGATGTTTAAACCTTCTTAAGATAGAATCTGTTAATCATATGCGTCTGTCCAAAATTATGTTGTCCAAAGTCTTCATCATGCTAGTGAGCAAGGCTACGATAATCACAGAGTCCTTGACTAAGGTACGTACCTCTAGGTTCATGGTATTTAAAATTTTCGTACTGTCGCATGCGACGACAAAAACCTTAAATTCCCATACCCGAGAATACATCCAAAATTTGACTACATGTCCTCACTATGCCAACTAACACGACTATCGAGGATTCTAGATTCCATGATTTAGGTGACCTAGCCCATATGATTTTCTCAGAAGAAAAAACAAACACAACAAAAGAGTAACATGACAAAATTGATCAATCAACAAGGAACAGATGGAATCGGATTTCAAGGTAATTATAAAAGACAATTGCGGGAATGGAATTGAGAAGAACGGAACTTGCAGCAAGATCTCCAACGGTCTGTGCATCCTCGACTGTTCTGACGATAGCTCGCCCTGCTGGTTTCCTCCAACCTGATGCTGATACTGCACAAATCTCTGCTACTGATGCTGTATAAATTGCTGCTTTTAAGAGAAACTGGAAACGAAAGGAAAAGTCTCTGTACAGACGGAGGTGTACCTCCAATGTAGCAGAAATGCCAATCTCAGTCGGCACAACAGAAGCTGCGGTCTCGAGGCCCTGATGAACAGGACGAGAGGTGGCCAGCCTCTCGATAGTATCCTCCGAACCGAAGCGATGAGATCGTGTCTTCATAACCATCATGAAAACTGATCAAACAAGTAGCAATTTCTGAGAATGAAGCGAAAAATTCAAAGGAGGACAGTTTATATTCAAGGGAAGTCAATAAACAATAATTTTTGACAAAAAGGAATCTGATTAAGAGTTTTTTCTAATGTGATTGAGTACCTCCAAAATATCCTAATCCTACTGCAGGCTGTAGTGATACTCTAGTTCGAATACCACTACATAAACTCGGACCTGCATGGGCCACCACTAAAAACGTGTCACGACCTGCACCCTAGAGTAAGGGCACGAGAACGTAACAACGCCCAGCCTATGCCGCAGTGTCGGCGGTAGAACGCTGTCCTAGGTCTCATGCATCTAACAGTATAAGGCTAAGCAGTTTATACTCCCCGAATGGGGGTGACATAGCAGATACAATCTCAATCACATCTAAGGTAGAGCATGATAAAGATAGATAAAACATAAAATTCAAAAGAGATACAGGAGATAGAAGTCTAAGTGTCTAAGATACATAAACCCAGAAATATATCTCAAAACTTAATACAGTAATCCACAAAGTAAATACAACTCCAGACAAAATAAAATAATTATCTAAACAACCTCTACTGTGTCTCCTCTAGGCTAGCAGGCAATCCCAGGCCATCTGTAAAATTTATCAACAGGTCCAGTCAGGACAGGAGCGAGCACAATACATCTCATGCAGTTCATATCATGTCAGGAAATATAAAGCAGGCAATAGAGTAAGATACATGAAACGCTGTAAGAAGATGTACATAAAAACAGGAGAGATATTTGATAACTGGAAATATATACATGATACGTAAGAACTGTAATTGACTAGTGATTTAGAGTACGAGATGGCATGTAATTGGCTTAGGTTGTACATGATGAACATAAAAAGTAACAGAGTGTACATGATGGGTAAATCACATGACCATTTAGACTCACCCCTACCCACAATCAATACACAAGGATCTATTCAAGTTACGTTACGGACATGATATTTTGGTTATACAAGAAACACATGAGGAAACATGAGCGTACATGAAAGAACATGAGAGTACATGAACGTACGTGAAAGAACATGAGAGAACATGAATAACGCAGAAGCAAGGAATACATGATGTACATGAAACACATGTCATAAAGTATCCGATGCGCCCTCTAAGGGGGATAACATCCCAAGAAGAGATCCGTGTAGTACCAATCCGTGATGATAACGTGACAGCATCAAGTAAAAGTAATCTAGAGCGAGAATATAATTCGTGACAAGTATGAAACGATCAGAAAATGTACTTGCCTGATAACCTGAACAGCTGATAAGTTTAGGGGGTCCAACTGAAGCCACAGAGTCCTATTTAAAACAACACAGGTTACAAGGTGTTCAAGTTATAATAAATAAATCTCTACAAACAATCTATTTTATCCTAGGTTCTTCTAAGTCAAATTAATTCTAGGTCAACTTCGGTCAATAATTTAGTCAAACTAGGTCAACTGGGTCAACCTAGACTCAATGAAGTCTCACTAGGCCTAACCAGTCTACTCTAGCTAGTACACACCATACAAATCCAAGGCTATACAAGCCAACACAAGTCACATATCAAGATACATCACATTCATACATATTCAACATTATATATATATATATATATATATATATATATATATATATATATATATATATATATATATATATATATATATATTTATATATATAAGAGAAAAGAACTAACATGTAAAGCTATGTGTGTGTGTGAACATGGAGGTGTACATGAAAAGAGAAATCAATACTAGTTATGAGTTTACACTACACATGGCATAAAGCTAACCCATCTACATTACACATGTATTATACTTAACATGCATGGCTACAAGTATACATCTATATACATTAGAGTAGAGACTATTTAAGTTATAACTAACATGCATCTGTACTTTATATAAATCTCTATATATTATAGCAATCATTTAGAGAAGGGTTACATGGCATGGTGGTTGATATAGAGTAGGGTGTCCTTGTGCAGAGGGTGAAGTTCATTCTCAGTTTAGTTCCACATTTACATATAAACTAAAGTGAGCTATCCCATAAACTGGTGTAACTAACCACATAAAATGAATCATGTTATCTGAAATCTGCCATTAAGCCAACATCCCATATGTATACAGCTCATGGATTGTCTAATACTGAAATTAACTAACATTTCGAATTAAGGGGTTGAAGGTTAACATTACATTCATAGACATTCCACTATATTGAAAACTAAAATTGGCTTGGCAATAGAAAAAGGAAGGTATATATGCTTACATGGACAGTTCAGTGTTCGAACAACCTAAAATGAACTAACATTCAATCTAAATATCAGCTATGCATTGGTTCTATATCTACATATGAAATCTGATATTGCATTTACAATATTTATACATTATGCATTCATATCTATCATTACATATATACCTTGCATTTATATCTAGCATTCATTATATACTTTCATGCATGCATTGTATATCATTCTTTTATTCATGCATTTATGCATTGCTTACATATATTACATTAATTGCATTCCTACATGCTTGTATTCAACCATATATATACATTTATGTAAAGAGGATATATTTCATATATATATTATTTCATTCATCTAACATATCATGCATTACATACTCTATATTCATTTAATATCCATACTACATAGGCTCATAGGTTACACAAAATACATATATCGTATAGTCACTCTTCTACTTAAAACCAATACTGTACCAATTGGGCATTCATTAAATTCTAGGATTAATGTATGTTGTATTACTTCATGTTAGCTTTCCAAAACTTCAAACGGATCGCATTTTCGTGTCCGAAAGCTCCCGGAATCGTGAAAATACCGAAAAGCGTTTGTCTTTCATACAACTGACACTCAAATAATTCTACAGAAAGTTACAGAAAGAATTTGGCTTATTAAAATATATATTTGGAAAACTAACTTCGATACGGTTCTTTTAAAAAAACGGAAGATAAATCGGAGTTTTAAGCTAAAAGTTATGACATTTCTAAGTTGCTATTGCTACTAAAAACGTGGATAAAAATTATGACGAATTTGGGTAGTTTGAGACAAAAGAACACAAGTATATAACATAATATATCAAGAACTCACTCTCTACACTAATATATATATATATATATGAGACACTATAGAACACATCTCCAATACAAAAATATGAGATTAAACATGTAATAATTCATTCATACATAACAACAACACATAGTGTGTCCAAATTTGGGATTTTCCCATATGGACACAACCACAACACAAAGAACACTCATATGACCTCCAAATGGACACAAAATGGACACAAATGGAGATACAATCATGGGGGTCATTCCTATGGGTTCAAAATAGACCTATATGCATGAGGAAATGAAAAGTAGAAGGGATTTATACCTCCCGGTAGATCGAATCGAAGAAAAGCCTTCCCGGAGCGACACCGACACGTAGAGATTCCAAAAGGACACGAACGAGCTCCGAATCCTCCCAAACTTGGGTAGCTTCCTCCTTGGCTAGAATGGAGAAGGAAAGAAGAAGATTTGGTGGCAAAATAGAAAGGATTTGGTGGAGAAATTGCTAGAAATTGCTCTCTAGAAATTTGGGGAAGAACAAGAGAGAGAGTGTGGATGAGAATAATGAATGAACTTGAGCCTATCCTCTCCCAAAGTGGCTGGCCATATGGGGCTATTTGTCCTATTATGGTAAGGTCCAAAATGCCCCCACTAACCTATTCTATTAGTATTAGGAAAGGGCTAATTGGTTGGGGCTAAATTAGTCATTCTAAAGTCTCTAATCACACTAACCTTATCCATAATAATTAGTCTAACCTCTAACTAAAATATTTCTATCATGTGGGCCATGGCTAAGTAATATGTGGGTCCACTAAAGTCAACACTACACCCGGGTCCCCGTTTCAAGTCGGATTGAGCTAAAATTCGAACCCGACTCAAATAATTCCAAAACAATATCATAAATAATAAAATAAATTTCAAAAATATTTTAAAAAATACAAAATAACAAAAATACCCCTGTTCCTGAAAACTGGGAGTGACAAATTCCTCAAAATTAAAACCAAACAATAGTAAAATGTCAAAATCACAAGTCATAATTTTAAATAGTTTAAAAATGATTAAAATTACCAAAAATCATAATATGAAATAATAATCAATAAATAATAATTATAATTACAAATTTTTAAAATTACCCTCATCTGGAAAATTGGGTGTTACAACTTTCTTGCAAAAGGCGACAAATTCGGATAATACATCATTCTTGCGTGTCAAGAAATATACCCACGTGTATCTAGAGAAATCATCTACATTTACGAAAGCATAAAGCTTACCTCCGAGGCTAGCAACTCTGCTAGGACCAAATAAGTCCATATGAAGCAATTGTAGAGGTCTAGTAGTACATACTGCGTTTACTGACTTGAATGTGGATCTGGTAGCTTTGTTCTTTTCACATTGGCTGCATATCGAATCCTTCTTGAATGTAATGTCCGGTAAATTGCGTACTAGCTTCTTTATGGATAATCTTGAGATCGTATCCATATTAGCGTGACCGAGTCTCATGTGCCACAGATGACTCTCATCACTCTTGGCCATTAAGCATCTACCTGAAATGTTAGTTTCTTCTAACAAATAGAAAACATATATATTGTCTTCCCTGATACCTTCAAAGATAGTACTACCAGTTGAGCTATTAACTATAGTACATTTGTCTTTGCCAAAGTTGATGCCATAACCATGATCAGCCAAATGACTTACGCTGAGTAGATTATGTTTCAACTCGGTAACCAGACAGACATCCTTAATCACAGGATAGGGAGACTTACCAACATCACTGATACCAATAATATACCCTTTCAAGTTATTACCGAAGGAGACATAGCCTTCATTCTTTTTCTTCGACAGTGTTGCAAATAGTGTAGCGTCACCGGTCATATGCCGTAAGCTACCGCTGTCGAGGATCCATTTGCTTCTAGCATGTGAAGGGTGTTCCACCTACAAAATAGTTTACAGATGAAACTTTTGATACCCATTTCTTGTAGGGTCCTGAAATGTTAGCCTTTGGTATCCAAGCATAAACATTTAAATCAACAAGCTTTCTAATTCTACATGTAGATGAAATATGACCAATGAGGCCACAATAATGACATTGTGCATGTCGAGTGTTGAAAGCTTAGTGGTGTGCATGGTTGGTAGGTTTAGGTTTTCTAGTATAGAAGAAAGCATACCTATAATCTTGTTTGGGCTTAACCTTTTGGGGTAAAGGTTTTATATGGTTAGGTCTGACAGTGTTTGGCTTGGGAATGTTCCGATTTTTCGGTAAGTGACACGTGTTAGGGAAGGAAGCAGCAGGCTCAGGCTGTTTTCCTAACCTAATTTCCAATCTTTTGGAAGTGTCGTACAACTTAGTATAATCAGAAGTGAGTGTTGCCATTCTGATTTGTGCACATTAAAAACTTTTCTTCTCTTTAGAAAGTTCTTCCTTGAGTTGGTCAATAACTTTGTCTTTCTCTTCAGATGACTTGGTAGTCTCGTGTAATTAGAGCTTTATTGAAGAAAGCTCACTAGACTCACTAACATTATTTCTAACCTCAGCTAGTAGGTCGGTAAGTCTACCTATTTCACCTTTGTACTCTTTGAGTACCTTCTTAGAGGTCTGATACTTGCTACGCAGTTTCCTGTAATCAGTCATCAGGTCACTGAAGGCATCTCCTAATTGCTCAAAGGTGAAGTCATCATAAGTATCAACTACAGGTTCAGTGGGTACCTGATCGGATGCCATAAAGCATACGTTTGCAGCGTCTTCTGATTGTTCGCCTTCTGAGTCGCTTGCTTCACTTTCATGCCATATGCTGGTATTGGCATATCTCCTAGATGTTGATCTCTTCAGGTTCCCTTTTTCATACCTGTTGCTCTTTTTGCTTGATGATGAGTTTGTGGGACAATCCTTCTTCATGTGTCCCTTCTTCTTGCAGCCGTAGCAGACATCATCATCTTGATACCAGTTGTTGCTGCTGTTGTTTTCTTTGGCTCTCTTCTCATGTCTCATAAATCTCTTGAATTTCCTTGCTATGAGTGCTTGATCTTCAGCATCAGATTCACTACTGTCTGAGTCACCTTCAGCAGCTTTTCCATGCTGAGCCTTGAAAGCAATCGTCTTCTCCTTTGGTGCAGGCTCTTCAAATCTTATAGCTCTAGTTCATGAGTGAGTAGCTTACCCATGAGTACTTCGAGGACATAGATGTGAGGTCGTTCCCTTCAATGATTGCGGTAGCCTTCGGAATGCAGTTCTTGGTAAGTGCTCGCAGGAGTTTGCAAATCTTTTCATGGTTACTGTACTCTTTGCCTAGGGAGGACAAAAGATTTACAATATCCAAGAATCTTTCGAACATTTGAGTAACTGTTTCGTTGGGCTTCATCTTGAACACCTCATACTCTTGAGTAAGTCTGCTGACTTTAGATTCTTTGACTTGAGTCGTGCCTTCATGTGTGACTTCAAGTAGCTTCCACACTTCATTAGCCGTTGTGCAGATAGACACCCTGTTAAATTCAGTTCTGTCTAAAGCACAAAATAGAGCATTAATAGCACGTGCCTCAAGACTGGCCTTTTTTTTTCTCCTCTGTATATCTGCTATGGGGTTTTTCAACTAAAACTCCATCAACATTTATACGAGGTGGCTTTTGATAGCCATCAATAACAATAGACCATAAATCAAAGTCAAGAGATTTCAAGAAGAAACTCATCCGTGTTTTCCAATAGGTATAGTTTGTACCATCAAACAGTGGGGGTCTGTTTGTGGCCTGGCCTTCACTTGTGAATTTTACAGTTGCCATGTGTTGTGCTGTGATCTATATAACAGTTAATAAAATGAATAAATAATTGCACTGTTACCTTGCTTTACCTGTAACACCAGCTCTGATACCAATTGTAGGAACGAAATAGTAAAGCGTAATACTCTAGAGGGGGGTGAATAGAGTTGGCAGTGGAATAATGTTAATTAAAAATGTTAGCAGCACAATCACAGAATATTAATCACAACCAAAATAAAGTAAAGACATAGTTAAGAGAGCAAACGCAAAGACAGCGATGTATAATGGTTTCCCTCTGTTGAGGACTAATCCAGTCGATAGAACTCTTGCTACCAGTTGAATCTACTATTGGAAAAACCGCAAGTTTTTTTACGAAGTTCTTGCAACTTCTACAACGCGAGCTTTGATACGAAGAACTCGTCCAACTTCAAATGTGAAGAGGTATTCTTCAATCAAGCCTTCTGATTACAATCTCTCAGAAACTTCTAGACCGTACCGCACTGGCAAATCGACTAGAGGATTATAATTGGCTTGGGATCTAAAATTTAAAGGTCAAGAAAACTCTTTGAAAGACTGAAAGCTTTAGATAGAGAGAAGATTGAAAGTGAATAAGTGAGTTGAAATGATCGAAATCCTTCTCTATTTATAGGTGTTCCAAAGGCAGACTTCTGACAGAATTTGGGCAGAATTCGGGCAGAACTCTATGAGCAAATCTCGGTCAAATCTGCAACTGCAGGAGGACCAAGTAACAAGGATTCAAAATTACAACAGCTACCAACCGAACTCTGGCCGAACTCGACCCGAGTTCTGTCAGGGTTTAGTTAGGGTTTTAAAAAGCTTTTTCGGGAATTTTGAAAACCTTTTTGTAAACCTTTTTAAGAGGTCATTTTAAAAACATTTTGAACTCATTTAAGGGTAGCCTATTTGCCAGTACGACTCGGTGTACAACATATTCCTAGACTCAAATAAAATGGAAAAATATATTGTATAAAGAATTACAGACTCGAGTAGGCAAACAGATCTTCGATCTTGAATTCAGTGGATAGCCATTCTTGATCATGTCCAAGAGTCCGATATGTCCCGACTAGCTTCGTATATCCAGACAGAGTTTGATTAATTATTAAAATTAGGTTGACCATATGACCAATGGGCCAACACAAGAGTCCACTGTGCCTTGGATAGATAGGCAGGAGCAGGAAGAAACTAACACTCATCAAGAGGAATATGAAAAGCACGAAAGATCATAGACATATACATGGCATAGACCAATGATCGTGGCATGGGTCTCGCACTAATCATCCAGTCCATCATTGTACGAGGAAAGTTGAATGGAACATGGCATTGCAAATGGTAGAGAGCAGATATCTCAAGATAGGAGACTTCATCAGTGGATCCCACTTTGGGCAAGATGTAAGAGAATATAATCCAATGGAGTTCATAGAAATAGGGGTTGAGGAATTTTGTTCTGAGCGTGCGAGGACGTATGTTAGGGGTACACAAGTCGTCCTTGAAGCTTTCAAGAGAAGATCCATCGGAAAATTGAAACCGTCGGGTATCAATGAGTTTCTCCCAAGAATTGGGTTCCGAGATTTTTAGATAGTCGGCAAGCTCGAAGTCATTAAATGATATATCAACACTGGCGACACGGGAATAAATCCGCGTATTTTTACGAGTCAAATTACAGTAGAACATTTGTATGGGATTTAAATAGACAATAGATGAAGTTGAAATATGTTCATTTAGATTTAAGTCTTGAAATAGTGAATCATAATCTGAGAATATTATAAAGTTGATCGGATGTCCCGGAAATACGCTACATGAGCGAAAGTCGGAAAACCAATCATTGGAAGCATCCAATGAGACAAAAAGTTGCTCATTGTACGTGTTAGGGTTTGGTGGAGGTGGTGGATTGAATAATAGATGGATAGGAGGAGAAAGAGGAGGAATAGAGTTAGAAGATGATGCTCCTTCACTTTTTCTCCTCTTTCCTCTACTAAAAAGTTTTGGTGCCAATGATAATAAAAAGAGAGAATTTCAAATAGAGGAGAAAAATGATTTATACCTCACACAAATGGTTGAAGATGGAAGAGATCCTTCAAATCTCCTTAGATCTTGAGTTTGGAAGGAAAAAGCCCTAAAAAAATATGGGTATTCTAGGGTTAGGGTTTGAGAGAAAAGAGTTTGGAGGGAGGTAGAAGAAGATGAAAGTGAAGAGAGAGAGAGAGGGGTTTCTCGGGTTTAAGATGGTTTGGGCAAGCAGGTCGGGTGAAATCCTGGCCGTTGGATCAAAAAATCAAATAGCTGAGAGAGGCTGGAGGTTCTGTGAGCAGGCACACAAAGTTTGGCCCAAACTCTGTGTGGGGCAGAGTTCGGCCCGAACTCTGCCTGTCTGTTCCAAAACACATAAAAGGCAATATTTGAATAGGAAAAGTCTAGAATTTGAAAAATTGACCAATATAAGTCATAAAAACAATGTAGCTATATAATAAATAACTGTTAAGACAATGATCATTATAGTGAAACTACCTTGGGTAGCTGTAGGGACCGGATCCCAGCTAGCAGTAGTCCGAAGACTAGTACACCGTGTTGCTTAGGCTTTTATGCCTTGTTGTCAAAAGGGTCCTTTCGGCTTGTACCCAAGGCTGAGTCATTATAAATCATGATTGTCATAACCGTTATTTACGCAGATACATATTATTGTATGACAGTTTCATCCAAGATTCCTAACTCTTGACAAAGGAAATTGAAGCGCTCTTCGACTAGTGGTTTAGTAAAAAAATTTGCTAGCTGATGGTCGGTGTCAATAAACTCTATGTTAATAGTGTCGTACAGTTGATGATCATACAAGAAATGATGTCTAATCTCTATATACTTGTGAGTGAGTGACATATTGGGTGTTTGCCATTAAATATCAAAGACAAGTTTTACAGAGACACCGACTTTGATTGTAAACTCGCTTGTACAAGAGAAAGCCTAGAAAGAAATTCTAGGAAACAATCTAAGTACAATTATTTAGTTTTTGATTCTGGAGGTGACGATGGAGGCTCGGAAAAGTGTAGCAACTCTGCCTTACTCATTGCACTACTAAAAAACATCGATTTAACGACGGCCCTATCCGTCGCTAATCCGTCTCTAATTAACATTACCGACGGATACTAGCTGAAAAAATCCATCGGGAATAGCCTCATCGCTAAAATAAATCCGTCGATAGTCCGTCGTTAGCATCTACTTAGCGACGGATTACCGTTGGCTACATCATAACAGTTAGCGACGGCTAGCCGACGGTTTCTCGTCAACTTCGACAATTTAAAATTTTAATATAGCAAAGTTTAACGACGGAAAATCCGTCGCTAAAGTGTCGTTACCCGCGTATCAGAGGATTTTTGATACGCTAAATTCGTTGCTAATCCGTCGCTAATCCGTCACCAATCTCGTCGGATTAGCGACGGATAATCCGTCGACAGGCTTCTGGATATCTTTCATAATTCCAGGACCTTGGTGACGGATAACCTGTCGGCTTTTATTCGCGCATCCGTCCCTAACTAGGAATCCTCCAGTTAGCGACGGATAGTCCGTCGGAAAGTGGTCGCCAGTCCGTCGTTAGGTGGAATTTTTTTTTCAAAAAATAGCGTAAAACTGGGCATTCCTGATATACACAATTCCAATATACAAAACACACAAATAATCCCAAGCAATTCCAATATACACAATTCCAATATACACAATTCCAATATACAAAACACACAAACAATTCCAGCACACAAGTATCCCAAGCATTCAAATTATTCACACAAAATACACAAATATTTAATAATTAAATACAAATATTCAATATTCAATAAAAAGGAAAATTGACTTTGGCCTCAGCAAAGACCGCAAGTCAGACGATGAATCCTCACAGCCAGGGATCATAGTTGTGTTGAGGTATGTACCATTCTTTCAGCCACTTTGCATACGAAGGCTTAATCTGGTTGAGGCCTACTGTAGGGACAGGAGGGTCAGTCCCGATGCTACTACTCTCTAACGGTGGCTCCTTCTTAACTTCAACCTTGGGAGCAATCTCTTTCCTGATGGTCATCGGTTCTTCCTTGACCTTGACCTTTGGTAACACCTCCTCCTTAACAGTCACTGGCTCTTGTTTGACGAACGTAGATAGTATCTCTTCCTTCACGAGAGCCTCCGCCTTCGGCATGGGTACTGCAACAGAGTCAAAAAAAAGTTAGCAAAAAGGAATTAGAAGCCCAACATGAGCATCTGAGCCGCATCAGAATCTCTGGCGCATCAACTGGGATAAAACCCATACGCGTCATCCTAAGCACATCTACATTAGGCGGCTCATCTATAGTTGGGTCACCCCAACATCACTGTAACAAAGACCAAGGCAAGAGAATACCCACCGAGCACTTCTGGGCGAACGTCGGCGTGGTTCGCCCTAACGACGGGGACTTCCTCCGTGTCGACCTCCAAGGGTTCCTTGCCTCGGCCCCTTCCTCGCTAGCAGCACCACCTCAGGGAGTCTTGGGAGCCATCTCTCTGACAAAGAAAAGAAGGGAGAAAAGAGTTCTGAGGAAGAAGAAACCTTTTTTCAGAAAAGAAGAAAAACTAAACATAATTAGGAGAACTGTACCGTAAGACAAACTAAATATAATTAGTTCATCTGTATCGTAAGACAAACTAAACATAATTAGGAGAAAATATTGACATAGAGTGATTTGAAGGACTTACCAGATGTTCCATCATCGTCATTGTCTAGAAAGATAATGTTTTCTTCAACATCCGTAGGAGAACTATAAGGATATATCTTTTCACAACATGTCAGCTTGTCAAAGACCCTTAATGTGACAACCATGTTACCACGGTGTCGGAAGACTAACATGTCATAATTTTCTAAGCCGTGTGCTTTGACATATCCTTCCACCCTTTCCTCCTATATAGTAATCTTGCATTTCTTTATGAAGTTCAAGACGCATATTTTTCCATTACGAGTCACTATATACCGTCTTGAACTTCATAAGGAAATGCAAGATTACTACATAGGAGGAAAGAGTTGGGAGGATTATGTCAAAGCACACGGCTTAGAAAATTATGATATGTTAGTCTTCCGACACC
This sequence comes from Iris pallida, assembly GCA_029216955.1. Classification (NCBI taxonomy): domain Eukaryota; kingdom Viridiplantae; phylum Streptophyta; class Magnoliopsida; order Asparagales; family Iridaceae; genus Iris; species Iris pallida. Next base: position 15,238,480 of record JANAVB010001997.1, read on the forward strand.
GCGGTAACATGATATTCACATTAAGGGTCTTGGATAAGGTGATATATTGTGAAAAGATATATCATTATAGTTCTCCTTCTGCGAACATGATAACATTGTGCTGTCAGGATCAAGTAAAACCCATATTTAAACACAAATATATTCAAATTGTTCACACAAAACACAAATATTCAATATTTAAACACAAACATTCAAACTCCATTGAAAATGTTTGTATCCATTTGAAAATGTTTGTATCCATTTGTATCTAGTACATACCCTCCCTCAGGTTTATGGCATATAAGGGTGTAACAGTACATACATTGCTCATGCAACATAGGTAACTACATTTGTATCTATTTGAAAGTGATTGTATCCAATATATGTATCGTTTATGTATCAATATCTGTGCTCATAATTGTGCAACGTAGTTTTTCATCTTCGTCTAAGTGGTCAAACTAATATAAACTATTAACTTGATGGAAATAAGAAGATACGAGTAGTTCATAAAGAAAATTGCTATATAAGAAATGTATAATATAGCATGTCATGTGACACGTGCAAAAGTTAAGAGAATATCTCCAATATTAAGTAAATACATGCAATAGAGAATAATAGAATATTTAGCTCCTAACACATACATGCTTAATACAGCTGATTATTTGCTGGACCACAAGATCAAAGTTTTTATCAATCATACAAGTTTAATACAGCCCGATACCGATACTCATATAGGATTAGGGTTAGGGTTAGGGTTAGGCTCCGATGTCGAAACTCATAGGGATAGTCCGATATCGATACTCATCGGAATAGCCCGATACTGAAACTCATAGGAATAGTCCGATACCGATACCTATTTCGATACTCATAGAATAGTCCGATACCGATACCGGGACAAGCCAAACTGTATCGGTATCGGACAGCAATATATGTGTGTGTGTGTGTGTGCCGAGTGTGTCGTGTGTGCCGAATATATATATGTGTGTGTGCCGTGTGTGCCGAATATTATATGTGTGCCTGTCTGCCGTGTATGCCGAATATATATAATATATATATGTATATATATATATAATATATATATATATGTGTGTGTGTGTGTGTGTGTGTGTGTGTGTGTGTGTGGCTTGTGTCCCCTACCAGACCCCCCCCCCACCCCCCTTCCCGCCACCCTCCCTGACCCCCTCCCGACAGCACCCCCTCCCTCGACCCCCCTTTCCGATAGCACCCACACCCCACCCCCCTCTCCCACCCCACCACCCCTCCCCGACCACCCCTCCCCGACAGCACCCCCTCCCCCCACCCCCTATCAACAGCACCCACCCCCACCCCCTCCCCCCCACCCCCCCTCTCCGACACCCCTTCCCGACCCCCCTCCCCGACAGCACCCACCCCCACCCACCCCTCCCCCCTCCGACCCACCTCCCCTCCTCCAAGCCCCAGCGACAGCCGACCGCACCCCCCCGAAACCCTAAAATAGATAGAGAGAGGAACAGAGAGAGAGAGCTTACCGCGAGATCGACGGAGGAAGAGATCGACGGAGGGGAGAGATCGACGGAGGGAGAGAAATCGCCGGAGGAAGAAAGGGGAAAGAGAGAGAGTTCGTTTGGGAGAAAATGAAAATTTTTCCCCCGTCGTTCAATTTAAGTTAGGGTACAGTATTTAGCGATGGACGGGCGACGAAATATCCGTCGCTAATCCGTCGCTAATTCGTCACTAAATACCCAGTACATTACCGACGAATGTTAGTCGAGAGTCCGTCACTAATAGTCCGTGCCATTTTTTCAGTATTTTGCCGCCAAAATGTGCGACATATCAGCGATGGACTTCAGTCCGTCGCTAAGTTTTTCGTCATATTAGCGACGAAAGTGTGACTAATTTTGACACAAAAATTTTATTCATTGCTTTCTGACGGTAGTCCGTCACAAGTGAGTCGCTAGTCCGTCGCTATTAGCGACGGATAGGAGCCGTTGCTAATTGGCTGTCGCCAAATTGCTGTATTTTAGTAGTGTTGGACTATCAGACACAGTCTTTGCTCTTAAAAAATTTGCCAGCCTTTGATTGCCAACCTTTAGCATGGGTATGGTACCCTGCTATTTAAAGTGATTCCTAAAATAACAGATTTTGGGCGGCATAAAGGCCTCGTGGCCACGTGTCTGTAACAGAACACAAAGACTCGATCTTGGGCTGCCAGCTGGTGGGGGGTTGTCTAGATTTTGTTGTAACAAATCTGGGTGGTTGAGACTTGGTCAATTGCCATGTGTCCCCTCCACAAAGTAGAGTCTGACTCATTTTGTCCGCATAGTGGCCTTAGGGCCTTGCTTCTGCGACTCTGCTCCTCTTGGCCGTATGAGATCTTTGAGAACCTTGCTTCTGCAGCTAGGCTCACTTGGCCACATGGGATCTATAGAACCTTCCCTCTGCGCTCGAGTCCCCTTAGCCGCATGGGGCCCTTCGGAGCCTCGCTTCTTCGGCTCTAGTTGTCTTAGCCGTATGAGGTCTCCAGGGGCACTGCTTCTGCGGCTTAGTTTTGCTTGGCCGTATGGGGTCTCCAGAGTACTGGTTTTGCGGTTTAGTTTCACTTGACCGCATGGGGTCTCCAGGAGCATGCTTCTGCGGCTTAGTTTTACTTGGCCACATGGGATCTCCAGGAGCACTGCTTCTGCGCTTAGTTTGTTTGGCCGCATGGAGTGATGATCCGCATAAACTCCATCTTTTCCATGCTTCTACATGCCCCCTTCAAAGTTTTCAAATTGCAAATTTGGAATACTTTGGATAAGAAGCATGGAGAAGAAACGTAAAGCCGCAGAAACCTTCGAGCCACAGGAGAACTCGGTCCGTAGGCAAATTTTGAGCCACAGAGAGACTCTATCCAGCTGTCCCTGTTGCATTTAATGTTCAGATTTTGGTTTCAGATTTGGTGCCATCTTTTCGGTTACTGTGATGGTTATAAAGGATAAATAAGGCCATTATTATCTATTAGTGGGCACGATAACCAAGTGGTACCTATCCGTTTCCACTTCTTGGTAGCCTATAAATATAGGGCCGTACAGCAACGTGAGAACTCCTATTGCTTTCTTTCGTCCTTTTCTCTTTTTGGCCTCTTCTCTTCCATAATTCTTTCCACTCCCGATCAGCCATGGCCCCCAAAGCTTCCAAGTCGACCGGCGCTACTAACAAAGTAAAGGGGCTTGCCTCATCGTCGATAGCTGTGGGCCTATTCTCGGTTTATCCCGATGTATAGCCTTCTATCCATGGTAAGGATGGCGGACGAACAAGCATTTTGAACTCAAAAGGCCATGTCGCATGCTTTATGCGTGGGCCTGACCACATTTTGCCGCTGTGCCATGGTTTCAATACCTTAAGTGCATAGTTGGCCTTCATGGGACCTGTACGGCATGTACTTCTGTGTGACTGGGCCGCATAGACCGAATTGCATAAGTAACAGAGCATATACGACTTGTCTTCCACCTATATCTGGGCCGTATAGATTCCACACGATTGAGCCGCATGAGCTCTCCCCTGATCTGGGCCGTGTGTGTTCTTTTGTGGCTGGGCCGCATAAACCCATTCACTTTGTTTTCTTCTGACTGCTGACCTCTCCCATTTTCTGTTGGCCCATTCCATGGTCACACCCAATTTTGATAATCAACCTATACTTTAGTCCATACACAAAATTAGAAAATGCTGCTAACTATTTCAGGATGCATGAAATCATATTCAACGGACGATGTACTGCATAAATCAAAGCGTCAAAGTCATCAAAATCTTCTAAAGACTCTTTTCTACTTTATTCTGTATTTTACATTTTATTGAGTCTAGGAATTACTTTGTAAAATCAATTATGGTAATACTGGCTTAGGGTTAAAATTATCCTCCTTACCCTTTCATATTTTCGATTACAAATATTTCAAAAATATATTTCGAAAATATTCATTTTTCAAATGATTTTACAAATAACCAAAAACATGTTTGAAAACTGTTTTTACAAAAGAATTTTAAAATATATCTCCTGACAGAACTCCAAGCCGAGTTCGGCCCGAACTCTGACCGAGTTCGGTCAGTTTGTATTCAAACTTCAGTTGCCTCCAAATCTGCGAGCAACGTCTTTTTTGCGAGATATTTGCATCCGAACTCTGCCCGAGTTCTGCCCGAGTTCGGTTGGTAAAAACACCTATAAATAGAGAAGAACTTTTCACTTCAAAACATCAATTCATTCTTCATCTTCTCTTCTCTACTATTCAAGTGTTTTCTAAACGATCTAAGATTTTTAAATCTCACCTACACATCTCTTAGCCTAAAGCCAGTACTATCAGATTGATTTATAAGTCTTTTGGTTATTCAGAGTTGTAAAGAGGTCGTCAAGTTTCAACAACAAATTCTCGTTGTGGAGCTGGTCGTGCGCGCGTCACCAAGCACGGTGTGTGTTGGAGTTGGTCGTGCACTCGTCAACAAGCACGGTGGTGTAAGAGTTGCAAGCACTCAGTTAAAGCTTGTGCCTTTAGTGGATTAACATCGAGCAAGAGTACTCGAGACTGGATTAGTCCTCTCAGAGGGATACCAGTATACATCGCTGTGTTACTGAGTTTGACTCTCCTTTCTTTACTTACTGCTCTTACATCATTGCCATAGTTTAAATTATGAATTGGTAATTTTATTTCCGCTGCATACACGCACTCTATTCACCCCCCCTCTAGAGGTGCTCAACGGTCCTACAATTGGTATCAGAGCAGGTTATATTCTTATATAACATACCCTAGAGAGTATATATATGGCAGCCGTGAAATCTATATTCAACGGTGAAGGGCAATCCACAAATAGACCTCCCCTATTTGATGGAACAAATTACACTTACTGGAAAACACGTATGACTTTCTTTCTTAAATCTCTAGATTTTGATCTTTGGTCAATAGTCATTGATGGGTATAAGAAACCACCACCTACAGTGGTTGAAGGTATTCTTATGAAAAAGCCGCATGACAAGTACACCGATGCTGAAAAAGCAAAGGCTAGTCTTGATGCTCGAGCCATCAATGCACTATTCTATGCAATTGAGAAAACCGAGTTCAACAGAGTTTCAACCTGCAAGACGTCTCACGAAATTTGGAAACTCCTTGAGGTAACCCATGAAGGGACTTCCCAAGTGAAAGAATCCAAAATTAGTAGACTGACTCAGGAATATGAATCTTTTAAGATGAAACCCGGTGAGTCAATTACACAAATGTTTACTCGGTTCCTTGATATAACTAATCCTCTGCAATCTCTTGGTAAAGATTACAGCAATCACGAAAAGATTAGAAAGGTGCTGCGGGCTCTAACAAAGAATTGGAATCCAAAGGCCACAACAATTATTGAAGGAAACGACCTCACCATAATGTCGTTGGAAACTTTGATGGGCAAGCTCATGACCCATGAACTCGACTTGCAAGACTTTGAAGAAGCAACACCAAAGGAGAAAACTATTGCCTTCAAAGCTCATGCAAGAAAGCCGACATACAATGATTCCGATGAAGAATCCTCAAGTGGTGATGAACAAGCCCTACTTGTGAAGAACTTCAGAAAGTACCTAAAGTTTACAAGCAGAAAGAAGAAAGACGTCTAAGAAAGCAATGAAGATGAAACCATATGCTTTGGATGTAAGAAATCAGGGCACATGAAGAAGGACTGTCCAGCTACCAAGAAGAGCAGTCCATATGACAGATCAAGATCAAGCAGAAAAGCTATAACTGGTTGAAAGTATGCAAACACAAGTATCTGGCATGAAAGCGACGCCAGTGATTCTGAAGAAGAGGATAGACCCTGTGGCAATGCAAATGTCTGTCTTATGGCATTTGACAAGGTATCTTCAAACCCTCTATATGATGAATTTACTTTCGATGAGTTAGAAAATGCCTTTAGCGATTTACTTGAAGAACACAAAAATGTGCTTGACAAGTATAAGCAATCTCGAAAGAGATTAAGGCATACACAACCGAGTTAGCTAGACTGTCCAATCTTATTCAAGATATTAAAGAGACGTCTACTACCGGTAACACGGAAGAGATAGCCAAACTCAAGGTAGACTATCATGAGGCTATCCTCACTATTCAAAAGAAAGAAAGAGATTATGGTAAGATACAAAAACTGTATGACACAGAGAAGAGGATGCACTTAGTAACAGAACACAGACTCTCAGTTATGACTGCTAAATATGAAGAGTCTATTGCGATTTCTAAAAAGTTAGAAATCAAGTTAGGCAAACAGGAAATGCCTGTGACACAGCCTAATTTTAGTCCTAATGCAAAGCATACACCTAAGAGGATTAAAAACAAGAAAGCACAGAAGAAACACGATTATCATCATGCTTTCACTTATAGGTTCTCCAAGAAACCAAACAAGCATGTGAACACAGTTTCAACCACATCTGGTTCTAAACTGACTTGCACTTATTGTGGTACACACGGACACATATCACAGTATTGTCTTGCAAGAAAGCTTGTTGATAATCATACTTTAGTCTGGAGACCTAAAGCTAATCAGCATGGACCCTTCAGAAAATGGGTACCAAAGGATTCATCTACTTGTTTTGTAGGTGGACCCTCAACCCTCTCATGCTAGAAGCAAATGGATCCTCGATAGCGGATGTTCGCGACACATGACTGGTGATGCATCTTTATTCGCTACGCTATCGATGAAGAAAGAAGGATACGTCTCCTTCGGAAATAACTTGAGAGGTGATATTATAGGTAATGGTACTGTAGGTATTTCTCCTTATCCAATAATAAAGGATGTTTGTCTAGTAACTGAATTGAAACATAACCTATTGAGCATAAGTCATTTGGCAGATAATGGTTATGGTATCAATTTTGTGAAAGATAAATGTACCATATATGATATGTCATCTGGTGATCCCGTATATAAGGGGATTAGAGAAGACAATATTTATGTTTTCTTTTTGGAGAATACTAATAATGCAGGAAGGTGCCTAGTAGCCAATCAAGATGAAAGCTGGCTATGGCACATGAGACTAGGACATGCAAACATGGATACTATCTCACGTCTGAACACAAAGAAGTTGGTAAAAGGACTCCCAGAAATTCCATTCAAGAGAGACATGGTATGTGCTGACTGTGAAAAGAACAAAGCACATAGATCTTCTTTTAAATCTATCAACGCTGTAAGTACTTCGAGACCTTTGCAGTTGATTCATATGGATTTATTTGGTCCAAGTAGAGTCGCTAGTCTTGGCGGTAAACTCTATGCTTTTGTCATTGTTGATGATTTCTCTCGTTTTACATGGGTTTACTTTTTCAAACAAAAGTGATGCTATTTTTGAATTTCAGATATTTTGTAAAAAGGTTCAAAACGAAAAAGGCTTCATGATTACTCGTATCCGAAGTGATCATGGTGGCGAATTCGAATATACTGATTTCAAAAAGTTTTGTGATGATAGTGGATACTACCACGAATTTTCTTGTCCTAGAACTCCCCAACAGAATGGTGTTGTGGAGCGGAAGAACCGTACTCTAAGCGAAATGGCTAGAGTCATGCTTAATCAGCATAATCTTCCTAAATATTTTTGGGCAGAAGCTGTTAGTACAGCCTGTCATATTTTAAATAGGGTGTTAATTCGACCTATCTCGAAGAAAACACCATATGAGCTTTGGTTTGGAAGAATTCCAAACATTTCTTATTTTAAAGTTTTTGGTTGTCGCTGTTTCATCCTGAACACCAAGGATAACTTGGGTAAGTTCGACTCCAAAGCAGATGACGGAATATTTCTCGGATATGCTGCTAAGAGTAAGGGATATAGAATTTTTAATAAAAGATCTTTGATTGTTGAAGAAAGTATTAATGTTACCTTTGATGAGTTGAATAGTCATAGATCTAGCGACAGTGATGATGAAGATGCACCTACAAAGACAAAGAAGAGTTCTGAGAAAGATCCTACCAAAGAGGCAAGAACTGATAAAAGTTCCGAAGATGCAGGAACTGAGAAAGCCTTGTGAAAGGTATGGCCCAAAGATTTGAATCATTGAGATTCAAACCAGATCATCCAGAAACTCTCATAATAGGTGATGTATCCAAAGGTGTAAGTACTCGTTCATCTCTTAGAGATTCTGAAGTAGCAGCTAATGTAGCATTTATTTCTCAAATAGAACCTAAGAATGTTGATGAGGCTTTTTCTGATGAATTTTGGATTTCTGCCATGCAAGAGGAACTTAATCAATTTGAAAGAAACCAAGTTTGGGATCTCGTTCCTAAACCTATTGGTCAATCGATAATTGGTACCAAATGGGTGTTCCGAAATAAACTTAGTGAAGATGGACAAGTTCTACGCAACAAAGCACGTCTAGTTGCACACGGTTATAATCAAGAAGAAGGAATTGATTATGATGAGACCTATGCTCCTGTTGCTAGACTAGAAGCCATTCGCATGTTTTGTGCTTTTGCTTGTTTTAATGATTTCAAACTTTTTCAAATGGACGTGAAAAGCGCATTTCTAAATGGATTTTTGAAAGAAGAAGTTTTTGTGAAACAACTCCCTGGTTTTGAAGATTTTCAAAAACCTGATCACGTCTTCAAGCTTAAGAAAGCACTTTATGGACTCAAACAAGCACCTCGTGCTTGGTATGAACGCCTAAGCGCCTTCTTACTTGATAATAGTTTTTCAAAGGGCAAGATTGATACTACTCTTTTTATTAAATCTATGAATAATGATATACTTCTAGTGCAAATTTATGTAGATGACATCATCTTTGGTTCTACTAATGAACAACTCTGTCAAGAATTTGCCAAGTGTATGCAGAGTGAATTTGAAATGAGCATGATGGGAGAGCTGAACTTCTTCCTAGGATTGCAAATCAAACAACACTCAAACGGAACATTCATCAACCAAGCCAAGTACACGAAGGACATACTGAAGAAGTACGACTTCGAGAATGTAAAGCCAATTGGGACTCCTATGGCTACATCTACAAAGCTTGATGCTGATGAAAGTGGCAAACCTGTTGAAGCGTAAGTATCGAGGTACGATTGGTAGTTTATTATATTTAACTGCTAGTCGCCCTGATATTATGTTTAGTGTTTGCATATGTGCACGATATCAGGCAAATCCTAAGGAATCACATCTTAGTGCCGTTAAGCGTATCTTCCGATACCTTAAAGGAACTTCTACAGTTGGCTTATGGTATCCCAAAACCAAATCCTTTGACCTTATAGGTTACTCGGATGCGGATTTTGCTGGATGCAAAGTGGACCGTAAAAGTACCAGTGGCACATGTCATTTCTTGGGAAAGGCCTTAGTCTCTTGGTTTAGCAAGAAACAAAATTCAGTAGCATTATCAACAACTGAGGCTGAGTATATCACCGCAGGACGTTGTTGTGCTCAAATTTTGTGGATGAAGCAAACCTTAGAGGACTACAATCTGCACTATACAAATGTTCCTATATATTGTGATAACACTAGTGCAATTAATTTGACTAAGAACCCTATCTGTCATTCACGCACAAAGCACATAGAAGTTAGACATCATTTTTTACGTGATCATCAACAACACGGGGATATTGCTTAGAATTTATTGATACTGAACATCAACTAGCATATTTTCACTAAACCATTGGCTGAAGACCGTTTTAACATCTTGAGACGTGAGCTCGGCATTCTTGAATTCTCGAACTCTTAAACATATGGTAATTAAAACTGCAATTATAACTTGACAATTTATTATTTAATGAAAATTATTTTGGGGACAAATTTACAAAGGGTATGTCTGTCACCACGGCTACGGTCGAAGCGAAGCGGTACTTAAGAGTTCCCCGGTGAACCACCGTTAGCTGGGACAACCCCTATAGTTAACCCGAAAATAATAGCAGTTATTTAATAAACCAGTCAAATGTTACTTTTACAGTCTTTATTTACCTGACTGCTTTGACTGTCTCGGGAATGCAAGTGGCCGAACTCGGCCCGAACTCTGACCGAGTTCGGACCGAATTCGGACCGAGTTCGGTCGGCGCTGTGATGGTTCCAGAACCGAACAGCCGGCCCTAGCACCTATTTATTTCATCCTTCTTCCACTTTTTCTCCACACCAAAACGTGGAATACTTCCATCTCCTACTAGAAATTCTTCCTCCTCCTTCTTTGCAAGGAATCGACAAGTTCAAGTGGGCGATCTTCTTCCTCATGGCTCCGAAACGTCAACGAGGAAATTCTTCTCAAGGTGCTTCCTCCTCATCCGACTACACTCCGGCAAGTCTCTTCAGTCCAGCCAAACCTAGAGATCCCGAGGAATATGATAGCACTTTGTTTCCCGACAAAGACTTCTCCGATCTCTGGTTTGATTCTTTCTCTCTTCGTCGTATTTGTGCTGGAGCCTTCGTCAATTTTACAACCTTCTTTGAATATGCTCCTGTTTTTGATCAACTTGGATTTCGCGACTTTTTCGAGGTCCAAGATAGTATTTACGACAATGCAGTCCGTATGTTTTACTGCAATTTGCAAGTAAAACAAAACGGGAATTTCTATTCCTGTATTGCTGGACAGGAATTAATTTAGCGCCACCGATATCAGTGAATATTTTCACATTCCTGATCTTGGTGATGCACTTGTTGACATCCACCATGTTCAATTCCCTGCCGATGTCACTTTAGCTTCTTTTAGGGAATTGATTTGTCACCCTACTCCTCCCCCCGGAGAATCTTTTCTAGACATCTAAATCAAAATTTTTACGAGCTTTATCGTATGATTTTCTCGGCCCTTCTTCCGAAGAAAGGCTCTACCGATGAAGTTACATTTTTGGAACTTTCTGCTCTTTATCATATTCATTTTGGAATTCCTTTCTCCGTTCCAAAAACCATGATGTCTTGGATGCTCAGCTGCAAGAATGCAGGTAGGAACTTAGTCTTTCCTATGCACATTGCTAGTATATTTCGACGTTTTGAGATTGATCTTGAAACGTGTGCCATTTCTTCTCCACCTGTTGAGTTGACCCGCTCTCGTCGGTTTCCTCAACCTCCTGGTGCTGCTCCTGCTGTCCCAGCTGCTGATGCTGAGGCCCCTCCAGCTGATGCTCATCCTGCTCCGGCCTCTGCCCCAGGACTTGATCAGGCATTCTACCAGCGGTTTGATGATTTCGTTGCTGTATCCACGCAACGTTATCAGGACTCCGAGTTCCGGCATATTTCTCAGGCCCAGGTGCTGAGAAACAGTATTGCCGATCTCCACTACAGCCTGGTTCATGATCCCGTTCATCCACTCACTATCCTTCCACACCCTGCTTTTCCTGGTCCTCGTTTTACTGATGAGACTACTTTTCAGTACTTCGACCCGACTACTGCCTATTTCCCTCATGATCCTCCCGGTGCGGACGACGCAGAGATGTGATGTGGATTTAGCCATAGGATAGTGGATTTAGTTTTGTTTAGTTTGATGCAGTTCATGTAGTACTTTTTACTTTCATGTCTAAACTGTTTTAGTTAGACATTTATCAGTTGTACTATTTGGCTTTCTAGTGGAAATGTTCATTGCATTCCACTTGTCTATGTTGTGATTACTTCTTATCTTTCACTTTGTCTTGTCTTTTCTATTGTTGGCTTCTTGATTTACGGGGGAGCCTATTCATTTTACTACTTGACAAAGGGGGAGAAAATGAGTACCTATACCTATACCCAAAATCAAAAATCGCAAGGCTAGAACAAAATTTTTTTTCAGGTATTTTGATATGTTATTTTATTTTTTTAAATATATTTTGGTATAGACTCAAGTTTGTCAATTATCAAAATGGGAGAGATTGTTGGCCCATTCCATGGTCACACCCGATTTCGATAATCAACCTATACTTTAGTCCATACACAAAATATAGAAAATGCTGCTAACTATTTCAGGATGCATGAAATCATATTCAACGGACGATGTACTGCATAAATCAAAGCGTCAAAGTCATCAAAATCTTCTGAAGACTCTTTTCTACTTTATTCTGTATTTTACATTTTATTGAGTCTAGGAATTACTTTGTAAAATCAATTATGGTAATACTGGCTTAGGGTTAAAATTATCCTCCTTACCCTTTCATATTTTCGATTACAAATATTTTAAAAATATATTTCGAAAATATTCATTTTTCAAATGATTTTACAAATAACCAAAAACATGTTTGAAAACTGTTTTTACAAAAGAATTTTAAAATAATCTCCTGACAGAACTCCAAGCCGAGTTCGGCCCGAGTTCGGCCCGAACTCTGACCGAGTTCGGTCAGTTTGTATTCAAACTTCAGTTGCCTCCAAATCTGCGAGCAACGTCTTTTTTGCGAGATATTTGCATCCGAACTCTGCCCGAGTTCTGCCCGAGTTCGGTTGGTGAAAACACCTATAAATAGAGAAGAACTTTTCACTTCAAAACGTCAATTCATTCTTCATCTTCTCTTCTCTACTATTCAAGTGTTTTCTAAACGATCTAAGATTTTTAAATCTCACCTACACATCTCTTAGCCAAAAGCCAGTACTATCAGATTGATTTAGAAGTCTTTTGGTTATTCAGAGTTGTAAAGAGGTCGTCAAGTTTCAACAACAAATCTCGTTGTGGAGCTGGTCGTGCGCTCGTCACCAAGCACGGTGTGTGTTGGAGTTGGTCGTGCACTCGTCAACAAGCACGGTGGTGTAAGAGTTGCAAGCACTCAGTTAAAGCTTGTGCCTTTAGTGGATTAACATCGAGCAAGAGTACTCGAGACTGGATTAGTCCTCTCAGAGGGATACCAGTATACATCGCTGTGTTACTGACTTTGACTCTCCTTTCTTTACTTACTGCTCTTACATCATTGCCATAGTTTAAATTATGAATTGGTAATTTTATTTCCGCTGCACACACGCACTCTATTCACCCCCCTCTAGAGGTGCTCAACGGTCCTACATTTTCTATATTTCATAGGGATCTGGCTAGCAAATTTCCCAAGGACCGGTATCGACGATTTTGGATATGGTGAAGATGCAACATTTGACACACACATCAGACAGCTCTGAACTCTCCGTGCTCCGGAAGGGTTTTTTCTTAGATGGTAGGAAGAACCTTTATACATTGAAGAGGCGGACGGTGGTTGGGCTTTGTCATGACCCACACCCATTGTGAGGGTACGAGTACGTAACAGCGCCCAGCCTACGCTGTAGTGTCGATGGTAGAACGCTGTTCTAGGTCACTATCTAACCAACAACTTACACAATTATATAATGTCCTTGTCAAATCTCCACTCCGAACGGAGGACAAGTATAGATATAATAGAATCTCAATGACAGTCTAAGCACGATAAGATAACACAGAAGTTTATAACTAAGACTAAATACAACAATAAAACCAACTACTAAAATAATATAATCTTCAACAATCTCAAATAAAACATGTCTCAACTTATTTACAATTCAAGTTCTATAACATGAAAACTAAACCAAGTCAACTAGCTAGTCTCCCGATCGCTTTGAGTGTCGAGGCCAAAGGTAGCTAAACCATCTCCTAGTCCATCGTAAGTAGGGCAAGTGTCCTCAGGGCAATCATCTGTAAAATTTTCAACAGGTCCAATCAGGACAGGAACGAGCACAATTTCATCTAGAAAATCAAAGTAAATGACAAAAAACTATAAAGCAATTATAGACAGTTGTATTGATGAACATGACAGTTTATCTTCAGTTGATGGTATAGAGAGCAGTTTAAGTACAAGAAAGTAAGTTAACTAAAACCAGAGAAGAATTATGGCAATAAAGACTGTAAAATAGAAATTAGCTGAACTAGAGTAACATGGTATAAGTCTAGACAGTAAATGTAGACAAGTGTAACCCCAATATAAGTCAATTATAAGGTGAATCTAATACAAGATGAATCCAGTACGAGACGATTCCAGTCATAGTGATCAATGATTACAGGGTGAGTCTAGACTATATACTAACAGTATGTTTTAAAATACCGAGGTCGGCATATAAACGGCTATAGGTAATCCGGCACATCATACACCTGACCGGGTATGAGATAGCCATCATTCAGTTTGATTCCAGCATGTGGGATGATTCCAGAATTGGGGTATGTCTAAATGTCTTACTCAAGTATTTTCCCTCCCAGTAAGTACAAGTGAATCTAGAATATGACACGAGAATCGAGATGAGTCCAGCCAAACATGATGATACCAGCAATAAATCCAGAATGATTCCAGTAATAGAGGCCAGAAATATGGTATGTGTGTCACATACATGAATCCAAAAATCCATACGTGTTGTAACAGAGAATCACATGCAACTAACTAGAACTGAAGTACAATAATTATAAATAAATGAGAGACTATCTGAGAATATACTCGCCTAATACTCTAAAAAGAGTAGTGTAATATCAGATGTCTGCACCGGATTCACAATGACCTAAACAGAGTAATATGGGTTATGACATATTCAATACAAGGAAAATGAAAGCTACAATACAAACTACATGATTTCTAGGTCAAACTAGGTCAACGTCAAACTTGGGTCTACCATGGTCAACTTAGTCAAACCTAGTTTATGAGGTCAAATCTTGGTCAAAGGTTAACTATCTAATCAAACTCTACCTATACCATATCACACTTCTAAGGTAAATCACATATATCTATATAGAGCATTACACATAACATAGATATAATGTATTATACTATGGCCTCCACTCTAACTCACTCTAATCTATAACCATATTACATATCCTAGTATCACATATCTACATACAAAGGCATTCCCTCTTATCCAATACTACCTCTACCCATGTATATAATGTTCACATACATGAACCCATCATATACATAACCTACTCAAGGCTAACTATATACTAATCACATATAGATATAAGTTTCTCCAACCTTATCCCAAACTACCTTAGCACAACTCACATAACAAATATATAATATATATATAGCATATATATACTAAGGTATCACACATAACTAGTCGGTGCATAAGGATGCCGAGGATTTGAAGCAAGCTTTCAGGATAATGCTTATTGACGAGCCAGGATCGATGTGCATCCGATCCACCTTGATGTCGCCTACGTATCCAACGTAGTACAAAGGGCGATCATGCAAGTTGGTCTTGATAAACATGTCCCGTGGGGTGAATACGATGTTGGGAATTGTGTCTGCACAATTGCTTCCCTAGAGATCTGCCGACGAGTCTTTCCCTGTAGGCTTGACCGGGGATAAGTAGGTGTCAGCATTCTGGAGTGCTTCGCTCAATACGACACGAAGATCCTTGGAGAGCCTTAGGAGATCGTATAACAACAACTTTGCTGGCGTATTAGCCAGTTGTACTAGTATATCAAAGTTGTAAGGTCTCTCGAGCCTTTGAGGTGCATCCTTACAGAGCGACCTGTCGAAGCGAGTTTCTTTCGGCTTGGGCCTGTCCGCCTGTGGAGGCTGAGACGGCCCTAGACATCAATAGTAGGCAGCATCGCCGGCTGAGGGTCTTCGCCTGAATTACCCAGAGTGGGCTAGAATTGTGCACCAGACCGGGTAAGAACGATCGCCGCCTCCTCAGCTTTGGCTATAATTGTATGGCAGGATCTGGCCTTCTTGCCCTTCTTTTTACTGGTTGAAGATGACACTGCCTGGGTAACCTCGGGCACTAAGTCTGGGTGCACCCACATACCTCTCCTCATGACGTGGTGAAAGGTATAAAGCCAGTCGTCTGGTCACGGACGGGTGGAAGATTAGTAACCTCCATCGTTGCCCGGGGGACAAGTATTACCCCGTCTTGAGTATTTGTTGGGGGAAAGCCACTGAACTAAATTGATACCATGTTCGCGGCGACGGTAACCTCTTCAAAATCTAGTGACAGAGCTTTGGAGTTGATAAGACTCTGGATGTACCGCTTTAATTGGAAGCAGTCATGAGTGGAGTGATGGACATAACGGTAGAAGTAGAAATATTTTGGGTCCTCCATCTCCGCTGCTCGAGGCTCGCGCCTTGGTGGAGGGAGTTGGATCCTATCCCTTTGAAAGAGCATATCGATGATAGGCTTGGCATGACTATCTTCGAATGAGTAATTCACCTTGGGCCACTGAGCTTCTGCCTACTTTTGTTCAGGCTTCTTGGTCGTACCAGCAACCATAGCCTTTTTGTATTTATTGTCCTAGTTATTGGAGATGTTGCCACTGTTGTTGTCACTGGAGGTGGTACCAGAACGTTTGCCTTTGTGCTCTCCATCTGGGATGTGTAATCCCAGCTGGCGAGCCTTCTTTAACTTTGCCTCCATATTGGTAGCGCTTATGACGAAAGTCGTCCAATCCCTGAACTGATCTTCGCCCATCCAGAGGCTGATTGCGGGGAGCAACTTCTTCTGGCAGACTTCAATCAAGGGGCTTTCGGAATTGCCTTAGGGCAATCTCATCGCGGTTTGGCGAAACCGTTCGATATAGTTCCTCATTAGCTCCCATTCTCCCTGAACGATATCCATGAGAGACAACATTGTCACATTATGCTCCACTTCGTAGAATCTCTCCAGGAACATGTGCTTGAAGCCGTCAAAGGAATAGATGCAGTTGTCCAAAAGGTTGCGGTACCAGTCGAACGCGATCCCCTGCAATGCTTCGATGAATAATCGTGTGAGGATGGTATCGTTATGCAGCAAATGGTCTGTCGTGACCTCAAAATACGTCATGTACCGGCTGACAGAGGTCTTTCTGTCATACAAATCGATATAAAGTTTGTACCATAGCGGAAAAGGAACATCTCTCCAGGCAACGGGATACAGCTGTCGTATTCTGAGGTCCTGGAAGGAGTCTCGGGCATTGACCATTGATCGAAGCTCCTGGACTTCCCTTCTTGCCTCCCTGGCTTCGTCTGCAGCTGAAGGAGCAGATGCTCCTAGAGGATTGTCATCCAAAGGAGGAGCGTTCGTGTTGGAGTCTGCGTTGACTGCAGGTCCCAAGCTTATTTGTCCAGGCGTCCTTGCTGGTTGAGTCGGCAAGGCAACTTTGATTTTGTCTACTGATTTGACCAAGGATAGGAGCATGGCTTCAAGTACTTCTAGACGTTGTCGATCAGTAGGTCCTTCATGATCATCGCCAGCCATAAAGACTGTCCGTACGTGGGTAGACGTGGAAGGGACCGTAGAAGAGGTGCTCTCCGTGTCGTACCCTCATCTAGAAAAATCATCGGAGAATATCGAAATGTCTTCCTCCTCGAATTCAGAAGGGGTGCCACCCCTGTGCAGTAAGCTGCATCGTCTTGGCAAAGGCAGTCATCCTCGGGGACGTCAAAGTCTGTAGTATAATTCGAGTAGATTGCTACCCCCTATGTATGCTCTTGGAACGCTGGGTTGACGCATACATTGAGGGGACTGCTACCCCGGACTTCATCTACAACCAGGGAGGTCGAGGGTGTACCTCCGGGTGTTGGAAGCTTTTTTCTGGATCGAGTGCCTAGGTAGACACCCCCTGTGGTTGTCGGCGGCAATCCTCCAAATGAGAGTTTCCTTGCAGTGCTAGCTGAAATTATCGGGCAAGAAGAGCCTGTCTTCTTTCCTCTCTTGCCGGGAGAAACCTTCGGAGTTGAATTATAGAAGGCAAAAGGAAGTTCCTCGTTTCCCAAAATTTGCACCTATTTCTCAATTTGTTGTCGGACAGGTGCTGGCTGGTACAGTCGTTGGAAAATGGACTATCGATATTCAGGTGTTGTCGACTTGTCGCAGCAGCAGTTTGATGTCTTGGGTGCAACGATGTCCTGGAAAGGGCTCATTACATGCCAAGGTTTCTTCTCTCTCCTTGCGTTTGTGAGTAATCACATCTCGCAAGTCGATAGTAAACTGATCTACCTTTGCATCCAATTTATGGACTCGGGTATCCCAAGCACATGGGTACATAGGTATCATGTTTACTCCCTGATCCGAGGCTAGTAAAAGCACTTGCTCTCGATCGTTGGAGGGAGACTTTTGAGACCAACCCTGTCCGTTAGCCCTGGAGGATTAGACGCGGGTGGTTCTGTATAACTTTCCATTAAGAGCCCGTATAACAGTTAACGGTGCCGCTGACGGTCAGCAGCTTGGACAGTTGACTGGGCTTGTTAGGCCCGTACTGTCCTAGACTTCTTCCAAATTTCATCCGAAGGTACATAGTAAGAATAGTCCAGATTAGAATATTCCACATTCTCAATGGGCCTATGGGGTCGGGCCCGTATGAGAGACGGTCGAATACAGAGCTTCTGACAGGGCCGCATGAGGCAGCCTGTCTGCGGCCAGGATTGGTTGTCGTATGGGCCATCTTCCTGCGGCCAGAGTTGGCTGCTATATGGTCCATCTGCATATAGCTAGAGTTGGCTGCCGCATAGGTAGACTTCCCATTTCTCTATGCGGCCTCTTTTTTGTCCGCATGGATTTCCCTTGTGCCCTAAAAGCTCAGCATCATAGTATTTTCCTTTGCTGGATTTGGGGACAGTGGAGTTCTTTGCGGTCGGAAGCAAGGCTGCATGAGAGCTTTGATCTTCGTCTTGGGCCGCAGAAGGAGCTTTCTCGATAACCTGACGAGGGGTAACAGTTTTGTGCTTTGACGTCCATCGGGTTCTCTTCGTGTTGGCTCGCTTCTGTGACGGGCTCGCGCTCCCTTCAGATAGCATTTCTTCTAATGCTTGTTGGTCAAAATAAGCCATAAGAATTTGCTGCGTAGAGCCGAGCTTAGATGCATCGGATTGCATCACCAACTTCTCAACAGAGGAGAAGTAAATCTCCAGCAGAGTCGCCATCGTATTTGCCATTAAATATCAAAGACAATTATTACAGAGACACTGAATTTAATTGTAAACTCGCTTGTACAAGAGAAAGCCTAGAAAGAAATACTAGGAAACAATCTAAGTACAATTATTAGTTTTTGATTCTGGGGGTGACGATGGAGGCTCAAGAAAGTGTAGCAACTCTGCCTTACTCCTTGGACTATAAGACGCAGTCTTTGCTCTTGAAGAAATTTGCCAGCCTTTGATTGCTAACCTTTAGCATGGGTGTGGTACCCTACTATTTAAGTGATTCCTGCAATAGCAGATTTTGTGCTGCATAAAGGCCACGTGGCTACGTATCTGTAACACACACAAAGACTCGATCTTGGGCTGCCAGCTGGTGGAGGGTTGTTGAGATTTTTGTAGCAAATCTGGATGGTTGAGACTTGGTCAAATTGCCATGTGTCCCCTCCACAAGTAGAGTCTGACTCATTTTGGCTGCATAGTGGCCTTAGGGGCCTTGCTTCTACGGCTCAGCTCCGCTTGGCCGCATGAGATCTTTGAGAACCTTTCTTCTAGGCTAGGGTCACTTGGTCGCATGGATCTATGAGAAACCTTCCTTCTGCGCTCTAGTCCCCTTAGCTGCATGGGGTTTTGAGAGCCTCGCTTCTGTGGCTCGAGTTGTCTTAGCCGCATTAGGTCTCCAGCGGCACTGCTTCTGCAGCTTAGTTTCGCTTGGCCGCATGGGGTCTCCAGGAGCACTGGTTCTGGCTTAGTTTCACTTGGACGCATGGGGTCTCCAGGAGCACTGCTTTTGCGGCTTAGTTTCACTTGGCCGCATAGAATCTCCAGGAGCACTGCTTCTGCGGCTTAGTTTTGTTTGGCCACATGGAGTGATGATCCGCATAAACTCCATCTTTTCCATGCTTCTACACTAGGTTCTTGGTCAAATTAAGTGCACTAGTGTTATCACAGAAAACGGATATGTGCTTGAATAATAAGTTATGTCTTCAAGAGTTTGCTTCATCTACAGAATTTGTGCACAACAACGACCAGCTGTGATGTACACATCTTCTATTGTGGAAAGTGCTTCAGAAATCTGCTTCTTGCTAAACTATGAGACTAAAGCCTTTTCTAACAAATGACACGTGTCGCTGGTACTCTTACGGTCAACTTTGCATCCTGTAAAATTAGCATCGAATATTGGATTAATTTAAAGGAAGTGGTTTTGGGATACCACAAGCCTACCGTAATCGTTCCTTTAGGATATCTAAAGATACGTTTAACAATGGACATGTGTGATTCTTTAGAATTTGCTTGATATCTAGCACATAAGCAAATGCTAAACATGATATCGGGATGACTAGCAGTTAAATACAATAGACTATGAATTATACCTCGATACTTACGTTGATCGACCGGTTTGCGCTTTTATCAGGTTCCAGCTTTGTTGTAGTAGCCATAAGAGTGCTGATAGGTTTGATGTATTCAAGCTCGAACTTTTTCAGCATGTCCTTTATATACTTCGATTGGCTGATGAAGACGCCTTGAGAGTATTATTTGATCAGTCCAAAGAAGTAGTTGAGCTCCCACGTCATGCTCATCTCAAATTCGTTCTGCATATACTTGGCAAAATCTTTCCATTGACCCTCATTAATAGACCCAAATATGATATCATCTACATAAATTTGTACTAACAAAATAGTGTCATCAAGGGATTTTATGAAAAGTGTTGTATCAATTTTCCTTTTGAAAATCCTTTATCAAGTAAAAAGTACTAAGGCATTCATACCAAGCTCGAGGAGCTTGTTTAAGGTCGTAAAGAGCTTTCTTAAGTTTAAAAACGTGGTCGGAAAATTTGTTATTTTCAAAACCAGGGGGTTGCTTGACAAAAATATATTCTTCAATAAAACCATCTAGAAAAGTACTTTTCACATCCATTTGAAAAAGTTTAAAGTTTTGAAAATTTGTAAAGGCGCAAAGCATCCGAATAGATTCATGTCGTACAATAGGAGCATACGTCTCATGGTAGTTGATACCTTCCTCTTGGTTGTATCCTTGAGCTACGAGATGAGCCTTGTTGCGAGTGATCGAACCGTCCTCAATAACTTTGTTGCGAAAAACCCATTAGTACCAACGATTGAATGATAGCAGGTCTTAGAACAAGTTCCCAAACCTGATTTCATTCAAATTGGTTGAGTTCTTCTTGTGTTGCAGATATCCAAAATTTATCGTTAAAAGCTTTTAAAATTTTTTTGGTTCAATTTGAGAAATAAATGCAGTGCTAGCAATAGAGTCTCTCAAAGAAGATCGAGTAGTTACCCTTTTCGATACCTCACCTATTACCAAATTTTCTGGATGCGAAGGTTTGAATTGGAACTTCTTTGATAAGCCTTCCAGAGAGTTGGTTTCGGGTGGTGTATCCACATGAGTGAAGGTTGCTAGTTCATTATCATCGGGAATGATAGCTGTACTATTATCCTCATCAAAAGTTATATTAGTAGACTCTTCAACGATTATGGAGCGTTTGTTGAACACTCTATATCCCTTACTCTTGGTAGTATACCCAAGAAGAATACCTTCGTCAGATTTGGCATCAAACTTGCCCAAGTTGTCTTTGGTATTCAGGATAAAGCAGCGATAACCAAACACTCGAAAGTTAGAAACATTTGGAGTTTTACCAAACCAAAGCTCATAGGATATTTTCATCGAAATAGGTCGAATCAAAACCCTACTCAAAATGTGGCATGTTGTGCTGACAGCTTCTGCCCAAAATATTCCGGAAGAGAAAATTGATTCAACGTGACTCTAGCCATATCACCAAGAGTCCTATTCTTCTGCTCTACAACACCATTTTGTTGAGGAGTTCTAGGACAAAAAAACTCTTGATTAAAGCCATCTAAATCATAAAACTTTTCAAAATCAGAATTTTCGAATTCGCCACCATGATCACTTCAGATATGAGTAATCATGTAGCCTTTTTCGTTTTGGACCGATTTAGCAAAAACTTTGAAAACTGAAATGGTATCATTTTTATTTGCAAGAAAGAAAACCCAAGTAAATCTTGAAAAGTCGTCAACGATAATAAAAGCATAGAGTTTACCGCCAAGACTGGCTACTCTACTAGGACCAAATAGATGCATATGAAGTAATTGCAATGGTCAAGTAGTACTTACAGTGTTTATGGATTTAAAGAAAGATTTGGTAGCCTTATTCTTTTCACATTCGCCACATACCGTGTCCTTCTTGAATATGATGTCTGGCAGGCCTCTTACTAGCTTCTTGGTTGATAATCAGGATATGGTATCCATGTTGGCATGACCAAGGCGTTGGTGCCATAATAGTCTTTCATTTTTTGGGGCGTAGAGGCATCTTCCTGCATTGTTAGTATCTTTAGATAGATAGAAAATATATATGTTATCTTCTCTTATCCCTTCAAAAGCGATTTCTCCAGTTGATTTATCATAGATAAATCAATTAGTTTTTCCAAAGTTAATATCATATCCATGATCAGCAAGATGATTAATAAGCAAGTTATGCTTTAACTCCGTTACTAAACAGACATCCTTAATGACGGAAGAAGGAGGATAAACAATTGTACCGTTACCTATAATATAGCCTTTCAGATTATTTCCGAAGGATATATCCTTTCCTTTTCATCGGTAGTGTTGCGAATATATTAGCATCTCCAGTCATACGTCGCTAGCATCCACTATCAAGAATCTTTGCTTCTTGTTTGAGAATGAAAGGTCCACCTACACCATGAGTAGATGTGACATTTGGTACCCATATTCTTTTGGGTCCTGAAAAGTTAGTTTTTGGTACCCGTGCATATAGATTGATATCAACTAGTTTTCTAAATCTACACTACGATGATATGTGTCCGTGTAAACCACAGTAAGTGCAGGTAGCATGCATATTGGTATTGGGTACAGGATGATAGTTGTGTCTATATATCGGTACATGATGATAGCTATGTGTAGCAGCAGGATGACTGTAGTGAGTGTGTGCATGATGATAATGGTGATTGTGTGCCGCAGGATGATGATAGAATTTACGTGTGTGTGTTTTTCGTGCTGCATGTGAGTAGGTGTACATAAAGGCGTAATTTTGAGTAGTATGTGGATGAGTGTTCTTGTGGTGACGTGCTTTCTTGTTTTGAGTCGTCTCATATCTAAAAGTGTTGTGACTGTGAGACTTAGTTTGAGGTTGAATAACCTGCTTGTCCAGTCTAATCTCTAATTTCTTAGAGGCAACATGCAACTTATCATATTTAGTAGTAAGGCCCTGTATTCTAGTAGTAGCAATTTTGTACTTGTTTTTCTCTTCAATAAGTTCTTTATATAAAGCAGTGATATCATGTGTTTGCTTCTCAATAAGAGATTCGGCATCGTGTAAGCTTAATTTAAGCTTAGATACCTCTTCAGTGCTTTCTGTGGGTGTAGTGTTTCTAACATTCTCAAGTAAGTAAGAAAGTCTATGGATCTCGACTTCATGCGTCTTGATCTTCAAGAAGATCACTAAAGGCGTCACCCAGTTCATCAAAGGAGAAATCTTCAAAAGAGTTATTTACTTTGTCCGAAGTTTCCATTAGGCAGACGTTTGCAGTGAATTGCGGAAAGTCCTCTTCTTCGTATGAATTGCTGGCCTCACTTTCGTACCAGATGCTAGTGTTGGCATACTTCTTTGAGGTTGGCCTCTTGTATGATTTTTTATATTTGCTTCCTTTCTTTGCTATAGGACAATCTTTTCTGACGTGTCCCATCTTCTTGCATCCGAAGCAGGTGGGTTCTTCATCATCGTCTTTTTGTTCCTTCTTCATTCGGTTGAAGCGTTGTAACTTCTTGAAATTTCGAACCGTGAGTACTTGATCGTCACGTTCGGAATCGTCGTCATCTGTTTCCTCTGGGATGGTTCTTCGGTGATGAGCTCTTAAGGCAATTTCTTTTTCTTTTGGAGCCCTTTTTTCAAAATCATTGAGATCGAGCTAATGCGTCATCAGCTTGCCCATCAGAGTTTCTAGTGACATAGCCGTAAGATCATTCCCTTCGATAATCGTTGTGACCTTGGGGTTCCTGATCTTTGACAATCCTCTTAGCACTTTGCGTATCTTCTCATGGTTGGAATATGCTTTGCCAAGGGAAGATAGAGGGTTGACGATGTCGAAGAATCTGAACATTTAAGTAATTCTCTCATTTGGCTTCATTTTGAATGCCTCGTATTCTTGTGTCAGACGACTGATCTTTGATTCTTTAACCTATGTGGTTCTTTCATGAGTCACCTCTAGAAGCTTCCATACTTTGTGTGAGGTGGAGCATGTAGAGACCTGTTAAATTTAGTCATGTCTATTGCACAAAAGAGAGCATTAATAGCCCTAGCATCTAAACTTGCCTGTTTCTTTTCCTGGTTAGAATATTTGTCGTCGGGTTTTTCAACAAGAGTCCCCTCGACAGCTATTCTGGCAGGCTTTTTGTAACCATCCATAACGATGGTCCAATGATCAAAGTCTAGAGACTTAAGATAAAAACTCATCCTAGTTTTCTAATAGGTGCAGTTAGTTCAGTCAAATAGGGGTCCTATTTGTGGATTGTCCCTTACCATAGTTGGAAAAAGTAGGTTATATGGTTGCCATGGATCAGCTCTTAGGATGTTAATCCAATATAAGAAACAGAGCTCTGATACCAATTGAAGTACGTGTAGGCAACTCTAGAGGGGGGTGAATAGAGTATGTGTCGATAATAGCCACTTAAAATAATTCTAGTTAAGTTCACCCAACAGAAATAATAATCAGAGTATAAGTGCAAAATATAAATAGAGATTAGAGAAGGATACGCAGCCACACAGTTTTTAACCTAGTTTTTCTTGTGGAGGACTAGTCCAGGCCTGAGAACTCTAGCTCACAATTAAAATCCACTATTTGTGAAATAGCGTACAACCACGTGCCTTTAATTAGAAGAGTACGCCAACTTCTTACAGATTCACAAATAGCGAGACTTGGAATTGTCCAAGTGACTTCTTTTGGAACTCTTGCACACAACTTCTAGTTGACTCGTACTGAGCACCTTGGGGGCTTGGAAAGTTTTATGGCTAGTTAGATGAGAAGAATAAGCTCTTGAATGTATAGGCTATAGAAGAAGAGAAGATGAGAAGATTGGATGATTGAAAATGAGATAAATCAAGGCCTATATACTAGTCCAGAGAGGCAGAGTTCGGCCAGAACACTGTCCCAAATATTCAAATATTTTGCTATTGGACAACTTGCAACCAGCAAACCCTAAAATCAGGTCCGAAAATTAAGGGGGCATAGTTCGGCCCGAACTCTGTGTGGGGCAGAGTTAGGCCCGAACTCTGTCTCCTTGGGACAGAATGTTCATTGGGCTATTTTGGGTTTGGTAGGTTTTTGGACTTTTGTCGGTAGATCTTTGGGTGTAAAGTCTAGGGTTGAGATACTCAGTGCGACTCAACTTATAATAGCCTAGACTCAATAAAAAGAAAAGTACAAACTCAGAGAACAAGTAAACAGTAGTATCTCATGGCAATAGTCGATGATGTTTGTCTTGAGCTGATGTGTGGAGATTGTCTATTTTGGAGCTTGATGTGTCAAGTTGGATCATAATAGATATCGTCTTTGTTAATTATCATGATTAGGTTGACTGCAGTCCAGTTTGGGTCAACATCCACGATGCAAGGCTTGGCATAGCCCTTGCTAGTCAAGTCGTTGCATGAATAAGTTAGACAAGAGTTTGGTTGGGCTACTGAAGTTATAGCAAGCACTGTCCCCTGTTGTCTGCGGTTGTCAAGTCACATAGTCCCACGATCTTAAGGCTCATCATATAAAGTATATGACTTGAGCGATAATGTCGCCTAGTGAACAAGTCAGTCTAAGGCACGGGCCACGGTTGGTTTAAGAAAAAGCATGCCACGGTCAAAGGAACACGTTCTGTTCAAGTTAAGATGGAAGACTACTTAGTAGTCATTCCCTGGATTTCAAACGATACAAGTTCATGCGACTGGTTTTCGCCGAGATCGGTCCCGCTATTTGGTAGTCTCGATAAGGAAGTTCACGAGATCGGTCCCGCTACTTGGGAGTCTCGATAAGGAAGTACACGAGATCGATCCCGCTACTTGGGAGTTTCGATAAAAAAGTTCACGAGATTGGTCCCGCTACATGTGAGTCTCGATAAGGAAGTTCACTAGATCGGTCCCGCTACTTGGGAGTCTCGATAGAAAGTTGGAAAGCATAGTCATGAATAAGGAAGGACTTGGTATATCGAGTTGAGTCTTGCATGCTCATTGGACAACTTGCGCGCAAGAAAAAATTCCTCGAACGATCCCGGGACACCGGGTTCGTATCGACCTAGAAGGAATTGCAGATATTTTATGGCCTTTATCGACGGTACGACTCGATTGAAGTGACCCATTATAATATAGGCTGCGGCTCATTCGGTGGGAGTTCGTACCTCACACGTGAATGGTCACCGTATGCAAAGATTTACTATAGCTTGACATTGCTAGTGGCCACTCATGTAGATATTTTGGTATAAGAGCGGCTATCCGCGTGTATGCCTTTGGATTCCGTCGAGTACTAGCGATTTTCGAGTTGGGTTAACAAGGTATAATTATAGCAAGCACTAACCTTGAATCGGTACGGGCTAGGTTGCATGGTTGCAACACTATTCTGGAGCCTAAGATTTGGCTATAGGAAGGACACATGCTTCAGCATGAATGTGGCGTAGTCATCGAGTCGTCTCGAGTTAAGTCAGGAAGGGCCGTAAGGCAAGTTGGTTAAGTGTGGTTGATCCTTGGAAGGTACAGCCTCGATCTTAAGGCACGATCAAGTTTATTTGGCACGACCAGCACGAGTCATCCCTTTGACGTTATTGGCACGAGAATGGTCTAAAGGCTCATAAAAACAATGAAAGTCTTGGCATGGCCGAGTTTGCATAAGTTTCTACTTGGTGAGGTATTGCCTCGAATATGTATTAAAGTCACGAATAGAGTATAGCACGACCCTCTCGCTGCGTTGCCAAGTATAGGCCAAGGTGTCTTTGTCCTAAAATTGATGCAAGACTAGAAAGATAATAAAAAAGGGAATTAAACTGCACAAAGTAAATAAATGTGTCAGTTTTGTATGGGTGGGCGAGGAGCTCACTCTACCAGTACAGTTGAGTACTGACACCCACACACTTTTCATGTGCAGACACAGGTAGAAGCTCGATGGTGCGGAGCTCTCTTGGATGCATCGAGGCACGGAGTTCTTTGGCTTTTCGAGGCGTGTGGCCGCTGGAGTCAGAACTTATACGGGACATAATGTATGGACATCGCCATTCCGAAGATTCTGCCACTCGTCGCTTGAAGCTTGCATTGAAAATTGAGAGAGAGCAGAGTGACTTGTAATATGAGAAAAAGTGAGCCTGAGAGACTTGTAATATGGCCTTACGACCTTTATAATCTTATATTCAATATCAATAAAGAGAGTATTTTGCATGACTTGTGTTCTGCTTTAAATTTCTATTGCTGACTATTCAATATTTCTGCTTGGGACTTCTGTGCGACGACCCCCGTCGCTTAGCCTATAATCGATGGTTATGGACCTGCCTTGCGTGAGCACAATCTAGGCTCACGCGACGTCACGCCTTAGCGAGGACGATATCTCCTACGGAAGCGGGACGTGCACTTGCTACCTGCGCTAAAAAAATCATCATCTAAACCAAGCTATAGTCCAGGATGGCTTGTATTGCTAGTGACCTTCACATATATGTAAATTGTTTTAGCAAATGATATCTGGTTGACATGGAAGAGTATGGTAATTTTATACAGGGATGGAGACTCTGTTATTGGTAAGAATCAACGTAGTTCATATTTTCTTATGCCCTATCGAATGTTCATATGAAATTGACTAAGATGGTTAGGAATATCATTTAACTATTGCATACTCACATAACTTCTATAACAATTGAGATTGCGGGATTTAATTAGTCACTCACTACTAGACAACAAAGTACTGACGCTTGTCTCCATAGGTGTTGCGGACCAGGGAGGCGTGCCAAGGAACTGAAGTCGATGCTTGAAAATTTGAAGCCTTGCTCGTGTGCGAAGGTGTAACCCCTCTTCTCAAAAATTAAAATATTTATTTATTTATTTATTTGAAGAAAATGTTAATTTTTGGAATTTTATAAATATTTAATTAAATAGTTATTATGAAACAATATTATAGTTATGGTTAAGATTTGGAGTACAAGATGACTAACTTTTTTGGCACGAAGAGTGTAGTCGTGTGCTTTGGCTAGTGTTTTAGCCATGGTAGGGAAGGTCGAGACATATGCGTGTTCTAACTAATAACCTAGGCTGAGTTGTGACATGACCCCTACAAATACTTTAATTATTTATTAATTAGATTATTGACATTCTAGGAGACCCGGTTGTGTTGAACCAATTAAACTAGACCCAAACCCATGTGGACAGGTAGTGCTTCCAAAAACGTCTGTGTCAATGTATCTTATATATATATATATATATATATATATATATATATATATATATATATATATATATATATATTTGTGCCTTAGTTTAATAGTCTAATAAATATTTTCATAAATAATTGTTATGTATTATATAAATATTATTGATAGTAAATGAGTAATCCTTTTATGGGAAAATTTTCCTAAAAAATTATTGGGCTATTTTTCTTGGTTAAATTTGAATGATTAATTTTTGGATTATTCCATATTAAATAATAGAATTTTGTAAATAGTTTCATAAATAATTGTTATGTATATATAAATATTATTGATAGTAAATGAGTATTCCTTTTATGGGAAATTTTCCCTAAAACATTATTGGGCTATTTTTCTAGTTTAAATTTGAATTATTAATTTCTGGATTATTCCATATTAAATTATAGAATTTTGTTGTAAGAGTTATCTTGAGCTATATATATTATATAAATATATATATATATATTATATATATTATATATATATTATATATAATATATATATATATTATATTTTTTTTTTTTTTTTTCAAAGACAATATTATTGAAAGAAAACGAGCCACACAACACAACAGAGCCGGGCCGGGCACACACAGACCGGGCCAGGCCCACTGAGACAAAACACCAAAACGAAATTCAAAAAAAAAAAACAAAACTGAACGGGCGTCCTTTCCCCGCAAGAGGGGGGGCACGTGGCGTCCCTACGCGAGCCCCGAGGGTGCCAACTGCACGCGCGTGACCCGGAGAGGGTGGGCGCGGAACTCGAACGGACCGGGGGGGGCGAGTGGCTCGGGACCCAAGGGTGCGAGCGCTGGCCAGCACTCCGTCGGGGAAGGACGGCCGCCGAGGAAGGGGCCACGAGGCCGGAGAAGAGACGAGGAGAGGGCTCCGGGCGACGCCGGAGGCAGGGCTGCGGAGGCAGATCTCCGGGGGTGCAGGGGGTGGCACGACGATGAGAGCCGCGGAGAGGAGAGGGTCCGCCGAGGCACGTGGCGGAGGCCGCCGGGAGCACGGGGCCCGGGGGAGGAGGCACGTGGCGGACGTGCGCGGCTCCCGATGGGGGATGGACCACGCGCGAGGTCCGAGGGGGCCAGTCGAGACGGAGGAAAGGGGCCGCCTGAGGAGGGATCATCCGGGAGGATGGGGCACCGCGGCGGGAGCGTCGCCGTCGGGAGCGCTAGGGGTAGCGTCTCGCTCCCAGAGCGAGGAGGGCCACCGCCGCCTGGGGATAGGCGAGACCCAATACCACCGACAGGAGGCAGGATCTTACCAGTAAGCGTCGTCCGAGGAAGAGGAGACGAAGTTGAGGCGGAGGCGGGAGAGGAGCGGAGGAGGGGCGAGGCGGTCCACTTGGGAGGGAAGTACTGCGGGGAGGGCGGCGGGAGGGAGAACCGGATTAGGGGTGGCGCCGGCGGGCCCGAAGCGGGAGGAGGCGGACCAGGGCTGTTGGGAAGCCTTCAGCGG
Organism: Iris pallida; assembly: GCA_029216955.1. NCBI lineage: Eukaryota > Viridiplantae > Streptophyta > Magnoliopsida > Asparagales > Iridaceae > Iris > Iris pallida. Next base: position 15,268,097 of record JANAVB010001997.1, read on the forward strand.
GCGGGGAGAGGGCCGGGGGGGCGGCGGGAGGAAGGCGACTGTCTGGGCGGGAGCACTGCCACCGGAGAGGCCGCCGGATCCGGATCTGACGGAGGATCGGACGGGGACGAAGCAGAGGGAGGGGGGCACCGAGCCGAGCGCAGCCGGGGAGCCGGAGGGGCGACTCAGGACGGTGGAGGCGGGGGGAGGGAAGCCGCAGCCCAGGGGGAGGGCGGCACGACGGAAGAAAAGGCAGCGGGGAGGCACTGCGGACCGTCAGCAGGCTGCGCAGAGCGCAGGACTCCGATGGGGACTGGTGGTGGGCCAAGGATGGACGGAGCCGGGGGTGGCCGCAAGACCCGAGCGCGACGTCGCCTCCGACACCGGGGACGACGGCTGCACCGAGGAGGGGAAAGGAAGGGAGGATGTCCCTCGCACGTCGGGCACACGTCGCCTCGCGAGAAGGGCGCCCGGAGGGATCCCGGCCGGCTGAGAAGGCAAAGGGGCCAGGGAAGAAGGGAGGTGTCCAGCTGGGTGGGGGGCAACCGAGGGCGGACGACCACCGGCCGGAGCCCAGCTGGGAGGGGGCCTCGAGGAGCGGGGACGCTCCAACACTCGGGATCCAAGCCCATATCTCTTTATTATATATTTATATATATATATATATATATATATATATATATATATATATATATCTATATATATATATATATATATATATTTGTTAATCCCTATTAGGTATTGTTTAGGCTATTTAATTAGAGTAGCACATATACATGGGATTTATATAGATATATAAATGTATTATACATGTGCGAGTGTATATATAAAGTAATTATCCATATAATATAGTTGGTGTTATTTATTGATATATTTAGATAGATTTATTTAGAGATAAAAAATATCAAATTACTGTTCCCATGCTGGAACAGTAATTCGATTTGCCCGACCCCCTTAGGGAATCGCACAGCAGAGCCGAGCCCGTTTCCCCTTCCATGTATATATGTCGAACGAGAGATGAGAGGAGAAAACCTTAACCCTACCCCGAATAAAATCCTAGTCAACCACCTATACTTGGGCGGCCATCCCGACGGTCGTTTTACTGCAGCAGCCGCTGACGGCCGGGATCCGCGCGCACAACAGACAGGCAGCGACACCAGCGGCAATTGCAGCATCGTGACTTCCTGCTCCAATTTTTTAGCGCACGGTTGATCTTTCTTCGATCTGACTTCTTAAGTATGAACACCATATACGACTTCAAACCCCAGTAATTAAGTTTTGATGTAGTCGCATGACCTGTCCAAGAAATTGACACGAAGCCGATCAAATTTTGTTCGCAAAATAGGGCATACGACAGTCCTGCTACCCCTAATTAGCAGCTATTTTTCGTCAACTCACTGGGAATTTTCCAAAACTGATTGAATTGTATTTTAGATCACTTATAGCCCTTCGAATCACTTTTTATAGTTTTTGGTTTCTTCGTGCTTATGCAAAGAAATTTTTTGGATACGGTGTGCACCCCAAAAAATTGGTTTCGTTTTGGTCCCAACCCATGAGCGTCAAAGGACGCGTATGGAAGTTTTCGACGTGTGGGATTTGACGAAACCAGATTTCGCTGTGTGTGTGCAACAAAATCGAGGTACATCCGTCGAGATACCCCTATCGGCCCCTTTGCAAACTAGTTAATTACTTCGTACATGTTTGTCATCTCAAGACAAAACTTATGCCAATAGGACCGTGTCATTTTTTGATCTTGTATGCCAAGTTTGGTCCGATTCTGAGAAGGTCGACCGGAACACTATTTTAGCGGACATGTGACCCGATCCAATGAGCGAATTTGTGCATGGTCCACCAGAGTCTAATTTAGACATACGATTGGGTTGGTATCATTAAATCGGACCCGTAAATATATAGTTTGATGATTTTAGAGATCGTAGATACTGGCACGATTTTTGGTGCAAAGCGATCCAACGACGGACATTATTTTGACCCAAAATTATAATTTTGTTCCTGTGTCCCGAATAGGACTTTTTGATAGGCATTCTTAGACATTTTTTTATACCAAACTCGTTGGTGATGTCTGTTCCAGCATCCGAAGATTGTTGTGCGAGTTAGAATTTTGTGGCTCACTGAGTAGTTGGATATTATCGGTTTTACCAGCAAATGACCCCAGGCAAGTACATATACTGATTGCTTTCGATTCATAATATTTTTTCCATTTTAGTTTA